>JADDOH010000231.1:0-445488 GCA_016648135.1 Agrypnia vestita
ATTTTCTTGCTTGCAAAAAATTTTGTACATCGATCAATTAAATTAAAAAACACTTAATTTGTTAATTTTGGTCTTGAAAAAAAAATAAAAAACATCTGCAATTCTTGCGGCCAGTGAAGAAAAATATTTTTTTTTCATAATTTGCATAGAGAACACATGTGAGCGTCGTAGTATTTCTATTCAAAATTATTAACAGCATGTTGGACTGCCCTGAACTAATTCCACGAATGAATTCAGATGTCAGAGAACACAGTGAAAAAATAGGGCTATTAATACAAAATATATTAAAAATATACGCATGGTTAATATTAGTTAACGATGAACTGTATTACTTCCTAAATATATATAAATTATATAAGACTGAAGGCCCTGTGGATACGATAATGGCTTCGATTCGATTCCCGGTGAGTTCACGATTAATCTGTGTGAATTACTCAAGTCTGGGTGTTTGTTTCGTGATGTGTTTCTCTTGGCATGTTGAAGCGTAAAAAACTCACAGAGGCGAAGCTATTTATATGAAAAAGGTATATGGAAGTGTTTACAGAGTGCCCCAGGGTTTATTTATATATACTAATATTATAAAGAGGAAAGATTTGATTGTGTGTTTGAATTGAATAGGCTCCGAAACTACTAGATCGATTTGAAAAATTCTTTCACATTCAGAATCCTACATTATCCCTGATGAACATAAACTATAGAATATTTTCAAAAATTTTGGGGATCCGTATGAAAATTTCGATAATGTAACCCAACGTGTAAATTTTCAAAAATTTTGGGGATCCGTATGAAAATTTCGATAATGTAACCCAACGTGTAAATAAATTACGAAAAAAAAACCTTATATTCCGTACGCTGCGGAAATTATTGCCAATAGAGCAATGTAATGTACTATAGTTTTATAGAGGGCATTAATATCTACAAAAAAGTCTGTGATACCATATATCTAAGTATTATGTTACAATAACTTATGTTAACATTAGATGGAAACATTGTTTTTTAGAGAACAGCAGACCCTTTGTTTTCACTCACAAATTTATTTTTTACTTAATCCTTAACCCGTGCAACGCCGGGTACGACAGGCTAGTTTATTTTATTTTGGAAAATTAACAGCAAATCAACATCTTAACAAATATAAAATAATGGTTTTAAAATTAAGCCAATTACAAATTTTCCACTGAATATAGTAATTTAATTTAACAGCGAGTAGAGAGGGTGGAGGGGAATATGGGACGGGAGTAGAACCTGTATGAGCTGGCTTATGTGATGACTTAAAATAATGTAACAACTTTCACCAATTCTAATCAGCTACAAAATCTATGTACAATATTGCATGGGAAGGACCATAGATCCTATGGTCCTTCCATAGTCTCTAGCATAGTCTATTCGAATATATGGAAGAAACTGATTTAGAACCCATATACGACTTTTTTATCATCCATAAATTATCAAAAATCTAATAATGTATAGATGCTTTTACGGTGAAATTGGTGAACATTACCTAGACCATCCCATACAGACTTACATACATGATCCCTAAATAAAAATCTTCATCTCTGTGAGACTTCTATAATTTATCTCAATTAATAATCAATCATCCGGCTGTGGATAAAATCAGCAATTGTATTCTCAAAACGTAGGTAAATTTAAAACATGAAAAAGATGCGACTAGAGAATAACTTAATTTTATTTTTAGTAATTTTTGTTGGTTATTAAATAAAATAGTAACTACTATCGTTACTGTAGGCTAAAGATACAGGTGAAGGACAATCGTCAAGGATATCACCCGCGACCCTCAGTAATGAAGGAAGCGACTTGAGAATAATTTAATTTTCTTAAACACGCTGTCGCCAAACACGTCAAGTGAACGAATATAATACGTAGCCTGTCAATAAAATTATGAGACTGGTTCAAAAACACTTTTTATTTATATTTTTAACCGATCACATTTCGATTACCTTCAAAGAAGTTCTTTTATGCATACGTACACTTACTTATTTTGATGCCTTTACTAGTAGAATTTTTGGCACTCAACATCTGATATATCGTTTAAGGCCTATGTAACTGCCTTTTGGATATCTTCTGTTGTTTCAAGACAAAAACAAAAAAGAGCAAAATAAATAAATCGTTTAGTAATAAAAGAAATATTGACAAAACATTATTTCGCTCTCTTTTAAAGTTCGAAATAATCACTAACGCCCTTTTGGCTTTCTACCCTCGATATATAAAATATATATTTTTACTATACACCACCATATATATGCCGATGTTGGTAATAGGATGTCAATTTTTTATTAGACTTTTGGGGGTTTGGAGGTGCTTTGGAGCAGTTGCTTTTAGGTCACCACCAATATGCGACGGAAAAGCTCCAAAGGCGTAGAACGTTTGATGATTTATTATCTCGATAAAACAAGTACAAAATATACATGAGTATGATTACAAAGACAGTGATAGATACTCCAAGAGCCATAGCCTCCGGCCAGCCGCCGGAGGTCTATGAAAGACTGACATGCCCACATAGGGCGTGGGCCTCTTTTTATATAATTTACGAACAAAGGAGTCTCCTAGAGAGCGGCTGTGTGTGTGGATAACTCATCGGAAAATGCTGATGGTGCAATGAACTGCAGGCCGCGCGCGTGTCTTGCTCGTGCCTCAATTTGCTTATGTGGCATTCCTTGCCACTGTATGTGTGGTTGGTGGTTGGTGATTTTCTGTATTGTGGTATGAATTCCACAGAGTATTTAAAGCAAAATAAACACCCAACAGGCTTAAATAATATCTATAATATATCTTGATTAATGATGTTCCCTCTGTAGATTAAATACAGTATTGTGTTCTTGAAAATTCGAGCATATTCAAAATATTCAGAAATGGTTATTTAGTTTATGGCACGCATGGAAAACCATGAATACCATACGCGCTCACGCTCCTTTTGTTCACAATTCGATGGGAGATATCAACGTAACTTTATTGTCATACCTCGTATACTAAAATCACTCAGTTAGTTAAATAAACTTTGAACGCTAGGCCCGTCGGGGACCCAGTTTTAAGGGGACTTCTCTCGTAGCGTAATCTGTTTTGCAGACGCTTTATACGTAAGCCAATTTCACGTGTACGTTAATACCTGTCACACGTAATGTATTGATCCCGGCACATTAACTGCGCCTTCGCCTTATCCCGGCTCGAGGAGGTTCGCCTTGAAATTTAATTATTCTCCCGAGAGGGAGGCCTCCTAAGCCGCCTAATTAACGTTCATTCGAAGAGATTAATGATTTATCGACGTGTATCGTGTGTTCATTTGCAAGAAAGTATACACATTTTCATTTTCGATTAACTTGCCAACGCTGGGAGAACTTTTGCGAGAGCTTTCTGGTCTATTATTATTAGTAGCTATTTATTTTGTGAACAAGGAAAGCTCTCTTTAAAAGCTCTATTAAAATAGGCTTTATTTTAATGTGTTTTGTGAATTTATTCTGGTTAGATAGGTTTTAGCATTCACGCAGCTTTTCCATCCATCCATTATTTTTAGTTATTTAAAAAATGGCTTCTCTGGAGTGATATGCCACTTAAACCGGCGACGCACTAACCATTATTTGAGATTTGCATCTAATTATCTCGAAGATTGGTAACTGATTACTATCAATTCGATGGACAATAGTTATATCTCAGTTACCAACCATTGACACAATCAGATACAAATCTCAAATAACTGTACCATCTGTAACCAGTTAAAATAAATTGACCATCACTACTTCTATATGTGTATTAATTTTTTTATAATAGCACTCTGAACCCTTTATGTAAAAAAAAACAAATATTAATATTATAGACATATTATAGTCTCATAAGAGACGAAATAATTTTTTATAGGAGAAAGTAGGTAAGGAAGTCTTTTTGGGTGTTCACAGGACTTACGACTTACCATACGGCTGGCTTAAGTAATCCCTTCACACAACGCAACGTTCACCAAATCCACCTCGATACACTACCATATCTACCAAATTTTTGGAAGTTATGTATATGTTTAATCTGCACACCTTGATTCATATGTTTTGCTACCGCGACCTGTGGTCGAAAATTTGTCATTCCTATAAACCAGTATAGATGTCGCCGTTGATAATGAGATACGTAGGTGTCTACATTTTTGATTCGAGTTCTTAAACCAATATTATTTTTATATGAATACGACATTCTTCCGAATTCTTAATGTTCTTGAAAAATTTTAACATACTCAAAATTTTAGTAAATTTGGATGATACAAGAAAATTACAATAACAAGTCCAACAGTTCCAATAATATACGATATGTACTTATTCATGTTTGTGTACAGTTTTTCTGAGGAACATCAAGGCATCAATTTAATTTCAATATTGCTATCGTAGCGGAAATATATTTGCTTTAATTTAATATTCAGACACTTTCGTTGGAGAAATCAGCAGATGTGTGTGAAACGAACAGATTTTTTAGGTTTGAAAATGTTCTTAAGTTTTCACTAGGTTTTTAGGTTTTCTTAGTTTTTTGTTTGTTTGTTTTTTGTGGTTAAGTCTTGTAATTGATTTTTCACCAACTTTCCAACCACCTAAAGCACTGAAATAATCAACATTTGCGTAAAATGGATGACTATACAATAAAAATATTTTTCGGAATGATTTGGTCATCATGAAATTAATAATCACGTAACTCACAAGCAAGAGCCGCAGAAACAGCTAAAAAACATGCCGTTCAAAAAATTATTTTAACAACAATTTGATAATTAATTTTTAATACACAAAACCTGTTAAAAGCCAAGATATAACCAAAATTTGAAAAATACTAGCACCTATATAAACATTTACTTTGATCTTTTCAATTACATTTATTTATTTTCTTATATACACTATCCGATTTGCATAATTTTTTTATTGTTTATAATTTAGAATTAACACCATTATTAAATTTGTTAATAATTAATAATTATTATTACTTAATTTTTATTGGCATAAGATTTATTCATATAATAACTACTTTATATAAATAATAAATATTCTTACACTTATACTGTACCTACTGGAAGAGCACTGTCTGCTATAATACAGTAAATCACTAGTGCAGCAGGCAGGGCGTCAAATTAATGTAGTGTTTAATTAGCTTAACAGGAAAGCAACAATGAAACATGCTTATATAATTTTTTAAACATTATAAAAAATTCACCTATGAAATAAATATGTCTATCTATCTAACTGTAAAATAAAGTGTTAAATATTGGGAAACTGCTTGAGTAAAATTAAAAAAAAAGATTACGAATGTATTCAATGAAAGCATATAAAAGCATGTCTTCAGAATATTTTTTATTTATTCAATAAAAAGGGTAGGGTCGTAAACTGAATGCTCTAGAAATACTAGAAATTAATTAAGCAATCAAAAATAAAAATAACCTAATATACATTCAAATACCTGCCTCATCCCCATTGTTAAAATAAGTATTATTGTACGTAAAAATTGATTACTTTTGTCAATAAATAACTACCCTCTCCCCTTCCCCTCCCTCTCCATCATCCTTTTACTTTCTATTTGTCGGCCATATTGATATACAATTAATTATAATATTGCCTCTGAAGATGATAGTTGTGTCCATCGAAAGCGCTTAGGCATATATAACTCAAATTAGTGGAATAAAACGTTGTGTATAAATCATTGTGTTTTATTTTTTCGTTTATATACTACTAAACAAAACACCCTCTTTCTGTTTTGAAACTTGCTTGATTGTGAAGGGCTGCGCACACCACGAGGTTGTACAGTGAGAAACGGAAGCCTCCACCAGCGCCGCTCCTGGGGTGCTGGGCTGACGAGACGAATGGAACGATACCAACCGACACCACTTGAAATACGAGCCCCGGTTTATGCAAATTTCATTTCCGTGCGCTTTGTGGTGTTAGTTTAGTTTTCAATTTACGCGATACAAACAAGCGCTGCATTTTAGTCACCAAATATATAATATATACCTACATGATTATATACAATTTTATTACACAATACTTACTAGTAGATTACTGCCCAATTTATGGGTGTAAATTATCAAGCAACAGTGTTCTAATATCAAGTGTTGTGGAGACAGGCGACTTTAAAGTTATGCTTCTTTAGAAATGCTGGAGGTGAACTTTTAGTTATACAACGAAACTTGCGCGTATCATGCGACGGAAGTTTTCGCACTATGAAGTTATTTAATGAAAATCTGTTTTTAAAGTTTAACAGTATCGGTATGTACGGAGTAATCCTCACGACGCGATGGTTTATGATCTCGGTAATGGCATCCACCTCTTTGCCAACGTAGAACAGGGACCTGTAATCTGCGAATATCTCTTTAGTTGTCAGTTCGTGCGGCTGCTGGTATCGCGTTTCCATACGTTCAAATAGTTTTGCATTTCATTGTATTTTATGCTGCGAATAACGATGCGCTGTTCACTTTATGTATTCCAAATAAGTAAAACTTCAATTTCAAACTCGCGTACGTAAGTGCACGCACACATTTAAAAAAAATATTATTTATAATTAATTAACTATCATTAAAATATATATTGTATAATCTAAAATTTCAATAAAATGACATAAATCTCGAAAAATAAATATTTAATGAAAAAAACCACTTCTTAAAGGAATATTTTGAGTATGTCCAAATTTTTCGGAACAACTGTATTGTTGTCACAGGGACATCAATAATCAATTAATGTATATTATGGTTTTCTATCATGGGTGGAAATGGTTAACGTTACATATGTGTAAAGTGATCACTTAAGCCAACCATACGACAGGTCGTAAGTCCTATATACACCGATAAAAGACTTCTATTCCTACTCTCCCTTAATAAAAAAAATATACAGTTTCGTCTCTGTGAGACATCTGTAATATACATTAATTGACTTCTTAAAGGATTCAATAATTTATTTCACCTGTTTTAAAGCGAATTCATTTATAATATTAGATATAAGTAACTGTCATGAGGGTTCGTTTTAGTGAAAAAAAATTGCAAGGTATTCATAATTTTATTTGGCTAGTATTAAAGCAAAAAAAAATCAATATTCCATATAAGTTTCTTTACACACGTTATCGTTTTACAGAAGATAGGATAGAAGAAATATTGAAAATAAATGCAAACCTTGAAATCACTTATCTCCGTTATAACGTCGAAGTTCACATTTTCGACTCACAATTTAGACATGAATCTACATGTTAAGTGGTGTGGACTAACTCTGGTACACCCTGTATTTTATTTGAAACTTTAAGTGGGTTGTAAAGTATTTGTTTAATTTGGTATTTTCTACATATTCTCACGACAGTCTAAAAACAGGTCGGATGTTCGCGACACCAACATTCATGTATAAAAGCGATGCAAGCGCGTTTAAGAGTCAGTTATCTTTAACAGCAGGCTAAAGCCATAGAAAGTAAAACTAGAGGAAGACAACAACAGCGAATCAAGACTAACTGACCAGTGATGAAATACGAGAGTATCCACCGGCAAGCGATAAGCTGAGCGTTTCAAGCAGCGTGCATCAGTGTATCAGTGACAAGTCACTCAGGAGTGATAACTAGTGCGAATTAAAAAATTTAGTGTTAATTTAAGGCTCCGATTTTATTGGTGTCCGGTAAATTAATTTAATTAATAAAAAAATAAATTATTTCCAGTGTTTCATTTGTCTCTCACAGGCATGACTCCGTGACAATATTTTTTATTACTACCCACTACCTTTTCTCTAAATAAAATATTAGTTGAGTATTTACTTTAGCAACATCATCTTGAGCAGAATGGTTACTAAAAAGGCGAAGAGTTACTAAAATTAAAAAAATCTAATTTAAACCTCGTTAATTTGAATTATAAAACATAAATTCGGTCATTAAAACATTTACTTGAAGTTCCAGCCCTTTAGAGTGGGACATAACATTTTTGGGATATCCCAGTGGCGGATTACACTGCTTGGGGGGCCTGAGCGGTAAAATTGAATAGGACCCTATATTAATACACGTATTCAATTTGTTAAATTTACCAATATAAATAGTTATTCTCTTTTTATGCATAAATTAAAATCTTAACCACTTAATAAAAAATATAATAGCAATAGCGAGTATGTTTAGTATTTTATATGATTATTTTCCGAAATGTCTATCATTGTTGGTACTTCCTAAATAATTAATGAATATAATCCTCATACATTGTTTCTAATACATCTGGTAATCCCTTGTTCCTTATTGAATTGGCAAATTTAGGACTTTGAATATTTATTTATTTATTTTATTGGAGTAATTTGAAGCTGAATAATAGGTGAATTTTTAAAGGAATTTCATTATTCTTTTATATTTTTCTTTAAAAGGGGAGTGGGTGAGAAAATACTTAAAAACTTATTGGAAAGGTTGTGTTCAAATTTTATACATATCTTAATAATAAAATTATTTACGATGTAGCCTACGTTTTTTTTTTGTAATTTAAAAATATAATAGAAACCTGAAAAAGTTTATGGATTAACATTTTTTATATGATTCAATATAAGAATATAATAATAATTTAATTTAGATACAAAATCATTTTTTATAATTGGCCAAGTCTTAGCATTTTTATCACATCTGTTTTGAATTTGTCAGTAGTCAGTTGTTTGGTCTGTTGGTTGGTCGGTTGATATGCAGTTTGCGTCCAACAAAAATTTAAGTTTAATTTTTTAGGAAAAAATTAACATTATTTTTTTGGTGATCTCACAAAAAAACAATGTTTTTCGATACATCATTTATTAATTTTTATTTTTTTAAATCCCAAAAGAAAATATACAATACATCATTTAATACATCACACCAGTAGGTACATCATTTAAAAAGATTATTTTAAATTAAACTCAAACCCTGGCGATACAATTAATTATCTCCACCGGTTGTTATTGCGTTATTGTTGCAATTGTCGACAGCACATAACTCCGCCATTTTGAAATTTTATAAATAATTAATTAATTAAAAGTATTTAACACTAAATTTAATAGACAATGATATTGATGTATAAAAGCAAAGGCAACAATAACCAAAAAATTAAAAAAATGTTTTGAATGCAGTCACCGAGGATTACTAATTTACCTTAATTTAATTGAGGATAATGGCCTAAAATTGAGCAGGAAAAAGCGGAATACCGGAATACCTGCTATTTAGAGACACAAATCATTAGCCAACTGTCATGCATTTAAGTACCTGGGCTCACTCATTCACCGAGACGGAGGATGTGCAGCTGATGTCGACCATAGAATAGGTGTAGGGTGGATGAAATTTAAATCCGTAACAGGAATCTTGTGTGACCCGAAAATGCCTATAAAACTTAAAGGAAAGGTATACCAGACTATTATTAGACCCGCGATAATGTTTGGCTCCGAATGCTGGACTATGTACAACCCCTACTCTAGGCGACCGGAAACAGCAAAAATGCGAATACTTAGATGGTCGGCAGGAGTAACACTAAAAGATGGGATTAAAAGTTCACGCATTCGTGGTAGCTTTGGCTTCACGGACATAAACAGTAAACGGCAGTTGAGATGGTAGGGGCACACAAGATGGAGACCACCAGACCACACGGTGAAGTAAGCAATGTCTGCGGAGCTTCATCGACAGTCATCCAGAGGAAGACCAAAGAACTCCTGGATGACTCTAACTAACTAACTAACTAACTAACCATCACGCCGTTTCCCTGCAGGGGTAGGCAGAGAGGATTGAACGCCACACTCTTCTATCCTGGCACACCACTTTTGCTTCGGCCACATTTATACATCTTCTCATACACGTTCTACGATTGTTGCGGCTTTTAACAGGGCCATCCTCAAATACTTGTAGTACCTGATCGTGCCAGGTCTTTCGCGGACGCCCTCTATTCCTGTTGCCTTCAACATTCGCCTCATATATTTTCTTAACCATCCTTTCCTCGTTCATACTGGATGACTCAATGCTCCAAAAACCTACGGAGAAAGCGTACACCCCCAAAACCGCAATGAAATTTTTTTTTACTATCGATTGTATTTTGTCAGTGAGAGTATAGAGTGAGAGCAAGGAGGTCATAAGGCACACACTCGGCATGGAGCCTTTACCCCTACACATAGAAAAATCACAAACGAGGTGGATTGGACATGCGCTAAGAATACTAGAGAAACGAATACCAAGAAGAATTCTCTAGGCAACGACCGGTGGGTCGCTCCAGATTAAGATAGGAGAAGCAACGAAAAAATGTATACGAAAACAGAATGAGTTGACTAATGCAGAAGCAGCGCCAAACAGGGGAATATGGAAGCACCTTGTCGAGTCTTTGAGCCCCCGACCCTACTAGGACAAGGGGATGAAGATGATTTTGGTTGTGTTTTGTACCTGTCTTAATAATGGCATAAATCGGTATAAGATCTTGCATTGCTTGGGGGGCGTGCGCCCTGCTCCGCCCCTGGTCCCTCGTGGTCGGGTTCGCGGGCCCCGGCGACCGCCCAGTCCGCCCACCGTTTAATCAGCAACTGCGACATCCCTTACAAACACACACACAGGAGAACGCTGGGTGTGAAATGTAAAATACTTCCCATTAGACTAAAAGTTCATTAGTCCTTCCGCGACCACGATTGGGTTTTCTAAATTAAACATTTGCGTGACTTTTGATGGAGCACATTCGCATTATTAATTTCGTTATATATTTCAAAGCTACCTAAATATCTTTTATTATTGCATTTGTTGTTATATTTTTTTGTGAATTGACAAAAAAATGTACAATATTTATACTAGTGGTGAAAATCGGCGTCAACTCGGTAGAGATTCATGATAATCTTTAAAATGGACGTATGCCATTACTCTACTTGAGTTGAATTGACCATTGTTCTACTCGAGTTTCGATGAGAGGATCTTTCACTCTCCAAACTCAAGTAGTATAATATATTGTAATTAAACTCTAGAAGGGTAATAATATGTTTCAAACACTTGACAAATGTGTATCATTTTTATTTTATGTGGAATATCAAAACAGCTACAATTTCAGAAATATAAAACAATGAACAAAATCACATGATTTTTCCAAATTACACATAGAGTGAGAATAACATTAATTTATTTTCTATAGAGTTACAAAAAGCATAATAAAATTACTTTTTTACTCTTAATACCAACTACAAACTACTTGTACAACTACATTTCTTCAAACTATCGTACAAATTCCACTGTTTCTCAGAAGCATCGATTGACAAATATTTACAACTCCAATTTTTACAACAAATATTTACAACTCCAAGGTAAACTTTGTATTCTAATAAATCATGTGTGGGGTATAAAAGCAAAGGCAGCAATATCCAAAATAAATTTGAATGCATCGAGGATTACAAATTTGCAATGTACTCTATTTTATTTTTTATAGGAAAAGTTTTTTTTTAAGGGATATATATATACATTAAATCTATAATTCAGTACATTTTAAATTCTTGATCCTCCGTGACTGCATCCAAAATATTTTTTAATTATTTTGGATATTGCTGCCTTTGTTTTTATGCCCCCACACACAGTTTTATTTAAATAAAAATATTCATTGTATTATTTGTATTATCTACTTATATTATTTGATTAATTACACCTACATGTTTCGGAAAAACCTTTCCATCGTCATACCTATATATGTCAAATATCAAAATGAATATTTTTTTTTTTATTCACTGTTTTTTAGAAAACAAAAAAAAATTATAGTATAACTATTTCTAAAATATATTTTTACACATTGTAGATACATTTTTATTATGTTTTGAGTAAAAAAAATCATCGTTTAAATTTTTTTTTTAAATTCTCAATAAATATATTTTTATTTTTTTAGTATTAAGTAATGAGAGGTTGTAGCAGACATTCGTCGAGCACGAGATCTGATAGAAAACAAAACAAATATCAAAAGTTCAGAAAGAGAACACAATTCAGAAGATTTTGAACAGCCTTGAAAACCCAACATTTTTAATAATACACCATTTTCCCCCAAAAAAAATATTATAATAATATTAAATATTGTATTATAGAAAATCAAAATAGAAAAACTAATAAATGAGATATATTCGCTTTGTGTCGCCGGGGATTTGAATTAGTATACGAATCCAAGACGTGCTTTCGTGACAATATTGAAGTTATATCTACAGTTTTGATAAGTAAATACAGTTTTGATGAGTTTTGGCACGTTCTGTTTGGGATTCCGCCGGAAGTTATGTTGTACTTAGACGACTACTGCTACAGTAATTATGAGCACACAACCATGCCCGACACCAGTTCATCGTTACAATGTATCTCTACAATACTCTGATGCAATCATAGTCGACTTCTGAAGAGACAGTTTCTTAAGAGGTCTTTCTTACACCTCCTTGATATATTAAAAAAAATATATTTATCTTATATCTTGGATATGTTTACCTTGTATCTTGAAGTATATCTTATTTCGTTGAAGCAACTCCATGTTTATATTAGTTTAAATATTGAATAACCAAAGAATATTATCAGATAGATTTTTAAATACAATCTCTACTTAATGGTTTTTCTTGGTGAGGGTTGCCACCCAACTAGCCTTAGAAACTTGTTGAACCTTTGGAGTGTTAAGGGATTACCACGTTGATATTTAAAAAAAAAATATATTTTGCATATCTAAAAATAATTTGAGTCACCACTCATTCAAAAATTCCAAACACTGAGTTAAAGCAATTAAAGCTACTGTGCTAAATGCATTATTAAAGGAATTTCTTTATTTTTTTGAGTTTTTTCGAAACTCCTGTTTTCAGGTTGGAGTATAAAATATCTCAAACAATTAGCACACATCTTAATAACAGCATTACCTACGATTTTGATATAATGTGCCGTTTGATTATTATAAACTTTTAACTACGATTTTTTTTTGGGAAAAAAATTGAAATTGTTTTCAAACTGCTCTCTTTTGCACAAAAAACTTTTTTTTCAAACGATCATTTAACAAGAAAATATGTACTAATGACGAGAATGTCTCCACTAGCCGCGCTTTTCACGGAGAAGGGCCTCTGTGAGACAGTACATCGTTCCGCCATTTTGAAATTTTCAAAATGTTTTTTTTAATAAAAAATATAAACCAATGTATTTCGAAAACAACGTTAATAAAATAAATTTTGTAAGTGCAATAATTACGTAAAAATTATAATTATTTGAATGTGTTTTTGATGGCTGGTGGTTTAATCCCTAACTCTATTTCATCTTCTTACCTCTCGTCACTAGAGAAACTCTCTCCAAGATATTCAAATTTGATTTACTTTAGCTACTCCCTCGCATGCTGACGGTGCTCCAATTCTAGTGACTGTCAACATCATTACTGTTTATTTTATTACTATTACTGTTTTTAAAATTCTTTATACTAACTTCACCGCTTTAATTTTCTAAAAATCCTTAATAACTTCGTAGTCTTGTTTTCTTGTGGAAAATACTTGTTAGTGAAAATTAATACATTTCCTGTCATCCAATCGAGCTGAAATTTTGTACATCGACTTGACGATGGTCATACATTCTTAAATGCATTTGGTGACACAAATACACCCACGCACATAAAAAAAAATACAAATTCATCTTAGATGTTCGGGCAAGTACCTACTTTAAGGTACTATTCTAAAATTATTTAAATAATGGATACTAGAATTTATTTATATAAAATGGCTATAAAAAAGTTGGTCGCTATTCTGTAAAATTGTTTATTTAAAAATAGTTATTATTTAATTTATAAAGGATCTATAAATATATATTTGTTACCAACTGTAACCTGTCGAAAATGACGCTACTTTTACATGCCGATTCCCAAAGGATAAGTATTTATTTATTTATATAAAAAAAGAAATAAAATTAAAATAAAGGGAAAAAGAAAAAAAGGTTTTATAAAAGAAGTTACGGACGTCAAAGAAAGTTTCGGACAGAGAGACGCAGAAATTATTATTATTAGGATAAAGGATCTATAAAGAAAACTCTGTTTAAATGGATTGATTTTTTCAGAACTTTTCTTCAATACACTCTTTTCATTTAATTTAACATTCAGGGACCATTACTCGCATAACTACTCAAACAAAAACAAGTAACGAATAAAATAGCATGGTTGTTTTAAACATCTAACAAATCTTATAATTGAACAAATATTTGGCCCAATTTATTTGTCGAATTTGTGTACACTGCTTCCCATTTCTGGCTAAATTTTAATGACTTGTTGGAGAAAATCTACCAATTATTTTGTATGGGTTCTCTTGAGAAATCTTGAGGACAAATTTAATATTAATTTTAAAGGTTCGCAAAAAAAAAACAGTAAACAATGCCGAAATAACTAAAATTCCACTTCCAATGTGCTTATAAAAGAACGACTTCAAAAATACGCCGTTATTATTTAGGACTTCAATTCAACAACTTCAATTCCTACCTCAATCCCTAAATTAACGCTGAAAAGTTCTTTAACGTACAGATATTTACTTTTTTTTATTTACGCGTCAACAGGCCATGAGGCCCAATTACAGAAGCGAAACATATCACGAAACACCCAGGCTTGAGTAAATCACATAGATTAATTATGACCTCACCGGGAATCGAACCCGGAACTCTCGGTGTGGGAATCCAGTGTCATGCGAGGGCCGCCTGACTTGCCGTAGAAATATAGCGGACTGTGCTATAATATGTATTTAAAATCACACACCACTTAGTTGATACTCCTGTTCTTCTTCAACGTCTATCATTTCATATCCCAAATCGAAACAGCAGTCACCTATTTTTCATTTCCTCCCTTGCAAGATCAACTCTAAGCAATTAATAGATCCACTAATTCATTTAACTTAAATTACAACCACATTGATATCTTTAACACGAGTATTCGGGACATAAAACGAAAATTAATTTCACAATTGCACCAGAACTAGTTCACTCAATTTATGTTCCCTTATACTCCCATCCTTCATTCCTTTATCTTAAATCTACGCCCCACTCCACCCTTTTCACCCCGTTTCAACATATTTTGAAGCCGTAAATTATCTCACATTGTCACATTTGACTAATATCTTTAACAATCATCAATGGAAAGTTCATAATTGGCAAAATTTACTAATTTTTATCTTATGTATATATATTTATTTATGATTTGCTTTTAACTTTTCCTAAAAAAATAAAATAATAAATTAAACTAGGTACATGGACTGGGCAACAAGTACAGCGTATGTGTAGATGTATTCCAAGATAGCTTGACTTCTTTCAAAAGAAACATGCAGTCGAACCTAATACAGTGATAGTTTTTATATTAAAATCTGCAAATATTTTATTCATCAAGATATATAAATATTACAGTGTCTCATGGAGACGAAGTCATTTTTTTATACGGGAAAATAAGTATGAAAATCTTTTTTTGTGTGTTCACAGGGCTTACGATCTAACGCACGGCTGGCTTAAGTGATCACTTTACACAATGTAACGTTCACCGAATCCACCCATGATAGACTACCGCATCTATCAAATTTTTTGATGCACATCTTGTTCCGTATGCGTGTTGTATTTGAATAGTGCCGAATTGGCAAACAAGCAACTTTGTAAGCGAGGGCAACGAATGCAGACAATGGTTCCGATAAAAACCAAATTGCAGAGGCAGCGAATTGGAGTCAAAACAACGGCGCACGGGCTGGAGCCGTACGCCAGGCGAAACGCCAGGAGCTCTTTGTCCCGGATCCCTATATAAGCCGGCGTCGGCAGTGCCGATTATCTCACTTCCCCAGTGAACGGCTCGTATAGCGGAAGCCCTCGCCGTCATACATTCGAACGTCGCGCTTTCACTTGTAACCTTTGTACCTACTGTATTCTTTATAACTTTTACTTTTGCAATTCAATAAATTCTGTAAAACCATCGTGACTTTACATCATCAACACCGCTTCAACTCATCCTAAACCGGAGGGCTCATCCACCTCCACATTGGTGACCCCGACGTGATGTCGGGATCCACATATCTTTTAAAATATATTCTGCATTTATGGTTGTTATTTTGACTGTTTTTTTTATACTGTGAAGATCTATTTTTGTTTTTACTAATTTTTTCAGCGGTGCTTTGTTACGCTATAACAAAATCTGACTCCCGGGCGACGCTGGGTGCGGACGGCTAGTTTTTGAACAGCCGATCGTATCAACTGCGACATCTATTAATATTAATTCGAACATCGCCCGCTTAGCTTAATGCAAATATCATTACGTCCCAGTGTTTACCAATAGTCTGGTAAGTCCTCGAGGATTAGGCCTGTTTGGCCGGCGCCGAACGGCAGCGCAGCGATCGTTTGTGAGGCGGGCCTAATCCCGCAATATTTATGACAGAGTCCCGCTGTCGCGCTTAGTGTAATGGACGCGCAAGGCGCGCCAGCAAACACGGATACGGCGAAATCGCTGTCACATCGGCTTAATCGCCCGACCCCGCGTCGTAGGGGCACGCCGCTCGGGCGCACACTCACAAATCGACTGTGCCAAATCTGCGTGGTCTCGTCTCTCGGTCTAGTCTTCTCCGTAACGAGGTAAACAGAGAGAATGTGTAGCATCAAATTTATATTTATTGTATAATTTATATATGTTCTAATTTTTGAGGATACAACGATGAAGTTACATAGTGCTGATAACATTTAACAAAAATATAGACCAAAACTAATAAATTGGTGAATTTTTTTTAAATCTGTCAACAAATAACAGAGAAAAAATATCAAAGTTAGTGTATTTTAGCACCTTTTAGCATGTCTCTCGTACACCGGGTACGAGAGATGACGTCACGCGACTTCACCGGACGGAACAAAATTATTCATGCAAAACGCAAATTTAAAATTATATAACTTTGTTAGTTTTTGAGTTATCTTGCTCTCTCTTTTACTTTTAGACTTTTGTTCAATTTTCCTCTAATTTTCATTTACCTTTATTGAAAAAAATATTAAACTTCTTCATTTACTGGATTTTATCACCAAAGGATTCATCATTAATCAAGATCATATATAAATATCTCATAGAGACGAAGCTATTTATATGAGAACGTATGTATGGAAGTCTTTTTTGGCCGTTAATAAGGATTACGACCTGTCATTGACTGATTTGTAATCACAGTACAGATGAAACGTTCATCGATTCCAGCTAAAATTTGTAACGTTGTCAATATGGTATATATGTAGGTATCTCACTTTGTTCAATGCAACTACGCTATCACTATCTATATTATAAAATTGATAATCCCTTTGAAACAGTTTGTAGATGTCGCCACTGGTAATGAGACTTCTGTACATAACAGGACGTGGTTCTTTTGTGTACGCCAAAGAAGTATAACTTTTAAAGTGCGTGCATACACGTAAATAAGTACGCGCGTTAAAAGTTAAATGGGTGCGTGCACTTACGCGAAAAAGCGCTTAAGTACACGCACCTATTTTCAACCTTTTCTTTAACGCAACGAGACACATTTACTGTACCGGAACATAAATGCTTGAGAATGCTTGAGAACGGAAAATGCTTGAGAAAATCACTTTCATCCCCTACCGGGAATCGAACCCGGCGTAGGATAAGACAAGATAAATAGCGTTAATTAATACATAATAATAATAACAAAATTACAATAAAGAAAGAAGCTTCTAGAATTTTATATTACTGTTTTCGAATAATCTAATAATCGGGCGGCCAGATAGTTCGATGCCATCAGTGAACGAAATAATACCGGCTATCTTTCAAAAGATTAATTTTGGGCGCGAACATTCTAGTAGGTTCTATTATATAAAGTTTTAATAAATTTAAACACTGACTAAAGTGTTTAGCTCGAAGCCATGACGTGACAATAGCATGAAGGTTAAATATTGATATGTTTGTATGGGATATAGTGCATACCATTTTTGATCAGTCATTTCCTGGCTATTTTGACGGACTTTTATCTATATTGAAGTATAAATGAGAGTATAAGCAACAAATCTAATCTACAAATTTATAAAATTACATTATGCTTACTCATTAATTTAACTACTTCCGGTACCGGCCGCAATCATCCGATAGATTTTATTTACAACGAATTAAAGTTCTGCATGTAACTTTTTTCTCTAAGACTTCAATTTACTGCAAATGAAGTAGGATTAGCGATAAGCAATGGTAGTATTTAAAACTATACCCAGTACCTATTATATAATAGATAATAGAGGGATACTCATATATATGTTTAGTTTTTAAGACAAATTTCAATATATTAATGTATTGAAATACAATACAATAATTAAATGTCAGTATTTCTTTAATTACAGCGGGAATATTGAACTTCATTCAGATGATATTTTATTTTACTTTATTTTATTTTATTTCATTTAATTTCATTACATTTCATCTCATCTCATCTTCATCTTTTGGGATTCAAACGGTTTGTGTGTTATAAAAAGAACAGAAAATGTGATGTACATAAAACATAACCAAACCAATCCACGTGATGAGAAAATATTAGTGAGAACGGTAATAAATTTTATGCAAAATAAATAAAAATAAAATAAAACAATAACTTTATAAATACTAAACTTTACAAATACCTAAAAAATACCAGGTAATTAAATTCATGAGGGGACAAAGTCAGGAGGGGAGAAAAGATAGAATGGGATTAAATACTGTGTGATAATAATTAAAACTGTTAGGGTGATAGTAATCTATGTGTTGACGCTAGAAAGCCCCGATTTAGCATCATCTAATTAAAACTATAAGATCTTTGCAGCATTATTTAGATGGAAATGAGTATTTTTCGTCAAAGCCTGTGAATTTTCATAGACGAGGAATTAAAAAATTTATAGATCGATGCATCTGTGACGAAGAATAAATTTAAGTATAGATTGGTTAAAATAAATTTGTTTTTAAAATATATTTTTTATTTCAAAATTTTCATTTTTTTTTATGAACACCTAATGGGTGTCACGGACGTAAACAGTAAGCTGGAGAAACGACAGCTGAGATGGTATGGGCACATAAGACGAAGACCATCAGACCACACGGTCAAGAAGGCAATGTCTATGGGGCTTCATTGACAGTGATCCGGAGGTAGACCAAAGAACTCTTGACTCAATGCTCCAAAATACTACAGATGAACGGCCTGGATGAAAGCGATACCCAGAACTGAAGAAGATCCAGCCTGAGAACGAGAAGAGCCGACCCCAACAGCCACCTAGGCAATGAGTTGGGACAGTGCAAGGAAAAAGAAGAACATACCTAATATATGTACCTATAATACTTTGCACGTTAAAATTTATGAAACGTACAGTGTAATAAAAAACCGTTCAAAACAAGATTGTTAAGATTATTAATTATCTTTAATTTAAAATATTTCTTCAAAATCGTGTGGTGCATGTTATTAGTACATGATTCTGCAATTTATTCTTTATTATTAATTTAAATTTAAAAGTAATTTTAAAAAATTGTATACGTGTACTGTATTGCGTCAATAAAATAACAAAATATAGCAAACCATCGATTGGCTTCCTTTTTTGTATGTTAATAATTATTGCTGTATTAGTTACTCTTTCGCTTCGCACCATGTCTTACTATTTATGCCCTGTTTATTTGAATATTTCTTGCTATATACCTTGTTTCTTGGTATATCTTACCTTTTATGTACCTGCATGTGATAATTTCTTTTAACATATTTAAATTATCTTATATATCTGAATATCGTATGTATGATAATTTAATGTGTGTATTCTTATATGGAATATGTGGGACTGCATAAACCTCCCCATATACTGGAACAACGTTTTATTTATTTATTCATTGAAAAAAAGTAAGGTTCAAGACTCCAGAGTGGCTCGATAATCTGGGGGTCATATGAGAGCAAGATATCTCTGCATGAGAGAGTACGGGCATTATCCTTGGGTCAACCTAGTTTCTCCAGGGTATGCTTGGCTACAATAGTTTAGAGACTAGAAGGAATGTGTATTTGATTACACATTTTTATCGATTGTTGCGCGGTCTGATCTGATCTGATAATACTGAAATTATGCAGAGCATTGGTTTGTATGTTCCTGATAATTACCTTAGACATCGTCAGCATAGATTGTTTCACATTCCAATATACAGGACCAACCTGCCGATGGTTATGCCTGTTGGAAGATCTACAGCTATGCTGAAAAATATCGCTTTGGACATTGATCTGTTCCATACCTCTACGAGAGTTTTTCGAAGCAGGATTCTCCTACACATTTGATATGAATATGTAGGTATGTTAATTAAAACATTTTATAAACTCTTCATTTATAACATTTACGACTTGAATGTACTTTTTTTATATACAAAAATAAAATTGAATTGAAATTTCGTCGACTCTGTTGTGCAAAGAAGTTGCGTTTTTCATTTTAAATCCTTTTACAACACTCGAGGATTGTCCTCTCCCGTCTTCCCTGTGGCGACTTTTTTTCGCTCACGGTCTACTGGCTGGAGGGCTCCCTCGGGCAGCTTCCCGTTTGTCAACGGGAAATCCCCAGTAGGGGCTCGCGGGTGAGCCGCGTGAAATGCCTCGCGAATGACTCCGCCGCGTGCAGCTAAAATTCGACAAACAAACTAGACGCAAAAAAATCAAAATAAAACCCGCACGTGCGCGAAGCAAGCGTCGGGAGCCCGGGCTGGGTGGAATACCAATGAGTGCGCTGGAAAATAAAGATTTGACTATGCAAATGTGCTGGAAGACGCCGATACTTCGCAGCGTAGTTTCGGGCCTTGAACGGCGGATGTGCAGCTGTTCTACAGACCTTCGGAACTATTTTTACTACCTTCAATGGTTTTCTTAAAACCTTTTGAGAGTATTATTTATTTTATGTGTAAATGAAACAAATGTTTTATACGAACCGTATATTTCTTATCCAGCGTCATCAGGAGAGCGTCCTGTCACTGCGAGGGTGGAGGCCGAACTGATTATTTCTTCCGAGGTCGTAAATTATATGCACTTTGTTGTGGAGTTCCCTCATTCTACGATAGAGTGTGCAATTTTCACTAATTACATCTTCGAGCTTTGCCAATACGCTCTCCTGATGACGCTGGGTAAGACTTCAGCGAAACGTTGAGATTTGCTTCTCAGTGAAATATATCAGTTTCGTTTCCACATAAATATGTCTAATGACCATAATATTAACCTTATTTATTTATTATTATGTGGTAAGTACCATCGAAAGAATTTTTTTAACAAAATATATCTAAGTAACACAGTAATTCTTCAATGCTACCTCTGACGTCGAACGCAGTGCAGAACGTGCCTGCCGTGTGCGTCGCTAGATGGCGACATGTGCCTTTGTCTACCATTAGAAAATATTATGTTTAAAAACTGTAATTTATGTTCTTCTTTTTCTTGTGTCATATTCGTTCACTATTATCTTGTCTAACATATTTATTGGTTGTGACCCGAAATAGGTCTACAGTAGACTGGCAAAAACACGGTGTCAGATTTTTCAGCCATGATGTTCTTCCTTCTTCCAGGGCCCTGACTTCCGGCAATCTTTCCCAACATTACGAGGTGCAAGATCTCGTATTTCTCTGGATGTCTCATCACATGCTAGAAGTTTTCGCATTTTAAATATTTCGATTACTTATTTTTCTTTATTCATCCGAACCCTAACATCTTCATTCGCAACTCTTTACATCCAGCTTATTTTGAGTATTGTTCTGTAGATCCAGGGGCGTGCAGTGAATGAATAAGCTTGACTTTTCCTCAGCATGTATTTGAGAAACCGAAATAAGAGACGTACCTCGTAATAGTCCTACGACAATGATTTACATATTATTCACATTTAAACATCTCATAATATTCTTCCAGATAAATATTTAATTTCGATTTTTTTTCCAAATATATGTTAAAATAAAAGTCAGGTTTCTTGTTTTCACTGTACATCCCTGTATAGTTCCACATCTCGAATGCTTCAAGTCGCCGTATTAATTCTTCGGTAAGCGTCCATGCTTCCATTCCATAAAATATTATCGAGAACACGTAGCATATGACTATTCGCATTCGTAATTAAATGTTGAGATCAAGACTATATAACATATTTCTCATTCGGATAAAAATTGCATTAACTTGCTCAATGCGGCATTTTATTTCAACGTAAGGATCCAATCTTTCATTTACAATCCAATAAATAATACTTTGTACCTTCCCCATTTTCGTTCCATCAATATAAAAACATTTATATTGCTGGAACGCTTTAGACAACTAAAAAACATTTTATGTTTTTTAGTTGTCTAAAGTTTTAACCCAAAATTCTCACATGCAATCATTTAAATGTGTACTTCACCCATAAAAGAACCTCCCACACTTCAAATATCTTTAAAAATAAACAAACAATTTTCACAGCCACAAAAATGTACACAAACTTGGGACGACGTTTATACTAAAGAAAATTAACCAAATAATCTTGAACAAAAGTCTGGATGAGGGCATGTGGTCTTGTGACAATTTTAAACCAAGTTAATTAGGGATACAGTCTTGCAGTGTTTCAGTATAATAATATTATAAAAATGGGGAGGGTTATCAAATTCTTGCGAGTCTGGAAGACCCAACGTCTATATTTTAAGGATTAATACAGTCGAGACCTTATTAAAACCACTTATGTATCTCATTTACTGAATGGACGATTTTAGTGGAGGATATTTTCCTCGGGCTAGTCTGCCGTGTGTGGCTTTTGGCCTGATGTTTCGGATCGCATTGCAGAATAGCCCAGAAAATTCTGAACGGTTGTGAAAATAAGAGAATATTCTTTAGATATTGGACAAGAGTTGCGACGAGTTATGGTTTGTCTGTCTGTCTGTCTGTCTGTTCGTCTAAATCTGTCTAAATATACAGCAATATCGGTGTAGTAAATTTTAAATTTAAAAATATTAATATATCGTCACAAGAGTCCAAAAACAATAGTGACGCATTATCGAAGTCCACATGAATCTAGAATCAATGTCACTATTCTTGAAGAAACTAAATCACTAGAAACATAGAGAAACTGATCGAACGTTCTCGTTGTATCACTTACTCTGAAATTAATTATTAGATTGATACAAGCGTGCGGGCAACTCAGTTATAGACTCAGCCATAGAATACGATGACAGAAAGAATAAAGTGCTCCACAAGCGGGTGAATATTCTAGCAAATGAAAATAAAGTGCTCCACAGACGAGTGATTGGTGATAATTAGTGCGAATTATGGAATTTAGTGTGAATGAAAGAACGGTGTTAGATTCGTTTCCAATGAATGCTTGAATTTATTTAAACGATTAATAAATCGATAATTAATTTCCAGTGTTTAATTTGCCCCCCCCCCCACTCACTATGGTATCTGTTAGACCGCGAGGCGCACAAACGTATCCATTCTTCAAGAGTTAAGATTACTGAGAGATTTTAAATATCTTATTTACTATTATTTTTGTTAATGGTGCTTCGTTCTGTATAAATAAATATATTCAAATAAAACGGAACCTTATAGATATGCAGAGATTTGATTCTCGACGTTTCGCTGTACTCATATCGCAGTGTCTTCAGGAGACAGTATGGCCTTGACCTCCACAACAAAGATTGTGAATAAATAAATTTATTTTATTTCAATAAATTTTATTTCACAAATCTTCAAATGAATGTATATCAGCACGTTGACCAGCCCTGAAAATAAACACGACAGTCTGTCCCGATCAAAAATTAACCACGACCAGATGCAGCGCAACGATAACCCAGAAAACTTTGCACAGAAGGTTCCAGAACGGCTTTAAAATTCCGAGAAAATATGAATAATGATACAATCTCAACGTCAGGATTGTTAGCTCAAGAGATTACCGCCTAGAGCCGCCTCGTAGTGTGGGCGGTATATTGTATACGTACGAGAATATTGGTACAGCCCTGGCCGCATACTAATCCTCGTGCGCGGCGTTACGCTCGTATCAGTGCATCAGGGTTGCGCCAAATACTGCTCTGGCGGGGCGGCAAACTTGGCGCCTTAGGGATTAATCTTTTTCTTCTTGTTTTGGGGTCTCGTGGGACTCGGAAATCGAAGGCTGCATCCACGATAGAGCGTCATTCATCCCTTAAAATCACTTTTGCGGTTTAGCCTGCTTTGCACTAGCTTATCTCATAACTTTTCCATTGTCAACAGCTAAGACATAGTCTCTAGTCGAAGAGCCTATTGCGTATTCGACTCCTTTAACACTGACTTCTCAATTCTCTATCTACCGTTTCAGATGCTGGTCTTTCCACTTCCTGCAATCCAACTAATACTCGTACCTTTACTAACTCAGTAAAATGTACGTCCTTATTAGATCTAAATAAACTGACCAATTTCATTTAATTTCATTGCCGATGAATCGGCGTTTACTGGACGATAATAGACATTTGATTGCTTGATACATACATACAATACAAATCAATTAGGATAATATATAACAAGCCTATTATTGGCCACTACCTACTTCGTTAGATTTAAAGAAATATCTGTTCTGAAGAAGTAGAAGCTTTAGACTTAGCTTTTGTTTTTTAAATAAATTTTGCTGTGTTTGAAGAAGAAGGAATAGTATTCGTTCGTCTCGCAATTTAAGGCGAAAAAATTGAATTCCTTAAATAATGATATATAACATCATTATTTATAGAACCACAACTTCTCGGAGTTCACCAACCACATAATTGATACCAACAATTCTTTCGATAGTCATAAATTAAAATTACTCCATTTAGTTCCTCATAAAGGATAGATATTAAACAGTTTGGAAACCGACGAAATCCTAAAAAAAAATCTGAGAAAAACCTTACCACTTAACACTAACAACATCACCACGTCCTTGGTCCTAAATAAGATTCCTCTAAAGACTCGGAAAATCCTTCCCGATCTTTCCTACACGAATAAGTTGACAAAATTCTGTATTTAGATTAATATTTAATTACACCTGATAATGAGCTCCTCTCGAAACTATATAAATGATAAATATAACTCAGCATGTGTGTTTCAAAGATTTATTTTAATCTGAATTAAAATAATTATTTCTTTAATAACTAAAAAATTACTTTGTGATAATAACATTATTAATTTGATTAATAAGAATATAACTTTTTCAATAAATGCAAAATAATATTGTGGTGACATTATTAATATAATTAAAATGAATATAATTTGTTTAAATTATAAATATTTTGCAAATATTTATGTTTTAAATTTGTTGTCTTATTACAACATAATCATTGAATCATCTCCCATATGTTTATTTTTTATTTTATTAATTTCTTTACTTCGCTTTTTAATTTTGAGTATACGCTGTATTTTGATGGCCCCGAAACATGTTGGTATTTTCAACTAAATTAGTGATGTTTACAAAGTACATTCATGTTAATTATAATAATAAGAATATACTTTGTATTTACCACTAAATTGTTAAAATATCAACAAATTTCAGGGACAATCAATGGTCACTGCTTTACATCTTAATAAAGGGACCGTTGGCCTTGAAACGTGTTGACATTTCAACAAATTAGTGGTTAATGGTTAATACAAAGTATATTATTATTTATAAATAATGTTGCACCATAAGTTTGCACCATAAACTGCCATACCAGTCAATAATTGAAAGTCGTTCAATTCAAGGGGTGACTGCAACCCCTCTCGATTTTTCTTGCCGTGGTGTGCCTAAGGTTAGTACAAACGTGTGACTATCATTGCCGTCTGCCTGCTCCCCATAGAACTTCAGCGAGACGAGCGCTGTGATTATTAAATGAAGAATTAGTCTGCTTGGATTTGAGATTAAACATTCACGGGCGCGCGGATCTCAGGAATCGACAAAACTTTTTTAATATATTAACATAATATTATATTTACTCGCCAAACTTCGCTCCAGGAGTGATGTTCAAACTTGAGCATTTCAAAGAAATGTTGAAATGCGGGCACGCCTCGCGCCACGCCTTGTGAATATTTGAACACTTCGGTTTTACACGTGTTAAATATAATTATTCTTCGCTGGGTATTCTTTGTGTAATTAAGGAGTGTATAAATAAATCATTCTTGTATACACGATGTCCCTAAATAATATACACATATTTAAGGGTTATAATTTAAATGTTTTTTAACATCAATTTTAGTTTTGTAATCAATATAAATATAAAAAGAAACCCGTGTTGCCCTACCCGCCAAGTTTTCTCCACAACCACCCACCGGTGGTTATGGTGGTAGATAGCCCTTGGTGTCACATCGAAAATATGCGAGTTTGGTGGGGGTGGCTGTACGTGGGTGGGAGTAGGTGACGAAAATGTGCTTTCTAGTATATTGTTTTGTTATGGGAAGGCCGCAAATGCTTCAGATTGTTTCAAAATAGGCGCGCCGACTGTGATTTGAAACGAGATTGTTTCAAAATAGGTTCCTGAAAAACCTGCTCTAGAAAGTTCTGGAAGGAGAAGGTTCTAGAAAATTCCCGAAAATTCTATAAGGTTCTAAACTGAATGGCGGAGTGTGTCGGTGTGTTTTAAAGGTTCCTGTACATTCCATAAATTTCTTGAACGTTCTAGAAGGAGAATGTTCTAGAAGGTTCGCGAAAATTCTGTGACGATCCAAACATTGTACTAAAAATCGACGCGTGCGAATCCGTGCGGGCACAGCTAGTTCAAATTTAAGCTTTGTACAAGAGTTATACTGAACACAGTGACCATTTATCGTTAAAAACTTAAGAAATTATTTTATAATTAGATCTAACCCGTCAAAAATCACGGACTTTTAGTGTTTGAATTTTAGCTTTACCTCAATTAGTTATACATTAATTAGTCACAGCTAAAAAAATATTGCAAATCAATCTTAGTTGCAAAGAAACCATTTTTTACATTAATGAAATCATCGTTTATGATAATCCATATGACACCTATGTACGATCCCTAATTGCTGTAATTCTACTAAATTTCTCCAGTTTTTAACGAAATTCCAATAAAAATTTAACTTTTTCAAAAAATAAAATTATCGCGAAATCGTAGTGTTTTTAGCTGTAAGAATGTAAACAGGGCAATCTGGTGGAGTTTTAGTTTCGACTATAAGTTAAAATAGTGAAAATAACGCCATCTAACTTAGCTTAGAGCTATTGGAGAGTATTGTTACATTAGTGACATACATTGTTACACAGAGAATTATGTCTTCTTCTTCCTGGCATTGTCCCAACGCATTGCTTATGTAGGCTGTTGGGATCGACTCTTCTCGTTCTCAGGCTGTATTTTCGTTTGTTTTCGGTGTCCCTTTTGGAGCATTGAGTCATCCAGGAGTTCCTTGGTCTTCCTCTGGAAGACCGTCGATGAAGCTCCGCAGACATTGCCTGCTTTACGTATGGTCTGGTGGTCTCCGTCTTATGTGTCTGTCCCATCTCTGAAGTCATCTTTCTTCCAGCTTACTGTTTATGTCCGTGACACCCATGCTACCACGAATGCGTGAAGTTTAATCCTGTATTTCGGTGATGCTTATCCCGACCATCTAATCCATTCGCATTTTTTCCTGTTTCAGTGAATTTTATATTTTGATATAATTTTTTATTTCTTTAAACTCTACGAAAACACCCCGTACATTGTGTGTTTAAGAAAATATAAATTTGTGCACTCAAGTATTTTCGTCATTTATTAAAGCTAACTAAGCTTATTCTTTTTTGCACATACCATTGTAAATATAATATAAAAACAATATTTTTTGCTTGCATTTTACACAACAACCATTCTGGACCGAGAACAGTTGATAATTTTTTTTTTGATGTAAAATAATTTATTTACATTTTCGATTGACTTCGCATTTTTTTTTGGTGACTAATATCTACTAGTAACTCAAAAGATGGAATTCAAACTTAAAAAGTACGGCATTATTGATTGAGTATAGCTATTTTATTAAAAATGTTTCTTTGCTTACCTAACATCATCACGTTTTCCCGCGGGGGTAGGCAGAGAGGATAGAGCGCCACACTATTCTATAGTAACATACAATCTCGCCTCATCTACATTCATACATGTTAGCATACAAGCTCCACGATTGCTCCTAAGAGGACCATCCTCCAGTATCTGGTTAATCTGGTCATATCACGTCCTTTCTTTCTGATACCGTCAACACTCGCGTCATATACTCGTATTTTTCTTGCCGTTCTTCATTTATCTATACTAATATTATAAATTAGAGAAATAAAGTTTGTAGATGTAGGAGGTAATCTCTAAAACTACTCAACCGATTTCAAAAATTCTTCCACCAATATAAAATAAATAAAAAAGAGCTTTTCGTGGAGACCAATTTCGCAACGTAAGTCGACGAAAAAACGGTCCAGCGAATGCATTTCTTACGAACGCTGCCTTAACGGTAAGAGATTTATCTATTTCTATTAAAAAGTTATAGAGCTTAAAAATGTCTGTAAAAAAAGTCCAGAACGACATATATTAATATGCTAACGTTAATTCACAAAGTGATAAAATATGAATAAAAGATGTATTTAAAATTAATTTTGATCTTTCGGCAGTAATTAAAGGAGGTGGTGTTTAATTCTTACTAAAATAAGTATGTTTATCATCAGAAAAATTTAGATAAGAATTGCCTTTTACACAACATTGTTTGGACGAGTAGTTTAGAGTACATTGATTTTTCACTAATATTCTTATATTCTCAAACTGAATTCCAAGCGGGTGAAGCTGCGGGCACAGCTAGTATTAATAATATAACTTTTTAGTTCAATTAGTAAAATATTATAAAATTTAGAATTATTGTTTCCTTTTTACACTGAGAATTTCGGTAAAAATTATTTTAAAATACACTTTTACAGCCGGCCTACTAAAATGCCCTTTACTGAATGTATTTTTAAGGGTTACAATGTTTTTTTTCGAATACCATAGTATACGGTGGTATAAAAATAATATTTTTCATACGTTCGCCGTGGTTTTTAAAATTTGATCAGTTTTATATAATGTTCACAAAAAATGAGTATAAAATATACCTACATCGGTTTTAGAAAAAATATACATCTGAACTTTAGAAAAAATATTCACCTGAATATTAGGAAAAATATTCGCCTGAACATTAGAAAAAATATTCGCCTTAGGCCGGCGCCATACTGCGTGGATCTTTCGCCGCGTCTCGTCGGTCGCGGAACGCCGCAAAATTTATTTCCATATAATATGCGCTTATCAAACACACTACGCGGATAAATGATAAGCGGCGAAAGATCGGCGCAGTGTGGCGCTGGCCTAAAATGTTGAAAATATTCCGCAGATTTCGAAATTAAGAAAAAAAAATAGAAAAATATAAAAAGACGCATTGCAGCAGACACGGCGTATGTATACAAAATTATATATGGAACTGACTCTCCTGGTGTCGTTGCAGCATTATCTATGAACTTCGGTTGTTGCGTTAACAATTATGCCCTGTCGGCTGCTGCCGGCGGCTGGGTGACATTGGCGGAAGGTGGGGGAGGGGAAGGATGTTCTTGCAGGCAGCTTAGACCCACGCAGGGTTGTCACATGAATAGTTATAATGATGATGTCGCTATATCTTAATAATTACGCGCAGGGCTGTCACACGAATAAGAATGAAGATGATGACGCTGCATCTTAATAATTATGATCAAAATTTATTCAGATTTTTCCTACGAATTTCATATATTCGCTATTTTTTCTAATTTCGTGTTGGAACTTCACTTTAATGATATTTTCATGTGTACGTATGTTCTGAGAACGTTGTTACTCTGATTAATTAATTAAGAATATTCATATAAAAATATTGTTGAAATATATTCGTGTATAAAAGGAGATCAATAATTGAAAATACTGATTTTTAGGCATATTCTAGTATATATGTTAAATAATTCGGAAGAGTATCATATATATGTACGTTAATAAGAATATAGCTTAATACTCCACTTTAAAAATATAGATGTATAATTACCAGCAGTGAAATCGACGTACAGTAGTTTATGAGAAAATACTACAGATGTCCCTAGCATAGTTTATACCGTAAGAATATCGGGAAACGCGCAATCGCATTTACTACTTGACGATGTCAGTATCGTATTGCTGACTCTTGTAGACAATAATTTTGAATATGCACTAAATTCCGCACAAGGGCGACGGTACTCTTTTAACAATTTTCTATATTCGTATCGGCGGCGATACCGTAAGAATATCGGGAAATGCGCAATCGCATTTACTACTTGACGATGCCAGTATCGTATTGCTGATTCTTGTAGACAATAATTTTGAATATGCACTAAATTCAGCACAAGGGCGACGGTATTCTTTTAACAATTTTCTATATTCGTATCGGCGGCGATCCCGTAAGAATATCGGAAAATGCGCAATCGCATTACTACTTGACGATGCCAGTATCGTATTGCTGACTCTTGTAGACAATAATTTTGAATATGCACTAAATTCAGCATAAGGGCGACGGTATTCTTTTAACAATTTTCTATATTCGTATCGGCGGCGATCCCGTAAGAATATCGGAAAATGCGCAATCGCATTACTACTTGACGATGCCAGTATCGTATTGCTGACTCTTGTAGACAATAATTTTGAATATGCACTAAATTCAGCACAAGGGCGACGGTATTCTTTTAACAATTTTCTATATTCGTATCGGCGGCGATCCCGTAAGAATATCGGAAAATGCGCAATCGCATTACTACTTGACGATGCCAGTATCGTATTGCTGACTCTTGTAGACAATAATTTTGAATATGCACTAAATTCAGCACAAGGGCGACGGTATTCTTTTAACAATTTTCTATATTCGTATCGGCGGCGATCCCGCAAGAATATCGGAAAATGCGCAATCGCATTACTACTTGACGATGCCAGTATCGTATTGCTGACTCTTGTAGACAATAATTTTGAATATGCACTAAATTCAGCACAAGGGCGACGGTATTCTTTAAACAATTTTCTGAATTCGTATCGGCGGCGATACCGTAAGCATATCGGGAAATGCGCAATCGCATTTACTACTTGACGATGCCAGTATCGTATTGCTGACTCTTGTAGACAAGAATTTTGAATACGCACTAAATTCAGTACAAGCGCGACAACTTTTAACAATTAAAGAGTTAAGGTTGTTATTACGGTCGTTAGACATATTTAACTGTAATTTCGGGTATTTTATACGCACCGTATGTATTACTGAGAAGCGAATCTCGACGTTTCGTTGGATACTTATCCAACGAACCGTCCAGAGTAGGACGACCTTTACCCGCTTTGGCGCTCTGTTCTAACGAGACTGATTCAACCCTTTAGAGAAGTCGCAGTAAAATCCGCCGACGTAAGTAGCACATATTGCACACTGGCGACCTCTATTGTAGAAGAAGAGAACACTCCACAACAAAGTGCATACAATTTACGTCCTAGAAAGCAGCACCTTTAATCAGTCCGACTTCCACCTCCGCGGGTAAAGGTCGTCCTCCTGATGACGTTGGATAAGTATCCAACGAAACGTCGATATTCGCTTCTCGGTAATACATACGGTGCGTATAAAATATCCGAAATTACAGTTAAACTTTTAACAATTTTCTGTATTCGTACTAGCGGCAATACCGTAAAAATATCGGGAAATGCGCAATAGCATCTACTACTTTTACTAAAAACGCACTAAATTTAGAGCAAGGGCAACGATATTAACAATTTGTTGTGGTCACCTGTATCATTATCAATCTACGACCTATTGAGGGTATTTACCTTCTCAAGAATCAGTTTCCGCCACTGTCGTCAATCTTCACAGGTAGCTTTCCAGTCCACACATATTCCCCAAATCTAATATAAATTTAACACTGGTAAGTTGAACTCTGCCCTAAACTTTGAGCGGGTAACCAAAATTTGCGCGGAAGATAGTTTAAAAGCACTCTAGACCCGGTCAGGACTGGGAATTCGTTCCTGGAATCCCGGCTCAGTTTACCGTATTTACGGGTCCCGGGATTATTACGTTTATTCCCGAAACTTTTGAAATTAATATTTTGAATTATGAAACATCCGATTTTAAGCCATTGCCATTTTATTTTTGTAAGTACCTATATTATGCATAATCAATTTTTCTCACATTCAGATTGTTAAGTATCATGGAAAATTATAATTGCAGGATTTTGAAACTAAAAATTCATGAATTGGAAACCATAATATGTTTTTCTTTTAAATTGACTATTCGCTTAAACCTAAAAGTAAATGTATAGTAAAATATTAATATAAAAATGTCAAGACTTTGTAATTTCAATCTTGACGCGTTGCTTAAGCCGCACACTAATTGCGTTTCATACTCAATTTATCTTAAGTTTTGATTCCAGCAAGTAACGAATTAACGGATCGACAGATGGATAAACAGGCAGACATCGAAATGATTATATTTACATTTTCTGTTAAAAGATATCTCTCTTTCTCTCACATACTTTATTTTTTTATATTATTATTATTATTATTATTACTTATCCCCTTTTGGGCATTTAAAAAATTAAAGAAAGGTATAATACATTATCAAACAATAAAACAAGCTCTAATAAAGCATAACATAAAGTTAATGTCAAATAACATATAAATATACCGCAAAAAAATTTCATTGCATAATCAGTAATAATGTATACCAAGAATTCAGGAAGAAAAGATATACACCCAGGACTATTTTATGAGTATACCTCCCATATCGGCCCTACACTTTTGCCACCCAATTCTGCATTTTTTATGCTAAAGTGGTCATCCTCTTCACGCTACTTAAACTCGTATGAGTGCAAACGGTGCGGGGAAGCGTCCACACAAAATCGCTTCACCGTGTCCTAGGTTCAAGGATGAGGAGGATGAAACCGTAGTTTATTTTTTTGTTTGTTAATAAACAAATAAAGCAAAGATGGGGTAGGTATTAGTAATATAATGCATGGGTATAGACACAAGAACATACTCGTATATCACATTAAATACTACACATAGATACCTTGAAAGCTGGGACATAAAACAACTTTCTTACCTAAATATAAAATTCTTGGGTGGATTTCTTTGTCGATGTCATGAGAATCGGAAGTCCATGACTGCAATAAAACTCCATCCAGCCTTTGACATCGCCTTTGTGGTGCAGTCTTCAGACACTCTCCTATCTCTTGCATGCCTGTCCTGACTAGGGATGTAATCTCGCGTGATTTAAGCCAAGTCGGGATCTCGCGAGATAAATAATATCAATCTCGCATACAATCAATTAAATTTTAATAATTATTTTAATTTTACAAGTTATAGTATAATAGTACATACTTTTGTTATAAAGATAATTAAAAAAGGTAACCCATAAAAACCAAGATTTTATTATCCTCCCTTTCTTTGTAAAATATAACAACAATTAAAGACGAATTAAAAAATATAACATAACACTACACTTACAGTAATTTAATATATTTCTAAAATGTCAGATGTTTTGAGCTTTGATAAGACATTTCATGCTTTGAAGATTAAATTCTAAAAACATTTGTCAGTCAATTTAGATTTTCGACATTCGTAGTGAAGTACCTATTATGCATACCGACGGAGTAAATTCAAATATATTCCGCGACGTTATCGGGCCGCCGGCGCCGTAATCAAACTTTTCTAATGATTCCAATTTGAAAAAACCAATAAAATTTCTAAAAATCCGAAATTATACTATAATTATTTTTTTTTTTAACGAAAATTTGATAGATCTTCTTGATCGTCGCCACGAGTCTAATTGCCAAGTTTCAGCTCGATTGGACCACGGGAAAAGGGTCAAAAATTGATCCAAAGTTTTTGTTGACGGCAAGCCAGCAAGCAAGCAGATGCCACGAGTTAATATAAAGGGAGTAAAAAGGAAAATAATCTTAGTATCATTGTATTTCAAAATGTGATTAAAGTTATTTTTAAGAAATAATTAACGAAATAAGCAATAGACTATAATCATAATCAGCATCAACAATGCAGTTACTGTCAAAAAATTAATGTGTTTGATTTTTATGGGTTTTTGAAAGTAACTTCGTAAGAGGCACATATCACTGATTGTTACATTACTGAGTCGGCTCCTTATATTTATTTATGTATTTATTTAATATGAGAGGTTATATACGTTTGCTCGAAGATTTAACCAATTTTATTATTAGAGTCGGTTTTAGGTCTTCTAATTTCCGGATCATAAAACGCAACCAAGTATATTGGGCGCGTAACAGAGAAGGACTTTTGCGGAACAGTACATAACTCCGCCATTTTGAAATTTTATAAATAAACTGTTATGTTTTTGTTCAATCCCAATTACAGTATGGTATTATTGGTTGGGGAGGGGCATATAAAACCACTATATCAAAATTAAAAACTACCCGAAAAATGATAAATAAAATAAATCTTAAGAAAAAATTGACTACCCAAGTGCCCAACTACATAAAGAATTCAAAGTAATAAAAATAATAGATATATACAAAAAAAAAATTCAATAATCGAAATTTTTAAAATTAAATATACATTAAATACAAGAAGCGATTTTCAATCTACAAGATTTAGAGATACACTTAACATACCAAAATTTTATTTTACCACTACCCAAAATCATTTTAGTTTAATTTAAATTATTATTTAATAATCTCCTCCAAACGATCAGAAAAATAATGGACCAGAAAAAATTTAAAATTGAAACCAAAAAACATATATACAAACACCTACTAGACACATAATATAATCATGAAACTATTTTAAAGTGCATATTTATGCCTTGTAGGTACCTGTAATACTCCTTATCTATACACGAATCTTCTGACTCTCATCGAGACATTAAAATAAATTCTTCCCATATTTAAAATGTTAAATGATATATATAATTGTAAAAATAACAAAAAAAAATAATAGTAATAAAAAATGTTTACATAATACACTGATAACACTGAAAACAGTGATAATAAAACTAATTTTATGTGTGCAATATTATGCCAAAAAAATATTTTTTTTTTTGTAAAATTTTTTTTGTAAAAATAATTTTTAGTGTATTACAAGACAAAGTGTTGTAACCCCTTAAAAATAGAGCTGTTTGTCCTGTGACCTGTCCATAGATTATCAGCATCCGCCGCCGGTACAACATCTATAATGCACGTATCTTTCTGCGCTCTTAGTACCTCCGTGTCCATTTTTCAGTCCAATGCAGATCGAATTCACACCAAAAAATAAAAGAATTAAAAAAAAATTCAAAAAACATTAATCAATCAGAATATTTAAAATTTGTCCAAATTTTTCAGAAAGACAAACTCAAAATATTCTGAAAAAAATACTGGTCTAAAAAAGGGAGTTTAAAAAATTTAAATGATATTTTAGGCGTATTCTAGTGTAACGTTAATAATTCGGAAGAATCTCATTACACACACAAAGGATATTGCTTTAAAAAATTTTAAAAATCATAAAAAATAGATATCTCATTACTGACATCTGTGGTTATTTAAAGGGAATGAAAAAACTTTGGATGCCGGTCGCGCTAAGGATTATTACAACACCTATACGAAACAGGTTGTAAAATTTAAATGTATACAACTTCCAAAAAATTTGATAGACGTGGTATTCTATCATGGGTGGAAATGTTGAAAGATTCATTGTGTAAAGTTATCACTTAAGCCAGCCGTACGATAGGTCGTAAGCCCTATGAACACCCAAAGACCTCCGTACCTACTTTTCCTTAAAAAATATAATTTCGCCTCTCCGAGACATCTACAATATAACATTAATCAAGATATATTACAGAGGTCTCACAGAGATGAAACTATTTATATGGGAAATTAGCTATGGAAGTATTTGGGTGTTTAAAGGGCTTACGACATATCGTATGACTGGTCGAATGTCATATACACATAAAAAAGAATATTTTCTCATACAACAGATACGTAATTACCTATCCCTAGCGATATTTATATTCTAGTTCATGGGAATGACAAATTTCAACCATAGAAGGCGTTAGGCGTCAAAGTAACGTTTGAAACATGGTGTATAAATAAAATAACATACAGCTCTCAAAAAAATATTGAATTGATGTGCAGGTAAACCAAGAGTGGAATCGGTGAACGTTACATTTCGTAATGTGACCACTTAAGCCAAGCCATATGATAGATCTTAAGTCATAAGTCCTAAAACCCAAAGACTATAGCTGTTTTCCAAAGGCGTCCAGTGAAAACAAGAGGCATGTATTTATTCCTAAGCATATATTTTCAAAAGAAACCGAACTAAGAGATATGCTCGTAATATTTCTATCACAATAATACACATATTATTCAGATGTTAATATTTCATAATATTCTGCCACATAAATATTTAATTTAGATTATTTTTTCCATATACATGTTTAAATCCATAATACTTAGAAAAAATTAAACTACTTTTATTAAGAATTATTAAAACTTTAGCAAATAAAAATCAAAAAGAAGCATGTAAGGACCAACCGGAAAATCTATTCAAAATTTGTAAAATCTTACCGATCCAAAAATAACTTTACTATAAAATAACACTGGAAGAATAATAGAATACGAGAAGTTTCAAAACACCAATACATCATGAATATACGACAAGACAAATAACGAATAAAAAACTAGAAATAAAAAAAACAAATAATTGTTATGGAGACAGAACCTAACAGTGCGTAATTCCAAAATCATTCAACAAGCTACCGGATAAAATAAAAAATGTAAAATAATAAAAATAAAAAATAAAACAAAAAATATAAAAAAGGCATTAAAGAAATACTACAGTGAATTGTGAAGAGGATAGGAAAAGCAAAATTAGTTTAATATAGTAGCTTATTATATAATATATCATAAATTTAATACAATTAAGTAAAGAAATGTACATACACTTATTATAATTAAATCCTTGCGTTTAAACTGTAATTACAATTTTGCAAGAGGTAATTTAAAATAAACAAATAAAAAAATAAAAAAAATAAAAAAATAAAAGGCATACTTCTTGTTCTCACAGCACACTCCTGCTATTTTCCCGTAAAAAGAGTTTCGTCTCTGTGAGGCATCTATGATATAATATGTATTGAGTAATGATGATCCTCTGGGGACAAAAAATCAAGTAATTCTTTTAGATTAAGTTCTTGAAAATTTGAATATACTCAAAATTTTTGGAAATTATATAATTACCAATTTTCTTTCCATCAAAAAAATATAGTAACCAATTTTCTTTCAATCAAAAAAATGTAATGTAAGAAGTAAGTAATACTATTCTAAATTTCATTCCTGTCTACTCCAAGCAATCCCGAAAAATTCCAGCTGGTATTATTTTAGCAATTACAAACGATTAACTGCCAAAATAAAGGCAATTTCCCACATTTGGCAGCGACTCAAAATCGCGAAAAAATTAACCTTAAAACGCGATATTAAAATTCGCAAAAAATATTACCGAAAATCTTATGCAGACTAAATGTTCATTAATTTCCAGGACTCACTGCCGAATTTAAGTGAAGTTTATAAAATGTGTCATAGAGAGTCTGCTTGAAAATTATGTATAAAATTATTGGGCTTACTTTTCTGTCCTTTTTTTGAAAATCTAATAATTATATTTTATTTTTGAATAGATTTGCTAATTTTAAATATGCTTAGAATTTTATAGTTATGGAGGTATGCGACTTTAAATTACCCCTTTTTAAGTATTTATGATTTATAATAATTTATCAATAAATCAACTTCTATCAAATACATAAAGGTGTAACAGAGCTAGTCCACAATACTATACAGGTGGATTCCCGCTCTAGTTATGAGTCTAAAATGTTTTAGCAACCATCACCTAATATCAATAGTTAAGGAGATATGCGACATCAAATTTTGCATTTTTTTTTCAATATTTCTGACTTCATTTTTACAAAACGTTGAAGTATCATTATAGTAACTTATATCGACTACGAAAAATTTATTTGCTTCAATATAAGTCAAATAAAATAATAAAAACCCTGAAAATTTTCTAATTGGAAGGTTTTTATCATTTTATTTGATTTACATTAAAGGGAATGAATTTTTCATATAAGATATAAGTTACTGTAATCATAGTCCAAAGTTCTGCAAAAAATAATTCAGAAATATTTTTAAAAAATGCAAACTTTGATGTTGCATATCTACTTAACTATTGAAGGTGATGGTTGCTTGAACTTGAAATTTTCGACTCATAATCAAGCCAGGAATCCACCTGTTAAGTATTATGGACTTGCTCTGTTACACCCTGTATATAAATTCATATAGGCACAGCTAGTGAATGTATATTTTAATTCGATAATTTCGCATAAACGGCTTACTTCAAAGTAGGTACTACACGCTGCTGCTGTTCATAATACTCGATTATTTTCGGTCACTTTTTAGCGGTTCGTTAAGTTTTGAAATATTTCCGTGATGTATGAATAAATAATCGGCTCAATTAGCTTTTGATTTCAAAATGATCCGCTAATTTATGCTCGTCACGAGGGCGACTATAATTATGAAGTGCTGATTTACGCCGATGGGTGGGGGTAGGGGTGGCAGTCCAGGGCCGGTCCGGGACTATTTCCGCTTCCGGTTTGATCGGGTCACCAGCGCCGGCGAATTTTGAAAATATTAAAATTGTCTGAAAATTCGGTTAGCGCCGGGCCGCATTATGAGGCTTGATTACTAAAGCCTCGCCGCCCAATTGGTCGATTCCGTGCAATTAGGTCGCGGATTAATAAGTCACTGAATTTTGGTCACAGTGGCCGAAATCGTACCCAGTATCGTTTTGAGTTGGAATATATAGTTTTTGTCTATATAAATGCTCATCCGACAGACTCTTCTGACTGGCGTTAATTTGTTAATACGTGTATATGTATGTATTGTAGAAGTGCAGTGATGTGGAGAGTGTAGTAAGCAGTGCGTAGAGAATATAGTACAGTGTGTGGAGCATAGAGTGCAGTACTCAGAACGTAGAATTCAGTGCGCATAGCGTAGAGTGCAGTGCGCAGATCGTAGAGTGCATTTCGTAGAGCATAGAGTGCAGTGTGTAAAACGTAGAATGCAGTGCGCATAGCATAGAGCGCAGTGCGCATAGCGTAGAGCGCAGTACATAGAGCATAGAGTGCAGTGCGCAGAACGTAGAATGCAGTACGCATAGCGTAGAGTGCAGTACGCATAGCGTAGAGTGCAGTGCGTAGAGAATATAGTACAGTGCGTGGAGCATAGAGTGCAGTACTCAGAACGTAGAATTCAGTGCGCATAGCGTAGAGTGCAGTGCGTAGAGCATAGAGTGCAGTGCGCAGAACATAGAATGCAATGCGCATAGCGTTAAATGTTGTGCGCAGTGCATAGTCGCATCATGAGAAGTAAAAATGGTTCTGAAAATGTACTATCTAACTATTTCAAATAGCTGCAAGCAAAATGATAACCCCCAACATCATTGCTAGTGTCCGATAGCCTAACAAGCACTAGAAGAATAAGAATATAAAATTGCTTCAAATTTTCTTCAAGATTCCCTTTGTGGAATCGTGTTATAATTAAAACTTTTAACCGCACTTAAAAATATAACATATTTTGGGAGCGATGCTCCCTTCTTTAGGACAAAGAATGTACTAAAATTAATGTTCAAGTATAGACAGATTAGTTATAGGGGGAGAGGGTGATTAATTATAATTACATTGTACCTACGTAATTTGTAACCACGCTCCCTCTAACCCCCTCTCGCCATAACTAATCTGTATGTACTTGAGCATTAATTTTAAACATTCATTGTCCTGAAAAAGGGAGCATCGCTCGCGAAACATGCTGAATTTTTGCAACAAAATTTAAGTGTGGTTAAAACAAAGTTTTAATTATTTTCATTAAGAATATCGTGATCTTAAATCTTTGCAATCTACCATAATACTTTGGAAATGGTATATACAGTATAAATATAGGAAAAAACTTTATATTAACAATCAAGTTATTTTTAATAATGTAGAAAATGAATCAAAGAAAATAGTAAAAAAACTAACCCATAAAAACCAAGTTTTAATTATACTCCCTTTCTCATTGAAACAGGTTTCGCGCCTACTCCACGGGTCGGGTTCGAAAATTAAAGAATATATGAATCGTTAAAATTTCAAAAAATCCAAAATTATACTATAATTATTAAAAAAATTTAAACGAAATTTGTTAGATCATTTTTATCGTCGCCACGAGTCTGCCTGCAAAGTTTCAGCTCGATTGGATCACGGGAAAGGGGTTAAAACTCGACCCAAAATTATTTCGACAGACAAGCAGACAAGTCGACAAGCGGACAAGCATATGCTACGAGTTAAAAGAAAGGGAGTAATAAAGCCTTTTTATAATACCGTATGACTGATTGGTTAAAAACATCAGATAGAAGAAGTGAACCGCCCCTTGACCTTATAACTGGAAAATATTCTATTTTTTATGATTTCTATGGCCCGAATTCAGAGTCAATACTTGATGATTTAAAGGTTAAGGTACGCCTTAAAAGCGTAATTTTCAATACAAAATAACACTTTTGAAGCTTACCTTAACCATTAAATCATCTAAGTATTGACTCAGAATTCGGGCCTATGCGATGAAGTTGGAAATTTTTTATGATGTTGTATCTGTATTTTTGTTTTTGTTATTATTTATTATATCTACTTCTTTATTGTTTGTTATTGTATCTATCTCTTTCTTCATGTTATTATATCCCACTATATTTTAATTTTTGTATAATCCAATTATACAGTAAATAATAATTAATAATAATTGGATAATATAAATTATCCAATTATTATTAATTATTATTAACTGTTAGCCTAGGATAAGCAAACTCATTTTACTAATATTATTGCCCCAGAACAGGTTTCACCTGGTGGGTCGTTATATGTTAAATTTTTAAAATTATATTTGTAATAATAATACAAGGTGTCTCATAACTAGTAGTAAAAAATTTACAGGTAAATTTCTGCCTTGATAATCAGTCGAAAGTGTTCAACCATGATGATATAACACCAAGAATTATGGAGATATGCAATTGTAAATTTTCATTTATTATTCAATATTTCTGACTTGTGAATTAAGAAAAATTCATTCGTTTTAATACATGTCGAATAAAATAATAAAAACCTTGCAAAAACTGAAAATAGAATTTTTTTACAAGGTAGGTATTTATTATTTTATTTGGGTTGTATCGAAGCGAATGAATTTTTCTTGATCGACATAAGTTACTGTCATGATAGTTCAAGTTTTTGCAAAAAAATATGTCAGAAATATAGAGAAAAAAATGCTAACTTTGATAACCATTAGGTCATGGTTGCCTAAATATTTTGGACTCATTATCAAGGCAGAAATCCACCTGTAAAGTTTTTTCTACTAGCTATTAGACACCCAGTGTATTTATTATGTTTAATTTTAATTGAAATTTAAAAAAAGAGATAACTAAATAATTTTTAAAAATTATTAAAAATAAATTTAAAGGTTGTTTTTCATTTAGTATTTTGAAAATTATCCAATCATTTTCCCATACATATTTTCTAACATATTTTTATTAGAAGTAACAGAACAATAAGCTTCGGTATCACTGTTTTAGTATCTCACAATTGATCTTCTTCTGTCTACATAGAACGGTTGAAGTGTATCACCCAGGTTTATCAAGTCAGGACTTTTTTCAGCGACTGCAGAGGCCAGTAGGAAATGTCACACAGCAGACAGCACTTCCAACGTTATCACGATGAAATGTAGTTTTCCGCTGCCTTTGTTTTCTCCATGTCACCTCATTTTCATGTCGTCTTACCATTCTTCATGGTGGATTTCTTTTCTCAACTTCATGGCGCCACACTGACTTGTCTCCAGTGAAATCTTACCGCTTGTCTACTGCAAAAATATAATATTTTGTCCAGACTTCGTATATATATATATATATGTTAATATTAATATATATATATATATAATATACGCAGATGTATTGATCAGATATCTTTATGCTATACATATATCTTTTGCACTTCTTTTTATTCTTTTCTCTTCTCCTTTTTACTAAGTAGATTTGTCCTTCCTATCCATTCCTTATTCCCCTTTTACCTCTAATTCTTTGACTCTCATAGTTTGCCCATAATTTAAAACTTTCACTTTTTTTTGTTTTTTTTTTTTATATAATTCAAGTTATTGTTGCTTTATGTTAATACACAACATGTTAATTCTGTGGAAACTTGAAAGATGGTCTCTATACTGTTCAATAATCACGTATAATCTCTTTATATGTACTGTTAGTTTCCCATAAATAAAAAAATAAATAAAAATATCAAGGTGTACTTGTTACTGCCGTAAATTAAATGTGTCATACTTTTTTATCAAAAGTATTATCACCTGACGTATCTGTGGGAGGCAAATGAAAGTTTTTATATCTTTCACAAAAAATCACTGCACATGAACTAAATCGGAGCTCTGTTCTTCAATTTACAGTTACCTAATGTTTCTTGAATATTTCATACACTTAATATTGCACTATTTCTTCATTCTCACTAATTAACGCTGTTTCTTTCACTTCGATCACTTTCTAGAAGATTCTGTTCAATTATTGCTTTCACAAAAAATCACTGGACACGAACTAAATCGAAGCACTGTTCTTAAATTTACAGTAACCTAATGTTTCTTGAATATTTCACACACTTAATATTGCAATATTTCTTAATGCGCACCAATTAACGCTGTTTCTATCGCTTCGATCACTTTCTAGAAGATTCTGTTCAATTATCGCACATATGTAAAACTTCTCGCCTGTCGGTAGGTACTCGCCCGATATCGATTACTTGATCACGCGTTAGTCACACCTGCCAATATCGCATTCGTCAAACGTCAAAACAAGACTCACTCAGCTGATAGCGCAGTACCCGGCCGATTTCTTTTATAGGTCATGGTCGCGTCGTGATGGTTCCAAAATCTCTTGGGTTTTTCGAGACCTTTGCAGAAGTTTCCAATTAACCTTTGAAAGGTGTAGCTGTAGCGCGTTGTGGAACAGATAACTGCTCAAATTGAACAAGACTCCGTCTCTCTGATGAACGCCGCTCGAACTTTTCGCGGAAATACTCGGTTACGTCACATCTGTCACATATCTAAATAATTATCGGCGCCCGGCTCGGGTGCATCTCCCCCACTTATCGGTCCCGACACACACACACACACACAGACGCAGACGCACGCACACCACGCCGGGGTTGGCGAGCGGGGTAACGCCGGGCCCAATATTTCACGGGGTTGTCAGCAGCCGGAATTACGGCGGGCGACGGTCGCGCCGCAAAACCACGCAATTGCATTTTCTCCGATGAATAATATACGAGGCCCTAGAGCGTGGAGGATTTGTGCTTTGGACACTTATCTATGATAAACTGCTAAAACTAGTAACTGATGGGCTTGCTAATAATTTTGATACACGAGGTTTGATCATCAAAAAATCTTTATTTTTTATTTGCAGAGTTATTTGGAAAACATTAATAACCTCGCAGGACTATATGCCTGCTTTGATTATGAGTCGAAAATGTTGGTGCAACCATGGCTCAATCAACAGTTATGGAGATATGTGACATCAAAGTTTGCATTTTTTTTTCAATATTTTTGATAATTTTTTTGTAAAACGTTGGACTATCATTACAGTAACTTATATCGAATATGAAAAATTCATTCCCTTTAATACAAATAATAAAATAATTAAAACCTTCGAATTCCAATAGGAAAACATTGGAATTTCAGCAAAGTTTTTATAATTTTATTTAACTTTTATTGAAACAATTGAATTTTTCGTAATGCATATAATTTATTGTAATGATAGTTCAACGTTTTGTAAAAAATAAGTCAGAAATATTGAAGAAAAAATGCAAACGTTGATATTGCATATTAGGTAATGGCTGCTTGAACATTTTCTATAGAAAATCAAGGCAGAAATATAGTTCTGCGAAGTTTTTAATGTTTTCCAAATAACCCTGCATACAACATTTCTTTTATACCCTTCAAAGTAATCCCCATTAACTTGAATACATTTATGCTAGCTTTTGATATTAATTTAATGTAATTTAGAAATTTTGTGTGAATTGCTTTTCTCGAGAGCATAAAGCCTCCCTATTGCTGCGTTTTCGCAATATAGAAAAATAAAATCAAGAGCAACAGAAAAATCTTAATATATTTTTTTCTAAAAAAAAAAAACTAACCCATAAAAACCAAGTTTTTATTATAGTCCCTTTCTTTGTAAAATATAACAACAATTAAAGACGAATTAAAACATTTAACACTAAACTTACAGGAATTTAATATATTTCTAAAAAGTCAGATGTTTTGAGCTTTGATATGACACTTCATGCTTTAAAGATTAAATTCTAAAAACATATGTCAGTCAATTTAATCAAGATTTTGATATTTTTGTGAATTTTGCTGTCATCTGTGAACCAATTGTCATAAATTTTTTGAAATTCTACCTATTACATATACCGACGGAGTAATTCAAATTTTAAATATTCCGTGACATCGTCAGGCCACTGTTGGTAGTAATCAAACATTTGTATGGTTTTCAATTTTTAAAAATCAATTAATTTTTTTAAAATTATACTATAATTATTATTTTTTTAACGAAAATTTGATAGATCTTCTTGATCGTCGCCACGAGTCTGCTTGCAAAGTTTCAGCTCGATTGGATCACGGGAAAAGGGTTAAAAATCGATCCAAAATTTTTTCGACGGCAAGTCGGCAAGCAAGCAGACGCCACGAGTTAAAAGAAAGGAAGTAAAAACGAGATCTGATTGCGCTTGCTTGTCAAGAGAGCTCTAGGACACAGGTTTTCAATGATATTTTTCTTTCATACTTCATGGCAGTGTTGACATATTGTGTCCTTAATAGGATAAGACAGACATCGTACCAGTCTTGGTCCTGGGCCGCATTAACAGTCAGTGTACAAGAACTCAATGAAAAATTTCTGTAAAAACTTTTCGTGAAGATATCATAGAAAGGTTGGCATTTCGAGATAGAATGATCAATAGAATAAAATAGGAAGAATAGGATACAAATAATAGATAAGTAATGAATAGAATCCCACCGCAATTTTTTCAATATATCATTCAATATCATTAATCACGAACGCTTGACAAATGTTGAATTTATTTGTATTTTCGTCTTTTTAGAGCCTACGAGATTTTGATTATTTGACAATTTGGTAGACTTAACTATAAATTATGTGCACGTACCGCCACTGCACATCCGCGCAAATTACAACTGCAACTTTATTATGCAGTGCAGTTGAACAATAGGTCTCCGAGTTGATGCAGGCAATAGTCCAATTATATACGTTATTATAACTTAAACTGTAAATAATATCCATCATCCCTACGTAGGTAGAATCTGCAAAACTTCTTTTTTTGTTTTACTATCTCAAACCATCCAATTTATTCTATATTTTCGGACAATGTTCTTCTTCTTCTTCTTCTCTTTCTTCTTTCTCCTTCTTCTTCTTCTTTCTTCTTTCTTCTTTCTTCTTTCTTTCTTTTCTTCTTTTCTTCTTCTTTCTTTTCTTCTTCTTCTTCTTTCTTCTTCTTCTTCTTCTTTTCTTTTCTTTCTTCTTTTTTTCTTTTTCTTCTTCTTCTTTCTTTTAAAAATATTCAAAGGAAAATTTAACTTTTAACATTATCCAAAAATAAAGAGTAAATCGGATGGTTTAAGATACTAAAACGAAAATTGATTTTTTGCAGATTTGACAGTATGCGTAGGGACCGTCAATATGCACTTTATATGCGTATATGACATTCTTCTGAATTATTAAAGACCTGGCATGATCAGATACAACAAATGTTTGAGGGTGGCCCCGTTAAAAGCCGCAACAATCATAGAACTTGCATGAGAAGATGTATGAATGTGGCCGAAGCAAAAGTGGTGTGCCAGGATAGAAGGGTGTGGCGTTCAATCCTCTCTGCCTACCCCTGCGGGGAAACGGCTTGATGGTTAGTTAGTTAGTTATTAATATTACACTAGAATACCTGTGAATGCCTGACAATTAATTTAATTTTTAACTCCCTTTGGACCAGTTTTAGTTGGACCAGAAAAGTAGTAAAAACTTACCGCTGTATTTAAAATATTTCTCATAAAACTAAATTGTTGTGTAAGTACTTTCTCAGTAACTATTTTTTTATTAACTTATTTGAATTGGAAAGCAAAAAAATCTCAAGGTATAAAAATTTATATAAAATCACGGATCGAAATCCTGAATTATTTTCTTTATACAAAGATATTTTTTTAAACATACTTTTACAAAACAAATGTTAAATAATAAAAATATATCTTTAAAAACGAACGGTCCACTATTTTCAATTCGATATCAGAGTTCACATATTATATAATATGTGGGATATGATAAAGCTTTTTTTTTTAATGTTTTGAATGAAGTCACCGAGGATTACTAATGACTACTATGAACTACTACTAAATGTGTCCGCGTAAATTTTTAGTAACTTTTAGTCATATTTTATCAATTTGTGTATTAACCTTAACATATAGATATATGTCGACGCGGATTTTTTAAAATTAACTTTTTAGCTCCACAACTTCTCTATAGAAATTATTTAAATATCTCTTACCGTCAAGGCAGCGATCGTAAAAAACGCATCGCTTGACCGATATTTCGTTGATTTTAATTGAAAAATAGGTCACCACGAAAAGCCATTTTGTTTTAACAGAATAATATATAGCCTATGCCCACCCTACAAGTCCATTCTAAATATTGGTGAAAAATTTTTGAAATCGGATGAGTAGTTTCAGATTTATCTTTATTTATATATCTTTCTTTAGTTAATGATACATTTTTTATCATTAGCTAACATTAAAAAAAAACATTATACATATATATATATATATATTTTACCCCCAAAGAAATCAATATCAACATTTCTAACACCCGTGAAAACCTTCATTATAACATATATATATGTATATATATATATATATATGTACACTTATTAAATAATTAAATATATAATATTTTTCTTTATACATTTTCCATCGTTATGTGCCGTTTACATTCTTGTTTGAAGATGTTGATTCTGCTTAGCTTCCTCACATCTTCTGGCAGGCTATTGTACTCATTTATTCCCTTGTAGTAAATACAATTTTGTGTGTTTGTCTTTTTTCTATTTGGAATACTTATTTTGTTTGCATTTCTTGTATTATGTCTATGTATCTCTGTGTTATATTTGATCTTCTTTTTAAAATATTTTGGCATTTTGTCGTTTAATATTTTGTGAATGAATATCATTGTATTTAATTTTAATCCTTGTTTTATATTCATCCAATTTAAATCTGATAACATCTTTTTAATTTTGGAATATCTATTATCTCTATATCTCTGTAGAATTATCCTCATAGCTCTCTTCTGTTGAATTTGTAATTTTTTTATATCTCCTTCATTACATAGGTACAAAATAGTGAAAATAAGGAGCAATTATTGATTTATATATTGTTATCGCTGTTTCTTTAGTTCATTTTGGTCTTATTCTTCCTAAGAATGATACTTTCTTTGCAATTTTCTTTGTTATGTATTCAGCATGTTTTTTAAATAATAATTTAGAGTCTATAATTATCCCCAAATATTATATTTTATTGTATCCACTATTTCTATTTCTTCTTCATCAATCTCTATCTTTCTCTCCTCATTATACCTTTTATTTCCTATTAATATACCTCTTATTTTTTTGCATTTAATTTTAATTTATTCATTTTAAGCCAATTCGATATATTAATTAATTCTTCATTTAACATTCTTACTAATTATTACCTCACACATCCAAACTTACAAACTTTACCTCTTGATATATTAGTATAGATTTTTCCTATAAGCTCTCGAATACACCATACACCATACACAATGTAAACGACCTCCCTCTCTAACATGAGATTTCTCCCCTACAGTGAGATAGCACTGCATTTTTTTAAATTAAATAAAGATTCTAATGATTTCATGTTAACTTGATTGTTTGAACACGGTTGTAGAATGAATATTGGGAAATGGATTTGGTATTATTTATTAATGGAGAGGTCAATGGGCAATGAAAGGAGACACGCTCTCGCCTAACGTGATAGTGATTGTCTTTGCGTTGCACATGTGCAATATTGCATATCAAGATCTTCGATTAGAAGGGAATTTACCACTATGGCACGTAGTGCTTGGCAGCTTACGTCACGTTGTTGGAAATATGAAACTGATTACATTCGAATACAAAAAATATTTTAAATATGCCTAAAAAATAAAATATTAAAATAACGCATAATCAAAACCTAATACATGAATATTAAAAATAAAAATGATACAAAATTACAAATGTACAAAGTACACAGATACATACAAAAAATCAAGAATCCAATTTTTTTAATTAAATGTTACATTTTCTCTCTGATTTAAGTATTATTATTTAAAAAATTGTTTTGTGTTTTAATTAAAAAAATAAATAAATAGACCACGTTTTGCCAGTCCATGTAGATTTGCAGATAATATTGAATCTTCCTTTATAACATTTCCAAATATGAGCATTTCAGAGGTTGCAAGATCAACATAATTTTATTTAAGCTATAAATTTACAGAATATTCGTGCCTTCGCGCATTTGGTGAATTATAATGGTAGGTAGCAGCGAAATTTTTTATATATGGTAGAACTTACATGGAGCATGGTAATCTCAATTTTGAGTAATGTTACTATTTTATGGCGAATCGAAAGACATTTTGATCTATTTTAAAATTTCGCACCTTGAACAGTGGCTTTGCTGTACAACCGCGAATTATATTTTCTGACATAGAGGAATGTTTGGGCAAAGAGGATTTACTCCTTTTAGATGGTACTTATTGTTATCCAGCGTCCAATATTGGTTATAAAAATAAAAATCACCACATACTTATAAATATCTTCCAACCTAAAAATATTCTTGGGTTTTCACGGCCGTTCTGAAACTTCAAGTTTGGGTTTTCTGGTGTATTGGGCCGCCTCACTCGCCGACGTTTTGGATTTCATTGCAGGGTCCATCATCTCTTGTCTGATCACTGTAACATACACATAACAATCATGACAGTACATGACTCCGACACGGTGTTGCAACGTAACACATAAATACAGAGACCCCTGCTTTCGACACGGTATTGCTAGTACTTAATACAACACTGACAACGTTTTGTCCTTTTTTTGACAGGGTTTTACAAACCAACATTTATATAGACTAAGGGCAAGTGTCAAATCTGAAATATTTTATGTAGGTGTACACTATACTAGGTAGGAAGGCTTGGATATTATGGCTTTTGAGTCCGGAGGATTTTGGAAGGTAACAGGTAATACAGGTACAACGTAAAAATCACAAACCTGAATTTATAATATGTTAACTAGACAGTACTATACACTGAGATTGCCATAAATAATCATATAATTTACGTTATTGTAACAAGTCTGAATTTTATTTATTTTATTCGGGCCACTATTTAACAGTATTACCTGATACCATATATTTTAACGCTTTACTTAAACATTTTTTTGTAGCTGTATTATCCGTTATCTGCCAAAATCCCCCTCACTCAAATGTCATAATATCCCAACCTTATTACTACTAAAGTGTACATCTACATAAAATAATCAAGTTTGATTAAATAACATAAGACTGGCGGTCACTGGCTCTTAATCTATTAAACAAAATTCAACACTTACAACAACACATCAATTGGCGATAGACCCTGCAATGGGATCCGAAACTTCGGCCATAAATACCCCAAAAAAGCAAACCAAAAGATCTCCCAACTTTGAATACATTGATGCCTTTCTTCTATCATTGTGTTGCACTCCGAATTTATGTTTTCTTGGACGCTTCTGGAAGGTTCTAAATAACATCCTAGAAATGCCTCCAAGAAGGCTTGCTAATAATTGGTAAGAAACTTAAATTACTTTCGTTACACAGACAATACTGCGACTCCAGAGGACTACTTGGAAGGTCTCCAAGAGCAGCTGATACTAGTGGTTAATGCATTCGCAGCGTATGGTCTTCAACCATTAGGAAATGAAACTCATAATGGTATGCTGTACGTAGATGAAATGAACGTACTTATGCAGAAAGCGTCCAACCCATAAATGAATTACATACGGGTTAGGACAGCTCACTACAATATGTTTACGTGCTGAAAACTTCCAAGCTCTAAGTGCTAATATTAATTTAAGAAGCACCCGAGATAATTAAATATATTTTTATATGAAAGTATGTTCTAAAACAGAGTTACTGGATTTAGTCCCCAGAGGGATGATTAATTAATTAAGGTTAAATTATGGAAGTCTACTATACAGAGACGATGCTATTTATATATGAGAAAAGTGCATGGAAGTCTCTTATACGATGGCTCAGGGCTTACAATCTGTATGAGCTGGCTTAAGTGATCACTCTACGCAATGCAACGTTCACCAATTCCATTGTATTATCAATTCTTTTTAACATTCTATATATAGTTCGAATCAAGAATATTTTATATATATTGCACTGGTCTCTGCTAGATCCATCCACTTTTCTCATATATAAATAGCTTCGTCTCTGTGAGACTTCTATAATTTATCTGTATTTGAATATTTTTTTATCCATCGCAGACAAGACTTTTTATGCAAGAGAAAATTTAAAACAGAAATGACAACTGATTAAACAAACCAACACGCTTATACTTAAATTTTATATTAAAATTTTATATGATTAATCCATGTCACATAGTCCAAAAAAGCTGGCATTTAATAATGTCACTCATGTTCAACCCATATACAGTAAATTAGCACTGTTTTTCGTACATTTAAATATTTTGTAGAAAGAATCCAACTTCTAAAATGCGTAATATCTTCGTAAATAAAAGTTTTTTCTTATAATTAGGTACTTTTAAAAAACATAAAAAAAAATCTCTACCGCGAGCCTCATGCAAAAAAATGCAATGATAATGAATTAAATATTGACACAATACGTTTTCTTAGAGTCAAATATTTAGAAACCATTCCTCATTCTCAATTCCATGTTTTTTGGGTTGGACGCTTTCAGCATAAGTACGTCCAAATAAGCTTGGTTAAAGTGATTGTATGTGTTTACCTGGGATGCAGCAGAAATCTAGAGCTGTATTCTTAGATTTAATATCACGTCTTTTCCCCGCAGGGGTAGACAGAATAGGATAGAACGCCACATTCTTCTATTTTGGCACACCACTTTTGCTTCAGTTACATTCAGATATGGAGCATATTAACTGAATTGAAAAACACTGTTTTTTCCACTATGTATTTTTTTTAAATGTTAGAACGTTTTCGAGATCATTTTCATTATCAGTTACAAATTTTCAACCAAATTAAAAATAATTGCAGACAGTATTTATGAGGATTGGGTGCGTGTAATGGTAGTGGGGGTAAAGGGCGGGGTTAGAATTGATAGGAGAGGGGCAGTTTATGGGTGTTATTTGAATATTTTTTATGTTTTTATTATTTATTTTATTATTATAAATCTCTAACCTCGCCAAAATATATATTTTTCTTTCTTTATTGCAGTTATGTAACATGTTAAATTATTATTATCGAACGGATGACCCTCCATTTTGGCATGTTCCGCCATTTTTTTAATTTAATCTGAAGTTTTTAATTGCTCTCTTATGTTCTTCTAACCACTCCTTTATTTTTCTGCCACTTTGTCCAATGTAAATTGCGTTGCAATCTCTACAACTTAATTTATACGCTTTTTTCTTCTTCTTCTGGAATTTTAGATTTATTATTTTATAAACAACTTTTAATACTGTTTTTGGTGTAGAAAGCGGGTTTGAATTTTTTATCTAAGGAACAAACACAACAAACAAGAAAAAACAAGGAGTAAAAAAGACTAAAATCCTTTTTCTCCTTTTTCAACCTTCATCTCTCCACTGCTGCGTACAGACCTCCTTACCTTTCCATCTTTCTGTACTGTTTGCTTCTTGTAGCCATTTCTTCACGCCCACAGTGACTATATCGTCTCTTTTGAAGTCTTCCGACACCTCATTTATTCTCCCATAATCTTTTAGAACCCTAAGAGCATGTTTAACTCAACAAGCCCTGCCCATTGCTATTTTATCTTCGCTACATGATCCCCGATATCCACCACTCTAGTTCTGGGCGTAATTTCATGATTTATTATTTCTATGCACAATTCGACACGACTCTAACTAATGTGTTTTAGTTCTTACTTTATCTTAGTTTTCAAAAATATGTTTAAGTTTGCCGAAAGCAGCTCAGCTTATTCCTTTCCATCTTGGCAATTCTAATGTTATGTTCGATTTCCTTTGTCCAATTTTATCTTTATCTTGCGCCCCAGGTATATGCATTCAAAATACTAATAGCTAATATTCAATAGCCAAAAAAGCACTAGATTAGAAGTAGAAAAAGGGTCAATGATGGGTTAACTACGAATGAGACTTATTTATTTGGCGTCAAATTAAACTGTGTGCAGTCCCCTGGAATTCAATTCAAAATGCTGATGCATTATTTTTAATTAACAGATTGTTCACCTACATATTTATTAGGATCCTAAAATATAATCAATGGACAAAATATTAAAATTTATTTACCAAAAACATCTGTTAAAATTAAGCCGCCCTCTACAGACAGAACACAATGCGCGCACGGTGCTGCCGTCTATTACTGATAATTAGAATTTAATTTGTCAATTTACGGAAATAAACTCTCCAAATTCGCCTCCCTGTATGTATGTACTCGTACAAGTTAAGTATTTTGTTTATTTATCTTTTAGACGCAACACATATTCTATTATTTATTTACTGAAGATGAGAGTAATTTGACACATTCAATTATAACAAAAATTAAAGATTCATCCAAGCATTCAACAAGCCCCCTGGTGATAAGGTGAATCTAAAACTTTTAATGCAAAAACTTTAACAATACGGTGTTTAATATGTGTATGGTAATTTCTTTAATGTTCTTGAATGTTTATATTATGCATAACAGAAGTAACTCAAGGATTCGTTATAGAGAATCGTATACTTAATAACGTCAGGCGTACAGCATGGATCACATTTGGGACCTCTATTATTTAAATTTGTCATGAAACATGAGGGAATTCCTCCACAGATGTAAGATTTAACAACTTTACGTGACAACTCTTCAAAGTGTATGAAAGGGTTCGACAAGGCTATTTACTCCAGATCCTTTCAATATTTACACCTGGAATATGCTTAGTTTTGAGCATTAAAAGTTCTAATATTTTTTTAATTAGTATTGCTTCAATTGAATTAGCTTTTATAAAAAATAATATAACTTCATATGTAAAAGCCCTGAAAGGCGTTGATAGTAGTAAATTAATAAATATTATGTATGAAGAGGGTACTGGTGCTAAAAAGCTTTATGATCTTCGATATGCAGATGATAAATTAACGGGCTACTGTATAGGTGTTTGGGCGATGATGCTCTTTCGTCCATAGGCATCTTCTCATATCGGCATTTAACGTGTATTGTGTAAGTGTCGCGAAGTATGTGCGAGATGTGTCAGCAGAGGCAGGATGAGTAAATGCAGGGCGCAAATGATACTATGGTTAACTGTGATACACTTGTTATTATGGTTGTATCTATTGGTGACCGTTACCGGGTTAACCGCATGAAGCTTCCGATTGGTGGGTATCGCTCAGAATGCACCCCATGAAGGTCGTCCAAAATCTGTTGTTGTGCCAGAAAACGTCGATGCTGTACTTGAACTGATAAAATAAGGTCGTCATGATTGAAGCATCTTTGGTCATATGTATGACAAGCATCAATAATATATTGCATGATCATTTGGCCGTAAAAAATGTTTCTTCGCGTTGGATCCCGCATTATCTGACAAACGCTCAAAAGATGGCACGTATCGAAGGAAATGTTGAAAAAATTCGCTCTAGATGCATCAAAAACTGTGAATAAGATCTGCACAGTGACTGTGGCGAATCGTGGATTTACGCATATGAGCCCGAAATAAAACAGCAATTGAATGTATGGGTCTTTCAAGACGAGCCAAATCCAACAAAAGTTGTTCGTGGAAGAAGCACATCGAAGCACATGGTTGCCTGGTTTTTTCGCATTACCGGTCACGTGGCGACAATGACGCCAGAGAAACAAAGCACCGTCAACTCTAAATGGTACATAACTATATGTTTGCAAGAAGCTTCGGTAAAAGTAAAAGAAGAGATGTTTGGGGATGTGGAGCTACTTTTGAGCAACTGCTTTTAGGTCATCACCCGTCATGTGACGGGAGGCGTACAATGTTTGATAATTTTATTATCTTGATAAATCAAGTACAAGTTATACATGAGTATGATTACAAAGACAATGATAGATACTCAAAGGGCGATAGCCACCAGCCACCCGCTGGAGGTCGATGAGAGACTGACATGCCCACACAGGATATGGGCCGCTTTTTATATGATTTACGAGCAAAGGAGTTTCCTGAAGTGCTGCTGTGTGTGTGTATGTGTGTGAAGAAATCATCGAAAATACTGATAGTACAATGAACTGTAGACCGCTCGTGCCTCTATCTGCTTATGTGGCATTCTTGCCACTGTATATGTTTGTGGCCTCGATCGGTGGTTCATGTATTGTGGTATGAATTCCACAGACGCATAATTCTTCACTACGACAATGCGAGCTCTCACACGTCAGCTCAAACAATGGAATTTTTGACAGGCCGCAACATTGAATTAATGGGTCATCCGCCAAACGGCCCTGATTTGGAACCCAATGAGTTTTTACTTCCCGAACATCAAAAACAAACTACGTGGTCGGCAATTTTCGATACCTGAAGAAGCAGTTGTTGCATTAAAAAAACATGTTTTAGAGATACATCAGTCGGAGTGGAAAAGGTGCTTTGTGGAATCAGCTGTCTCGAGTGTTGCGATCTACGGAGAACCAGGAACTCTTCAAGAAGCCTAAAAACTCATTTTTTCGGGATGTCGCACCTGTAAAGCGCCTTAAAGAAGCGTCTCTTACGCAAAAGCGGCGCTATATAAATTAACATAAACATATAACCAGTTTCGTTCATGAATATTTGTTTTTTCAATGTTAGACTATAAATATAAATAGCGACTCTTGTAATAGGTATATAAAAATACAGCCTATTATCAAAATAGAAAAAAAATGAAAAATGAACACAGCTTGAGACGTCTACGACTCAATTGAAGAATTAATTTCCAAATTCAATTTTATCATTTTGCTGAAATTTTCAAGAAAGCATGTAATTCTGCAGAGCTTTTCTTCAAGTACATATTACTTTTAAATCTTCAACAGAAACGTAATCTAGAACACGAATCTTTTTTTGGTATCCGACCTATGACATTAAATCAAAATGAATAGAATTGGTCCGAAGGAAAATCTATCGGATCCCCTCTTATCCTTCAGGATCAAAGGATATTCCAGTGACTTATAATATGAGACTTAACTATCTGGAAAAAAAATATATGTGATTTTCTAGTTAATCAAACCCACAATCAACCAGCTAAGATATTCGTCAGTAATTCTTGTCATTTCAACCAAATTTGTTATCAAATGTTATAATTCAAATATGGAATGATGGGAAAATTATTTTAAAAAAATCTTCTGTTTCTGTAACAATTTGATGTCAAACTTTTTTTCATATTTTATTTTTTTATTTTTTATTATTCATTATTAAATTTATACATATTTTTTATTATTATAGATCGTGCCAAGCCTTATACAGCCTGTCGGCACGTTTTTTTCCATTTTCTTGCAAAAGTACATTGCATATTTAGTTATACGTATAATTTACAAAGGATTAAATATATATAAAAAATAATAATATTATATGAATATAACAAAACTTGAAAATAAACTTGGTAGTGAGACTAGGTATCAGGCATGCCATGATTATATTAAAGCAAGACTTTGCTTTGTAAAATTGTATAAAAAATAATTAAAGTTACATACATTTACTTTTACTAATTGTAAATAAAAAAAATTGAAAAAATCTTAATTAAATATTCGTTTGACAAAATATTACGAAATATCAAAATATTAATTAAAATATAATAACTGTGGTAGGAATATTACGAGACAAATATTTTATTTGGATTTTTTTTCAATATATATGTTTAAAAATCGTGATTCATTGTACTATTTGCGCACTCCTGCTATCTACCAGGGTCATGAGCCATATTTTAATAAACTATACGTCAAAAAATAAATTAAAATTGTTAAAACTTTGGATATGACAGTTTTATTGGAGAAATTATATTTTGTACATGATTAAAATTTATACCGTCATCATCATCAACACTCTTGGCACTACAACCCTTGGTGGGTCTTGGCCTCCTCAATAATCTTCCTCCACTCATCTCGGTCTAGTGCCAGCTCTCTCCAGTTCCGAAGCTCTAAGGCAGAGATGTCTTTGAGGACGTTGTCACTCCATCTTAATTTTGGCCTTTAAAAATTTATACTGTATTTTAAAAAAATGCATATCCTTGTTGCAGACCCACCCCGTTTCGCTATCAGCAGAGTTCCAGGGTTCGGTTTTCCGCTGTCGGAGGGAACCCCTATCTCCTTGCGGTGCGAGGTGGACAGCAACCCTCCGGCCAACCCCAGGTGGTACAAGGACGAGGCGGAACCTCCGGTGAGAATACTTTCAACATTAAAAACTCATCTGAATAATAGAGTACCCCTCATTAACAACCAAATTAATTTTCCATATAGCCCTTTGCTTAGTTTAACGTTCACAGAAGATGTGGTAACACCCACTCTAGACCCCGCCCCCTCTCACTCTCTCTCGTTAGATTCCTGAATTGTTCAGTAGGCTATAATCAGTGCATGCATGTCTATGACAAGGCTAACACGCATGTGATCAATAGTGGTGATAGTTTAACAATACTATGGTTGGGGTGTATAGTGTTGTGAATATAGTAGTGTAGTGTTGGTCCTGACGAAGAGACGGGTACGTCTCGAAACCGGTAGACCGTAGTGGTTTTTACTAAGTTTACTAACATTCTGTTATTAAAAAAACTCATCTTTTTCAAATTGATCAACTGATCTTTTACGTCTTTAAGGATGTCGTCACTTGACCTTTGCTCTCATAGTCTATTGGCAGGGGCGTGCAGTGGGAACAAGAAACATGACTTTTTCCTATGCATGTATTTTCAAAAGAAACCGAAACTTGAGATATATCTCGCAATATTCCTATCACAATAATTAACATATCTTAATATTTCATAATATTCTGTCAGATATAATATTTAATTTTGATTTTTTTCTCCGAATATCAAAAATAATAATTTCTTTGTCTGCCTGTCTGTCTGTCCGAAACATCCTGCAACGTCCGTTATTTCATTCGAATTCACGGCTAAAACAACGAAATTATGAATAGCGCTTGCACTTTTGAATCTCATCCGTGGTATAGTTAATGAGTTATTATTAATGTTAATGTCATCCATTCCAAATTATATATAATATTTCAATTTATAATTTTACGTGGCTACTCTTTTTGCCTAAATCGTAGCAACCCGACCATCCACTTCTAGTACCCCAAGATATCTCATCGAACCAGGGGCGTGCAGTGGAAACATCGCAGCGTGGCTTTTACGTAACCAATTATTTGGAAAAAGAATCGGAATACAACATATATTTCGTAATATTGTTATCATAGTATTCTTATTTTGATATATCATAGAAATCAGTAGCATAAATATTTTATTTCTATTTTTTTTTCCAAAATATGCGTTTACAAAAAACTCATGCTTCAATTCTCTCTGCACGCGCCTGCTTCGAACTGTGTGCATCATTATTATTTAAATCCTGCAAAACAAGAGGCGATCTACAACAATAATTAAATGTGAAATCCTAACAACGCCGGGATAAATCTGGAAAAAGACCGCGTAAGCAAAGAAGACAGGATACAGGATAATAACTGGTATGCCCGGATAGTATATTTGGAGGTGGATGAGCCCTCCGATTTTGGATAGAGTTGAACTCAAAGGTCACCACTCCGTTTGTAGAGTCGGGGATCTCTGCTACGGTTGATGATGTAAAAGCCGCGATGGTTTGATAGAATTTATTCGATTACAAAAACACAAGTTATAAAGAATACAGTAGTGTACCAAGGTTACAATTGAAAGGCGCGAAGTTCAAAGGTATGACGGCGAGGGCTTCCGCTGTATCCGAGAAGCCCCGCTGGAGTGAGATATATTTTAATAGTTGTTGCGGATAAAGGACTCGGCGTATTATGACTTCGTCTTTCTCGGCCGCTCGTGTGTGTAATATTTAGTCTGGTCAGCAATGTGAGTTCATCCGCTCTTCATACCCTCTAGCAATTCTCGCCTTTGTCCTTGTTCGTTGCCCTCGCTTCCATTGTCGTTCTTTCCCGAATTCAGCGTTCTGATTTCGACCGTTGTACCGAAAGCGACGGCCTTTCGTGTTTAGGTGCTGATGTACTCGGTACCTCCTTACTCGTGTATATGCATGCGTCTTTGACCGCCACATATAGAAATTACGTCAAATTGACAAATCCGATTTCTTTCTCCAGTAAATATCCCGACAGTGGAAATTTGTGCAACATTTCTCAGTATTTTTAATCGATTGCTCCGTATAAATCCGGGAGGAAGTCGTCGCGCTAATCCGGCATTATCAGGAACCCGTAGATTATAATCAAAAAGGCTTAGGCTCGGAGGAGGGCCAACTGGATGTTCCAACTTTGCGTGTTTGAAGAACTAATAAGGGGCTTAACTAAAGATAGATCCCCAAAGGAATGGCCCATTGAGTCGATTAAAACGGATTTGATAATTTCACATTAATTAGTCGCAATAATTTTATTTCATTTATTTAAGGAATCTAAGCAGTTTAATTTGTAAAATAAAGTAAGATGAGATATTTTACATGAAAGGTCACTACGACCACAATCTTGTGATCAAATGATAACATGAAGATTAAAATTTTAATAATATTAATGGATTTACTTTGTAGAGATTATTCATGTTGATCATTAAATTGAATAAATTCGTAATTGTTATTATCTTTGCTAGGGTTAAATTATAAGTTTATTCATGGTTAATATATATATCGACGGCTCCTACGTATAATATCGTAACCCACAAATCGACGATTTTGAGTTTGTTGTGTATTTCATATGTAATTAATTATACCTTTAATTCCAAGAACGAAAAAAAAATTTTTTTGAGATACTAAAAAAATTTAAGCACTGTCCGAATCCCTTGCAACAGATCATGTAACACTATCGAAGGATAGAGAACGGCCTATAATAATCTAAAGTGATCTACAACCTTTAAACAACGTCTAGAAACAACTGGTACAACCGAGAAGTAACAAAGACCTTCTCCAAAACACTAGAATAATCTAGAAAGTACGAAAATACCAACATTTAAATATAAATACGGAACGGAGTCTAGGCGCAAGCGAAATCGGCCGCAAAGTACGCACGACATGACGCCTAGTTTGGCCAATCGTGAATTGTGTTGCGATAAATAAAGCGAATAATCGAGCGAAGTACCTAACTGGCGTTGAAAATAAATGCGATAAATACTACGAACGAAAATTGGATTGAATGTTCTAGTGAATGTTAAATACGTAGCCCAGTCATAATAAGGTATATTTACGAGTGATATACTGCAAAATAGTGTAATTTAAAGAATAGCGTTAAGTTTAATTCAATTTAAGTGACTTCGTACATTGAATAGTTAATTAATCATTAGTTAATAAATCCTTAATTAATTATCAGTGTTTTCATTCATTTTTCCCTGGCCAAGACACTTGACATTATAATTAAATTCAGGAATAGATAACATACTTTATATTTTTCACCCAGTATAGGGACCGTTACAATTTTTATTTTTTGTTATACAGTAGATATCGCCTCTAGTAGTTTCAATTTCATCCTGGCTTTGTTAGACTTTTTTCTGTATTAGAGTAGCAAAATATGATCAATTAGACACGCCGAGTAGTTTTTTAGTGTTTTTAACACTCGCCTTGTGATGTAGTGATTGGGAGTTGGAAGTTTCATTGAAGTAGGCCACCAAGTTTTTTTTATTTTCATAACATAAGTCAATAAGCCGTTCAGAACCCTCAGATCAGATCTCCATTACCTAAACGATCCGTTTCCGTAAAAATCTATGCTTTAAACGAATTTTTATTTTTATCCAATTTGAAACAACCGGGTCTAAGAGAGATATGTGAGGCTGAGGACATTGTTAGATGAAGTAGACAGCGAAGGAGGAACTGGTATGGTCATGTTCGTAGAATGAACAGCACCATGCTCCTTTATTTCACACTTCATAGTCAGTCTCACGGATCTCGCCCTTGCGTAAACCTACCAAAAGTTAGAAAAAAGATAACTGGGAATCCACCTCATAAGAGGCGCTATGCTTTGGAGAACAGACCACATAGGTCTATTAAAAAGAAGATGAAGAAGATGTTTTACCATAATGTAATTGCCATATCCATGAATGATATTGTCGCGGGGTGGGATCCAAATAAAACTTTTTTCTGCCTTTCCTATCCATTCCTTATTCCCCTTTTACCTTTAATTCTTTAACTTTCATAGTTTGTTCGGAACTTAAGACTTTCACCTTTTTTGTGTTTTTTTCTATAACTTAAGTTATTGTTGCTATATGTTAATACATAACATGTTAATTCTGTGGAAACTTGTAAAATTTTCTCTATACTACTCAATAATCATGTGTAATCTAATTTTTATATGTACCTACTGTTAGTTTCCCATGAATAAATAAAATAAAGAAATAAAAAACACTTCAAATTAGTTAAACTTTTATTTAAACAGAGTCACTGGACACAAACTTAGAGAGTAACTTAGAGAGAAAAAAACTAAAACACTATTTTGTAATTTTTACTTATTTTTTTACTCGAGAATATTCCAGACGAGGCTGCGTTTGCTTATTTCTCGCTGTTTCTATGGTTTTGCCAACACTCTTTCGTTCATTTATGTGTAGTTTTTTTATTAGTGTGTTATTTTCTCCCTACTGTCAAACTAAGTCCAACTTAACGTGCAATAGCGTTGCTATTTATATATAAGATCCTCGATTTCTGGAAATTTCTCGTATATTCTTGCGCATTCAATCATCTTCCAGGGTTTTCCAGAATGATTCAAACCGTTCGTTATATGCAGTTTCTGGTATATCGTTAAAATATTCGTAAATCATACTCTAATTTCACACTGGCTCTAATTAATCAGAATTAATTAGTTAACCACCTGCGGTTTATGAAATAAAATAATATAGAAACTCATGTAATATTTTTTTGTCACAAGGAAGTAACGACGGATCTTCGCTGAGACTGGAAAATCATTGTCTCATCATATCATGATAGCGTAATCCCTTCAGAGCACGTGTGGTATTAATGTCATTGGGAACAAACCCATTCACGTATGGTTTCACTTGCGCTACGCTGACAAATCCACATGCTAGATCACAAATGAGACTCGCGTGTTGCATGTATAATGAGACAAAGACACCGGCTGACTCGACGATAACCAGACACCCCGATTTTATCCTTCCCAAGAGGCCAAGGAGCATGGTAAATCGCTGCCCAACTAGTTATGCTATTTTATTTATTTGTTTTATAAATTTAACTTCCAATGCCCAACAAAGTGAAACTTGTTCTGTAGCAGTTATATTTCTCATTTTAATACAACCTTATTCACCTTGTAGACCCTTCAAATATTTGAAATACAGATTTAAAACAACCTTTAAAAAATGTATAATTTTTTAATGTTCTTAATAAGATAAGATTTCATTCACTTAAGACAGCTCGTACGGATCATAAGCCACCGTATAAAGATTTCCATATATCTACGTTTCCCATATAAAAAGCTTCATCTCTTTGAGACTTCTATAATTTATCTTAATAAATTATTGTTCTTGTGTAGACAAAATCCAGTAATTGTATTAGAATATTAATATAAAAATATTGTTAAATTATTGTAATTTATGACAGCAGAAGAACGCTGTTCTTCAGAAATCCAATAAAACTCGTTGTCAGCTTCCAGATATTTTATTTGTTTACGGTATTTCAGTTACAATAGTTTGTTTGTAATGCAATGGGAATAATATTTACGTCGCGGTACTGCGTAATAAGAAGAGAAACGGCCAAAATGGTTAAAAATGTCCTCAGACTTTCACGGCCGTTCAGAATCTTCTGTGTTTGGTTTTCTGGGACATTCTTCCGTGTATATGTGACCTCTCTGGCTGACGTTACGGATCCCATTGCAGGGTCCATCATCAGGACTGATGTGATGAGTATGTGTTGAAGTGTAGGTTAAGTATTGCCTTGCAATACCATACCGAAGTTAGGTGTGACCAAGTTTGTGTTAGGTCAGGTTAGGTTGCCAAGGCACTCAAGAAACGGAAGATTAAGACAGTACAAGGTTAAGGACCTCTTAAGACCAGCAAAAGATCGGGATCCCCTGGAGACCGACGGTGTTTATAGGCTCGACTATCAAGATTGCGACAAAGTATATGTTGGACAAACAGCACGCACGATTTCAAAGAGGGTTGACGAGCATAAAAGAGCATGCAAACTCGGTCATCCAGAAAAATCAGTATTGGCTGAGCACTTTCTAGATACGGGCCACCATTTTTCATTTGAGCCGATTTCATCACGCGCACCTGGTCAAGGAGGCAATCGAAATATATAAGCACCCGGTAAATATTAATAGGGATGACGGTCTTAAGTTAAAAACCTCGTGGTATCTGGCACTGCAGGATCAATTAAATCGATGACTCCGCGTAGTCCGACATCCGACAGTAGATAAAACAGTGACATAATACTACAGAATGAATCATGCATACTGCCAGTGATGACGTATGGATTGGAGACTGTGGCCCTTACAAAGAAAAGTGTAGAAAAGCTCAAATGCACGCAACGATCCATGGAGAGATCCATGCTTGGAGTAAGCCTAGAGAATTAGAAACGACGAAATTAGGCGCAGAACTATAGTAGTGGATCATGGATCGTGTAGCTAAGCTAAAATGACAATGGACAGGACACGTTGCAAGACAGGATACTACAAGATGGCCTCACAGATTTCTGAAATGGAGACCTTGGGAAAATAAAAGAGGCATCGGAAAACCTCAAAAGAGATGGGCCGATGATATTGTCGCTGTGGGGGGAAAGAAATGGCTACAATTAGCCAACAACAGGGAAGAATCGAAAAATAAGGAAGAGGCCTATATCCAGCAGTGGAAAGACGAAGGCTGATGAAGAAGAAGAAGAAGAAGAACACTACATAAATTCTTGACAACACCTATCTCCGACACGGAAGCACAACACATCTACACACATCTATCACAAGTACATCAAGAGATACACACCCTGCTTTCGACACATTACTGCAATCCAGTACTTAACCTAACACAAACCTAGACACACCCTGACTTTGGTACGGTATTGTTAGATAATATTTAACCTACACTTCAACACACACTCATCAAATCAGCCCTGATGATGGATCCTGCAATGGGATCCGAAACGTCGGCCAGAGAGGTCACATGTACACGGTAGAATATCCCAGAAAACTATACACCAAAATGGTACTCACCATTCACATGGACAGACGTTCATTCTGATACGTTACCATCTACATGCGAACAGAAAAAGCCATCAATTCTATTGTTAATTCAAACGAAAAGCATCGTTTACATGTACGCTGTGATTTTTAATGCCTTACACATAATCACATACACCCTTTTACTTGGAAATATTTTGACATGAACCAAAGTTGACGTACATTATACGCCCCCGACCCTCCCCTAGCGCCCGCGAGGATAACCATTACCAGCCGACGTAGCGCGGAACAAACACTGCCATGCGCCCAACACATAGGCGCTGTCATGCTGGGTGCCATTAATCTCGCGCTCATTACAGCGGGCGTATTCCGGCAAACACGTGTTCGGTTGCGTTTTCCTTTAAAGCGTATTCACGTGACGTCACAAGACATTCATTTGTCCTGAGCCACGCGGCAAGAGACATTTGCGGATGGCGAATTTATCACGCCGCTAACATCCGCCTCTGAATAATATAAACAAATCATAGTGCAGCTGTGGCAGCGAGAGAAATGGGGTGGCCGTTTTCATCCCTTGACAGTGATCTAATACTTTAATGTCCAATCATAATTAGGAAATTATGCTATATACTCACAGTAATTAATTAATCTAGCATATTTTTTAAACTCATTCTTGTTGTTATGGTTCAAAATTTGGTAGGGTCGTGAATATGTATATTTTGATGGAAAATATGTGTTCTTTAAATACCACAGTTTCAGCCCATCAGCAACACTACCAATAGTCCTACTCCTAGGGTCCTCAAGTGGTCTTTAAAGCCCTACGTTTCCCGGGCAATATAGTCGTTGGCAATTCCATCAGCCATAGTAGATTGGAGAGGATAAATGTGCGAGTTTCCGGTTCGAACCTCACTTCAGACCAGCGAGTTCGTCCTATTTTCACAGCACAAACGTTTAGCTTACTTTGAAAATAGTAGGTACGTACATTGATGTGACACGTATTACGTGTTCGCATCTCTAAAAAAAAAATGTATAAGTGTATAAAAATAATAAAAAATGTGTATAAATTGTATTTTATATTTATATTTTCCTTCTCTCAGATTCATGTGTTGTTGTGTTTGTATCTACTACTAAATTGTTCTCCTGCTTTATCTACTTAAATTTTTATCTTCACTTTATATTTATATTTTCGTTCTTTTAGATTCATGTGTTGTTGTGTTAGTACCTATCTACTTTTAAATTGTTATCCTGCTTTATTTTCTTAAATTTTTATCTTCACTCTATATTTATATTTTCTTTTCTTTTATGTTCATGTATTCTTGTGTTTATTCTCCTGCTTTTATATTTATTTTTAATTTTCTATTTCTTTATTATTGTTATTAATTACTATTCTATGTTACTATTACGTAACTCTTAACTGAAAATAACTGCCACAGGACAGGTTTTACCTAGTGTGGAGTTATTAGTAATTTATTTTAACTACCTAATGTAAATTAAGCAATAAACAATATATAATATTCTTCCGTATTATTGTTCTTGGAACATACTTTCATTTTAAAATATTTGTATGTTCGGACAGATACACCCGCCAGAATATGAGTCTAATTGCATTTAATTTTTTTTTACATGAAATAAGTCGAATTTCATTCGTTTTTGATACCTTAATTTTCTTTTCGATCTTTTTTCCATCGATAAAACTGTTCAAACGCATCATTTTTGACGATCACTTTATCAATACGTCGTTTCTTTACCGCGATCTTGCGTGGCGTGATTGGGGTACCATAGCAGCGGGGTACATTACGCTGCGTACAGCGGGGGGTTACCCGTACCACTCAAAACAAATAGGCCAGACAAGCGTTGCGCAAAGTACACTAAGAAAACAAACGCATAGAACTTTGTGTAAAATAAAATTTTATTTGTAATCCAATTTAATACAGTGCCTTGGGAGTAGGAAAATCTTTCGCTCGAAACAGAGAAAGTTTATATATTTTTTAGATACAAAAAATATATAATTTTGTTCACGCTCCGGAGAGTTTTAATGTTTTGTTACCTCTGAAGCTAAAGTTACAAGAAACGAAATTAAATAAAGTGTTTCTCTTTAACGGTTATTTAAGAAGTTAATTTGCTTATTGAAGCTGTGGTTTTTAAGCTTTTTTTAGGTTTTTATAACTTAACTAGAAGTAGCTGTTTTAATAACATTACCCGTACTTTTTCTCCTATTATAGATATCTAGTCCTTTGCTTTTTATTTATATTCATGTCCTTTTTTATTTTTAATACAAACATTTATTAATTACACAGAGACGAAGCAACTTATATAGGAAACGTGTATGGAAGTCTATAGGATAAGGATATCTTTATAGAGTAAGCGGCGCGAATCGGCGTGCTCAGTCAATTTCTGGAACTGTAAGTCCGATCGGAACGAAACAAGTGTTATTACTACATTTTTTTAACTCGTAGCATCTGCTTGTCTGCCGAAAAAACTTTGGATCGATTTTTAAACCTTTTCCCGTGATCCAATCGAATCCAACTGAAACTTTGCAGGCAGACTCGTGACGATGATGAAAATGATCTAACAAAATATCGTTTAAAAAATTTACTTATTGTATAATTATGGATTTTTCGAAATTTAAACGGTTTTTTCAAATTGGAAACCATACAAATGAGAAAGGAGCCCGACGCGTGGAGAAGGCGCGAAACCCGTTTCAACTAGTCTGATTCGAGCCGTGGGTCCGATCAGACGGTTTCGCCGACGCCGTGCCCCCCTATACCAATTATTACGTTTTCAATATTGTATAAGTTTTAAGGATAATAATATACATGGAATAGATTTTCCACATGAAATTAAAGCAAGAGGTATATGTTGGAAACAATACAAATGAGAAGAAGAGTATAATAAAAACTTGGTTTTTATGGGTTAGTTTTTTTTTCTCTTGTTGTATTTATGCGTCACAGAACACTATTCGCAGCAATAATGGCAAAGTCTGTAAATAAATGCTATACAAATTCCACATTGTATCGCAAGGGCTAAATGTCAATATCAATCAGTAAAACTTAAAGATTAACAATATCAAAATAACCAAGGAGATGGATGCTGAGTATTGATTATGAGCCTGTGGAACAAGCTATGAGTTTCAGATATTTATATGTAGAAATTATCCATAGCGATCTGTATACCGAAGTCCAAGAGCAAGTTTATAAAACATCCACCGTATCAGGGTGACTCAAGAGTTTGGTCTGGAAGAATAAAAATATGCATATTGAAAGCAACGTCAAGATATACAAGACATGCGTGCAAACTATCACGACATATGCTGTAGAAACGCAAGCTGTTACCGTCCATACCAACAGAAAATCTGAAAAAAGGTGCTGAGATCCATTACTGGAAAAAACGTGTCCGAAATGTAGACAAGGAAACTTGCAAAATAGAGGACAAAGCACCATGGAGTAGATTCAGAAGAATGGACAGTGACAGACGCGTGCATACAGCAGCGAATGAAATCCCCTCTGGACGACGCCTACCGGGAAGACCACCGAAAAGATGGAGGGATAGCTGGACCTCGTCATTCCAGGAGGCGTAGTTTTCTGTACCACATATCTACTTCTTATGGTGCCGTCTCCTATCGGAGGTCGGCGATCATTCTGGTGATTACGATTTTATTTACCGTCACACGGAACAACTCAGTCGAGTTACACTAATAACAGCCATGACATGCTGCGTCTTCCTACGCTTATTTTACCACTTATTTTTCACTGGATGATGAGTTGATTTAGACTATATTGGTCCCCTTATAATATGTCCGAGATACTAAAACTTCTCAGTCTTTCTCCATACGCCGGAGGTCTTCATCATTCGTCACTCTATCCATCCAGTTTCCTGGATGGAAAGAGTGACGGATTATCAGATCTACTACAAGGAAAATATGAAGAAGAAGAACATAATTGAGTCATATAGAGTTAGTTTGTTGTTAAACAAAAAGAATACATTGTGTACGTAAATGAATTTTATTTTCAATATGTTAATGTGTGAGAAGCGTCTAAATAATTGAGTCCGAGTTGACTTGGCGTTCGCGTTCCCGGTCCTGTGTGAATAAGTAATGCCGGATAACGGAGTATCTCGGTATTTGCGACATCGGCCGGAGAAACAGTTTCGCTACAAGAGGCATTAGTAAAGTACATAGAAGAAAAAAATTCAATAAGACTTCTATAAGGGTGGAATCGGTGCAGACTTATATTAAATATAATTTAAAAATATATAAATTGAAAAATAAGAACTGATAAGGCGTTCGAGAAAATAAGAGAACTGATAAGGCATTCGAGATGTGGATCTATAGAAGAATTCTCAAAATAAGCTGGATGGACAGAGTTACGAATGAAGATGGCTCGGATGAATAAAGAAAAAGAAGTTATTAAAATAATAAAAATCTGAAAACTTCAATGTCTAGGACATGTGATGAGACATCCAGAGAAATACGAGATCTTGCATCTCATAATGCAGGGAAAGATTGCCGGAAGTCGGGGCCCTGGAGGACTTCTTTTCTGAAAAGCTTGAGACAGTGGTTTGGCCAGTCTACTGTGGAGCTGTTCCGGGCCGCAGTAAACAAAGTCCGCATAGCCAACATGATAGCTAACGTCCGGTAAACGGACAGAGCACGAGAAGAAGAAGAAGATAAATTGATGTTTATAAATTGATTTGTAATGATTGTAATTATTTTTATACTAGCTGTAACCCGTCAAAAATTGTTTTGGGTCTTTGCTAAGCCTTAGTATACATGTATATTATCTTTTTGGTTCATCACGAAGAGGCAGCCGTTGCAACATGCTTGAAGCGGCAGGTTCGGGTTTGGTGGCCCGGGGTTTAAGCCCCATCTCCGGCCGTTTAGTTTGTTTTTTTAGCCGTGAATTCGAACGAAATTACACGAAGTTACGGGTACAGACAGACAGACAGATGGACGGACTGATGGACAGAGGGACAGACGACGAAATTGTTATGTTTTGATAGGAAAAACGTGTAGAAACTTTATTCCAAATTTTCGAACAGATTTGGTTATGAATCATTCTTTGGATATTAATAAGGGTTTACAAATTTTACATACAAATTATACAGAATGAGGTAGAGTGGCATGTCAGAAATGAGATATTGTAGTGTGAAAAAAATTTAATTTAAAAAATTAGATAAAAATCCAGATTACCACGCTTTTTGAATTTTTCCAAAATATGCAATACTTTTTGTTTGCCGAAAAAACTTTGGATAGATTTTTAACCCTTTTCCCGTGATCCAATCGAGCTGAAAAATGATCTAACAAATTTTCGTTTAAAAAAGTTTAAGAATACTATATTTTTGGATTTTTCGAAATTTTAACGTTTTTTTTTTCAAATCGGAAACCATAAAAATGAGAAAGAAGCCCGATGCGTAGAGAAGGCGCGAAACCTGTTTCAACTAGTCTGACTCGAGCCATGGGTCCGATCAGACGGTTTTGCCGATGTCGTTCTACCCTATACCAATTATTACGTTTACAATATTCTCTAAGTTTTAAGGATAATAATATATATGGAATAGATTTTCCACATGAACTTAAAACAAGAGGAATATGTTGATAGAATATCAAATTGGAAACAATACAAATGAGAAAGGGAGTACAATAAAAACTTAGTTTTTATGGGTTCGTTTTTTATTTCATTTCACTGGCACTTATTAAGATAGGTACACATAAAACTAATATTGTATTGTAAAATATACAGGATTATATGAAAAGCATTAATAATGTTGCAGGACTATATTCCTGCCTTTATTATTATGAGTCGTAAATGTTCAAGCAACCATGACCTAATATCAATATTTATGGAGATATGCGACATCAAAGATTGCATTCATTGACTTATTTTTTGTGAAACGTTTGATTATGTATATACATAAATAAAAAAATTGAATTGGATAGGGAAAAGAAGCCGCAAGCCAGGTAGCACGATTCCTTTGTATCCCGTACCTAGAAAAGCGGAGCTCAGACAGCGAGCAAAGTTGGCAGTATTCAAATCAGTTTTCAGGACAACCCAAGTGTATGGCCACCAGCACTGGATGTTGACCGAAAGAACCCGCTCAAGGCTACAGGCCGCCGAGATGGGATTTCTACGAGGAATAGTATGAGTTACCAGAAGGGACAGAATGAGAAATATTCAAATAAGAGAATGTCTCGAAGTAGAACCCTTATTGACGTTTATCGAGAAATCAAAATTACGGTGGCTGGGACATATCTTGCGGATGCCGACAGATAGACTGCTAAAGCGGATATTTCAGGCAAGACCGGAAGGCAGAAGACCAAGAAGTCCCAGGAGGAGCTGGTGAAAACACTTGAAGGATTGGCTGACGTGGAGAGCAAAACTCAAGATTGGAAAAGTTGGAACCTATTATGCGGTGCAGGGACCCCGACCCAATAGGATAAGGGGTAGAAGAAAAAGAAGAAGAAGAATTAAATGAAATTGCTAGCTGAAAACAGTCGCGTTGACTTCAAAATAATCTGTTTTCAGAGATTATTTTTGATGTCAAGGAATTTTATCACTTATTTATCTTTATCACAGTTTATTATTTCTTCACAGAACATATTTTCCGTTTTTGAATTAAGACTAGCTGTGCCCGCGCGGCTTCGCACGCGTAGATTTTTAGTAAACTGTTTGGATGGAACTTTCGCGAACTTTCTAGAACATTCTCCTTCCAGAACTTTCAAGAAATTTATCGAATGCACAGGAGCCTTCTAGACACACCGACACATTCCGCCACTCAGTTTAGAACCTTATAGAATTTTCGGGAATTTTCTAGAACCTTCTCTTTCCTGAAACTGTTTACAGCAGGTTTTTCCGGAACCTTCTAGACTCACCGACACAGTCGGCGCGCCTATTTTGAAACAATCTGAGGCATTTGCGACCTTCCCATAACAAAACAATTTTATAATAATTAACAGCACATTTTCGTCACCCACTCCCACCCACGCACAGCCACCCCCATCAAACGCGCATATTTTCGATGTGACACTGAGGACTGTCCACCACCATAACCACCGGTGGGTGGTTGTGGATGTTTGTGGAGAAAACTATAATAGAAAACTATATATATATGTATCTATATATATAATATATATAAATATTATTTAAAAAAATATATATATATATTAGGTCCTTACATATGAAATTGGCGTTTAGTATGGGAGGAACATAAAGCCGATTTTTTTTTATTATAATATATTTATTTAATCAAAGTATGTACCATTGCTATCTATGCACTTTTGCCATCTCATAGGTAGTTCATCGATCCCTTTACTAAAAAAACCATTCGGACGGGAATCAATAAAATCTTTGAAGGCGGTTTGGACTGCCCCATCGGAGTTGAATTTTTCCTTTGCAAGAAGTTATCCAAATTTCGAAAAAAATGGTAATCTGTTGGGGCAAGGTCCGGAGAGTACGGTGGATGTCTTAGACATTCCAATTGAAGCTCCTCTAATTTGGTAGCCGTCTGTTGTGCAGTGTGTGGTCTAGCGTTATCATGAAGCAGCAGTGGCCTAGAGCGATTAACCAGCCTCGGTTGTTTAGCAGCTAGCTTTTCCATCATGGTTTGCAGTTGCTGACAATAGACATCTGCCGTAATCGTCTGGCCAGATTTAAGAAAGCTGTAGTGAACGACACCAGCACTAGTCCACCAAACGCTCACAAGTAACTTTTTTGGAGTCAATTTTCGCTTGGGGCATGGTTTGGCTGGTTCGGCAGGGTTCAGCCATTGCGATGAGCGCTTCCGATTATCGTACAGGATCCACTTTTCATCACAGGTAATGATTCGATTTAAAATCCCTTCATTATTGTGCCGGTTGAGTAATGCAACGCAGCAGTCAACGCGCGTTTGTTGATTTGCTTCACTCAATTCGTGAGGTACCCACCTTTCAAGCTTTTTCACCTTACCAATTTGCTTCAAGTGGATTAAAACAGTTTTATCACTAACACCGCAGCCTGCAGCTAACTCGGATGTGGTTTGCGATGGATCCGCTTCCACAATAGCCTTCAATTCTTCATTATCAACTTTGGTCTCCGGCCGTCCACGGGGCTTGTTCTGCAGGTCGAAATTTCCAGAACGAAAACGTTGGAACCAAAAACGCACTGTGTTTTCTTTTGCGGCACCATCGCCATACACATCATTAATCCTTCGAGCCGTTTCTGCAGCACTGGTGCCACGGTGGAACTCGTACTCGTAAATAACGCGATATTTCAAGTTTTTCATTTTGTAAACTGAGTGACGCAAAGAAAAAAACAATTGAGGAAAAAACAAATGAATTATAATTTTCAAAACACAAATACATGAGTAAATAGCTGTATAAATTTGGATTTGGAATTCCTAACCAAAGAGAAGATATTTGAGATCAAATTTGCCAGTACGGCAAAACGTCAATTTCATATGTAAGGACCTAATATATATATATATATATATGTATACACATATATATTGATTACAGTATTACTTCAATTTCTCAGTGCATTTATAATCAGTAAAGAAAGCACAAAACTTGTGCTCAGGGGTCGGGCTCAGTTTGCCCTGATGGACGATCCGGCCCTGCTCGGGGGCGTGTCTTCCCCCACCCGGCCGAGGGGTAGCTACCTACCCCTGCTGCCAGGACCGCCGCCTCTTCCCGTGTATTGATACAGCTTGGCTCTTTCAATTATTTCAGACTGTTGACGTACTTAATATATTTAAGTGTCTTTTCGACGAACAATTTAAAAAGCTTATTTTTGCAAAGCTACTAAAGCACAGATATTTACAAATCGTCATTCCAGATGTGTAAGCGATGAAAATATTCATTTTGGGAGATAAAAAGTAACTTCGCTCAATTTATTATTTTCTGGTATAAAGCAATCACTTTGTGGTTTGACATATTAAATAAATTAAACACGTTAACATTGTATAAAACCACTATTTATTCTAAATACATATAAAGTATACCATTAGGTTTATACAATTAGGTTATAAGTATACAATTAGGTTACAAAGGTTTAATAAAATTATAAATAGTGGTTTTATACAAAGTTAACGTGTTAAGTTACTAGCCGTAAACATGTGAAAAATCACGTGACATAATCTATCTAAATATAATAATTTCGCTGTCTGTCTGTCTGCCCGAAACGTACACAGCTTGCTGAAACTAAGCCGGAATCGCAACATCATTAGATGAATCTAAAATAAATAGTAACAACATACAAAATATAACAATCATATTAGATAAATCTAAAGTAAAATAAATAATATATTTGATAAATTTAATGATAATGTGCTTTGTTTTCACAACTTGTATATTGAAAATATCAACATATTTCAGGGCCAATGATTCTTTCGTCAGGATATAATGTATACTAACAAATTAAAAATCAAAAATTGAACTACTAATGTTAAAGTAAATTTTAAATAACTATTTGCAATAATTATTGCTACTTATATCTACACTTTACGTGTTCTTTAACTCTTACATCAAAATCATTACAAATCAAATTATTTAGATTAAAAAAATTTTACTTTAATTAATTCTCAATCAAACACATATATATGTATATAATTTAATGGCTGGTCTATATACATATAGGTCACCAAAATATGTAGAACTAAAGTAAATTTCTTGGTACACATTTCGGTTCCACGGTTGGTTTCGATACTATTGACTTGTTTAAAATAATTTCAAAGAGCTTCGTAAATTTAAAAATTAAAAATGAACGTGTCAAACTAAATACTCTTAAAAAGTATAATGTCTGAGTAAATCTGTCGCGCTATATTACAAAGAGAAGTTTTTACTTGAAATGACTCGTAACGAAATTTAAAAAATAATAAAAAAACAACATATATTATATTAAATACCTTTTGTTTACTGGGAGATTTTATTATGCACTAGCTTTTCATATCCGGCGTTGCACGGGTTAAGAATTAGGTTTAAAATAAATTTATGAGGGTAAACGAAGGTTCGATTCGAACGGTACAGATTTGCATCGACAATATATCAGGGGGAGGGGAAAGGGTAAAAGAATAGGGGAGATATGTCACCAATGTTAAACGCCGAGTCCTAAAGAATAATTTTGCAAATTTTGAGTAAGATTGGTTGAACGGTACAGATTTGCATCTAAAATATATCAGAGGGCGGGTAAAAGGAAAAAAGGGAAGGAAGAAATTTCACTTTTGTTACCCGCCGGGACCTAACAGATTAGCATCGAAAATATGTCATGGGGAAGGGAAGGGGTAAGAGAATAGGGGGGAAATATCGCCTATGTTACCCGCCGAGTCCTTAAAAAGTTTCCAAATTTTGACTCCGATCAATCAAACGATGCAGATTTGCATCGAAAATATGTCAGGGGAGAGGAAGGGGTAAGAGAACAGAAGAAAAATATTTCTTATGTTACCCGCTAGGTCCCAAAGCATAAGTACACAAATTTTGAGTCCGATCGGTCGAACGGTTCAGATTCGCATCGAAAATAGGTCAGGGGGAGGAGAAGGGGTAAGAGAGTAGAAGAGAAATGTTGCCTTTGTTAGCCGAGTCCTAAAGAATAAGTTTCCAAAGAAGGGGTAAGAGAACAGGGGAAAAATGTTACCTATGTTACCCGCCGGGTCCCAAAATATAAGTATGCAAATTTTAAGTCCGATCGGTCAAACGGTTCAGAATCGCATTGAAAATAGGTCAGGGGGTGGGGAAGGGGTAAGATAACAGGGGAAAAATGTTGCTTTAGTTACCCGCCAGGTCGCAAAGCATAATTATGCAAATTTTGAGTCCGATCGGCCAAACGGTTCAGAATCCCATTGAAAATAGGTCAGGGGGAGGGGAAGGGGTAAGATAACAGGGGAAAAATGTTGCCTATGTTACCCGCCGGGTCCCAAAGCATAAGTATGCAAATTTTGAGTCCGATCGTCAAACGGTTCAGAATCGCATCGAAAATAGGTATGGGGGAGGGGAAGGGGTAAGAGAATAGGGGGGAAATGTTGCCTATGTTACCCGCCGGGTCCCAAAGCATAAGTATGCAAAATTAAATCGAATCGGACAAACGGTGGGGATTTGTATAGAGAACAGACAGACAGACAGACAGACATTGAGTTTTATAAGTATAGATTAATAAATACTTTAACTGCATTATAAATTGGTCGTAAATATAAGCGAGGGTAGAACATACTTCCGCTGTGACTCAATCTCCTTGACCAAAGAAGAGGTTTAGTTTATGTAAAATTAATGCCTTCTTTTAATTTAAAAAAAATAAACGTGTGTACGCGGAATACGTGTCGCATCAATATTCTTACTATTTTCAAAATAATCTAAAGGCTCGTGCTATAAAAATTGGATTAACTTAAGGGTTCCTTGGAATGGGTCTTGAATCATCAACTAACAGATCACTAGACCATTAAACCAACAGACTATTCTTTAATTTACCTTATTATCTAATTATTTTATTGATTACTTACATGTTTTCCTTTTCTTATAACTGAATTTCAATTTTATTTTTATACTTTTTTTTAATACTAAAACAGTATGCTAAGAATAGTAATACGTCTTCATACAAACTGGCCGCTATTCATTAGAATGTGTGCGTGCGTGCTCGGCGCCGTCTACTCACGCACTGTGACGCACACATTGACATAGAATATGGGGGCACAAGGCGGCGGCAGTAAGGGCCGTGCCTTCGGTGCCATTCGCGCTCGCAGCCGCCGCTTTAGAAAAAAAATACGCTTCCTGAAAATAATGCCTTTTTTTATGTTTGTGGTGCTTTATAAAAAAGGTGTGTTGATTATCACAAAGACTGTGAGTTTTTAAAAGTCTACGTTGATGTTAATCAGCGTTCTTGCAATTTTAAGTGCAGAAAATAGGTATACTCATTACAGAAATTTTCGGGTTTCGTGTCTACTTTATGCGTCGGAATCTCAGACGCTACGAGTAAAGTGAGAACCCTAGCGTCAACGCATTAGTAGGCTAATAACTCGCCGACAGGCCGGAGATAAACTACTTTTCTGGGTATACTGTGATACTAATTACTGTATTCGTATATTTCTATATTTTTATTAATTTAGTTATACACATAACTAAATTAAGGAGATAATAACTTTATATTTTCTGTTAAGAGACACTTGTAAAAATATAAATTGTACACAAAATTTATAAACCATGCCTGTATCGACATAGATTCTTCTAATGATCATTAAATAATATAAACCTTGTTACCTCTACGAGAGTTAAATAATCTTTTTTTTTCACTACTTTAACGCTAAGTTTCGAGAGAAACAGAATCTCTCGTCGACAAGTGAAGTATCAAACTGACTACTTTTTAATATAGAACTTGTACATTAATTCAGTTCAAATATAAATAATTGGGCCTGTATATAATTTTTTTTTCCATGAAATGTTATCATTATTTTTATTAATATTATGCCCAGAATATAAAAAGCGATCTCTCAATTTTTTGTTATTTCTTTAATTTAATATTTTATATATATATTAACATTAATACACTGTTATAACCATTATTATTAGCAAATATATAAAATGTCATTAAACTCGCGAAGAGATAACAATGTTAATATTATTTAATGATTATCATGAATAATCTCTACAATATAAACGCCAAATCCATCAAAAATACAAATTCTTTTAGTGAAATTCTAATTCAATAATTGTGGGGGATTAAAAAATGCATCAAAATCCAATTAAAAAAATATTTTTAATGCAGTCACCGAGGATTACTAATATGAAATGTACTGAATTTTAAATTTTATGTATCTATCCCTTCCAAAATCATGTTTCCTATCAATTTATAGGCTATGTTTCCTAAAAAACTTCGAAATCAGTAGGTACATTGTAAATTAGTAGTCCTCGATGAGTGCATTTTTTTTTGATATAGCTGCTTTTGCTTTTGTACCCCACAATTCTTCTATAGTTGAACCCAAATTGTATACCAACTACGAATAAGTAATAAATAAATCAATTTTTGTACATTTTGTACTCTGTGGTAAAAAGCGTTTTCTGATTTTCTCCTACTATTTATTACATGACACCGCACACGATGATAAGTAGAAAAAAGTACAGTCGATTTTAAAATATTCAAATTTATTAAATATACAAAGATGAAAATCGAAAATTAAGATATAAATTCGAACTGTCAGAAAAGTTGTTTGTGTTCTCCAAGAGTACATTTTCGTGGCGCAGAAATGACGATAAATCTGCGATACACGCCAGAAAGTTGGGCGAACAAAAATCAGGCCACTGCAGCTCATTGCATTGCGAGAAGTTTGTCTCATTTATTATGCATTACCAGGAGAGGTCTTCCATCGCCCGACGACCGCCCCCACTGATTATATTTTTTTAAATGCGCAAAAGCACTAAAATTGTTTGAATAACGGCGCCATCATCGTTAACCCTCTTCCAGACATGCACCCAGGCGCACCAGACCAATGAAATCTGAACATTTTCCGTAAGTTGGCTTCCGTAATTATGCGCGCAGAACAAAACTACCAAATGAAAATAATGAAAAAAAGATTATTTTTTTAACCTAACCTAACATTTTTAATCTAACCTAACATTTAATCTAACCTAACAAATTTAACCTAACCTAACCTAACACAAGTATTTTTTAATTTTTTTAACACTGACGCTATTTATGTTATAGAACTCCATTATTTTAAATTCAAAAATAAAAAATCAAAACACTATTTTTTTGAGTTCAAATTTATTTTACCACACACAGGACTTATTAAGCCTTTATCAGTTGATAAAGGCTTAATAAGCCGAAACGATCGTCCTGTGTGTGGTAAAATAAATTTGAACTCAAAAAAATCGTGTTTTGATTTTTTATTTTTGGACAAGTATTTTTATTTTTAACAATATTTTTATATGTATGTTCTTATAACACAATTACTGTATTATGTCCAGAGAGTTATCATAAAATTATGGAGCCATTGCCAGCTGCAAAATTGATGTACACTTTTGTCGTGGGAAGTATTATGGATATCTCTAGCATAGTCCATTCGAATATATGAAAGAAACTGATTTAGAACATACATACCTACTGTTTTCAAAAATCCGATAATATTTGGATGTCTTATGGAGGAATTGGTGAAAAGTGATCACTTAAACCGGCTCATACAGATCATAAACCCTGACCACCCTATAACGACTTCTATGCACGTTTCCCGTATAAATAGCTTCGTCTCTGTGAGACTTCTACAATTTATCTTAATTAGCCCATATTCCACTAAAACGTAAAAATTCTATGAAACAATCCATGAAAAAGTTTGTCTCCAACAGTCCTCTTTCTCTTATCCCATTTCCCATTTCATTTGAGGTGGCTCTCATTATTCTTCTTTTCCACGATTTCCAATTCCAGGCCATCGCTTCGTCTAAATGGGTATTCTTCAGGTCTACTTCTGGGTCGACTCTATCTCTTTTGACTTCTTGTATTTTGAGTGCGGTATGCACTGCATGATCTCCACGCCTCATTACATGACCATACCATCTCAGTTACGATTCCTTCACCTTTTCAGTAACAGGGACCACTCTAAAACTACCCCTGATATGCTCATTTCTGTCACGCCTCGTTACGCCCCCAAACTGAGCATCTTCATTTTGTATAGCGTTTTTGTTCGCGCACCTTCTTCACGATCCCAAAATTATTTTGTGGTGACATTATTAATATAATTAATAAATAAATACCTACTTTCCTGTATAAATAACTTATTCTCTGCGAAAAATCTATAATATATCTTCACTCAAGCCAGCCATTCGATATATCATAAGCCCTAAGACTTCCATAGCTACTTTATATAACCTCCTCGGACTCACAACAACTAGTTGGAAAAAATCTCTCAGATCAATGTTTGGCATTGTGTCATTTTAAAAATTAGTTCCAAATTTCAAATTTGAAATATTTTACGAACTGTAAAAAAATTGTCGTTAAAGATGAATCAACTGACCGATTATGATTATCCTTTGAGTCCGATCTTCTTCTCTGTGAGACATTTATAATATATCTTGATGAAATAGTACCTACCTAGTTTGAAATACCTAAAAATGTATTTCTTTGGCAATAATAAAAAAATAATGATCAAAGAAAGCAAGAATAAACCACAAAAGGTGTCCACAATGAATGCCATTGTGAATATGAGTAACATAGAAAAGAATGACTAAGTATGATGTAATTGTAAACAAGTATGTTTAGTAGAGACGGCAAGACTGAGAATGATATCGAAAGGAGAGTGACTGCGGGTAACAAAGTAAATGGTACTCTGAATGCCACTATGACCAATAAGAACCTGTCAAAAGAAGCAAGACTAGCGGTATATAGTGGCGTTCTAGTGCCAACTCTAATGTATAGAAGTGAATCCTGGAATTGGAAAAAAAAATTAAAGTATATAGAATGCGGTGGAAATGTCACCAAGGCATTTGTGTGGAAAATCTTTAATCGATAGAGTGAGGAGTATACAAATTAAGAGTGAATGTAATGCTGGCAAAGAAAGGAGTGCTGAAATATAGAACGTACGAGCGAGGAAAGGATGGCTAGGAAAATATATAAGGCGAGTTTTGAAGGCAACAGAAATGGAGGGCGTCCGCGAAAGACCAGGCATGATCAAATACTACAAATATTGGAGGATGGCCCTTTTAAAAGCCTCTACAACCGGAGAGCTTGCATGAGAAGATGTATTAATGTAGCCGAAACAAAAGTGGTGTTCCAGGATAGAAGAATATGAGGTTATATCCTCTCTGCCTACCTCTGTTAGTTAATTAGTTAGGATCTCCGGACCTTACCAGTGGTCAACTGGTCACTGCTCCAATCTCGTTCCGACACTTCTCGACTGTCTTGGTACATCGTCAAGGGCGTGTTCGTCTAATTCTAATACAATATTTGCATTCCTCGATGAAATATACGGCCCAAACTTTGTTCTAGTTTACCTGCCGTGCATAGTTTGTTAAAGTGCCGTTCGTCTAGTCTGTGTGTCTGCTCTCAAAATTCCAATTATGGAAGCTGAAGCCCTTGTCGTGAAGTGTGTTTTCCAATTTAATATTACGGACCCGTTTGATGCATTTAATTCCAATAAAATATGCATACGTCAGTCGAGTGGTTTTAAAGTAATGGGCGAACTATTTCGGTGCAATAAATGGCGGTGCATGAATGCACATCCATTTTGTGAAGTTTTTTAACTATTAAAAATAATATTTTTATTCATATTCACATTACTGGATTCTATACACAAAGGAATAATCATTAATCAGTGAAAAGAAAGATGTCTAGATATAGAGACGAAGCTATATGGAAAAGCGCGTATGGAAGTCTCCATTGTAACGTTCACTGATTTCACCCAAAAATAACCACACGTCTATCAAATTTTTGGAAGTTGTACATTGCGTAAAGTGATCACTTAAGCTAGCCTTAAAGACAGGTCGCAAGCCCTATGGACGCCCAATTAAGACTTCCATAGATAATTTCTCATATACATAACTTAATCTCTGTGAGACCTCAATGATTTAGCTAAATTATTAAAAAATAACTGTGCCCGCGGCTCCGCATGAGTAGATTTTTTTATAGAACTTTTTGAGTTCTCTATACAAAGCATTCATATATCTCTTACCGTTTAGGCAGCGTTCATAAGAAACCGCATTCGCTCGCCCATTTTTTCTTTGACTTTAGTTGTAAAATAAGTCGCCACGAAAAGCCCTTTTTTAACAGGATACTATGATACTATATAACCCTCGTCCAAAGTCTAAAGTCCATTCTAAATATTGGTGAAAAAATTTTGAAATCGAAAGATCGGAGATTGCCTCCTACATTCAAACATACAAACTTTACCTCTTTATGTATTATCTATACCTATAAAACTCAATGTCTGTCTGTCTGTCTGTCTATCTGTCTGTCTGTCTGTTCTCTATATAAATCCACACCGTTTGTCCGATTCAATTCAAATTTTGCATACTTATGCTTTGGGACCCGGCGGGTAACATATTTCCCCCCTATTCTCATACCCCTTCCCCTCCCCCTGACATATTTTCGATGCAAATCTATACCGTTCGAATCAAACCTTTGTTTTCCCCACAAATTTATTTTCAACTTAATCTTTAACCCGTGCAACGCCGGGTACGAACAGCTAGTAGTATTATAAACTAGCTGTAACCCATCAAAATGACGGTACTTTTACATCGGTCAGTTGCTATAGTATAAGTATTCATTTATATAAAAAAAATATATATATATAAAAGAAGTTACGGATGTTACAGAAAGTTATTACGGACAAACAGCAACGAATTTATTATTATTGGGATAACATATCCGTCCATGACCGCCTTTGTAAAATAGTACGCTCAAAGAGGTTACTGTTTGTGTAAGTAATTTTTTTAGCTCCCATACATATTGCTGACATAGAATCCTATAACTTTGCTTGTTAAATTGTAACTCAATGTTTCTCGTTACTTAAAAAATATTATCTCGTTAATATTACTACCCTTGTGAACGGGAGAACAAATAAATGTCAGCCGAAAATAAGTCGGCCAACGTCAGCGTCAATTCATCGAAAAAGTTTCCTCTAAATTTGATTTTATTACGGCGTGACGTATATTAGATGAATAACTAACCGCCGTAAACAATAAATATATTATTATGAATTTATATTTCCCATGTCGGCAGTTAATAGTAATATTGTGTATGTACAAATGGTTGACGTCTTTGCTAAGTCCTATATGTACTGTATTTTCGACAGATTGCGCACATGCGGTGGTGACAACAACGCCATCTTTGCTGCCTTCGAGTTTGCTGTTTACTTTCGGCTTCCGGCAGTTTACTTTCGTGTTTTTAGCCGTGAATTACGGACGCTACACGAAGTTATGGGGACAGACAGACAGACAGACGGTCAGACGGGCAAATAACTAAATTATTATAATTGGGATAGCATTGTTTTCCTCGTCGATTATACTCCTTATATAGTGGTGATCCTGTGGTGAAGATATTTATTAACATTCCCAACGTATCGATCGTTAATAACTCTGGTAAACAAACAGTCCTTAGTGTGATATTATGGTAAGTCATAAATAAATTCTATGACAAATTGAAGAATAATATTTTTCGTGGTATGCTTTTTTGTAGTCGACAAATTTGAAACGATAAACAAAACAAATTATAAAAACATGTTGTGAATGAATAAATTATAGGAGATATAAAATTACCGCACAAATAACAAGTGCGTGGGTTTTAAGGTCAACAAAATCAATGAGCATTTCGAAATTCGTTTATGATAAGCAAGTATTGTACCTGCCCTCAGGACAATGACGTCATCAGGTATAATATCCTAAGACGAAGTAGATGGTATATACTTAATTCTGTATCTGCAAAGTTTCTACTAGAAATAACATGTCGACAGTGAAATGTTATTTTAAATATTCATCAAATACTCATCATCATCATCACCTTCATCCTCTTGTCCTAGTAATGTCGGATAGCCATGGATCCAGAGACTCGACAAATTGTTTCCATTGCCTTGCATTGCTTCCCTACATGTTAATCATATAAAGCCCATCCTGTCTTGGTACAATTTTTTTCTATTTTTCTCCCAGCTTAGTCTGCGACGATCCACAACTCGCCTCCTTCCAGGAATGCCATGAGGATACTTTTTGGTAATCGTTCTTTAGAACATGGAGTAGGGGTTCCATGCCTTATGTCGGCACTTCTCACTTTGTCCACCAGTGTGACTACCCCCCTTGGAAATGTCATCTCGGAAACCTGGATTCCTGCCCTCACTCTCTCCGTTGGGATCCATATTTGGTGACCATATATGTAATTTTATATAATACTAGCTTACGCGGCTTCGCAGGTGTAGATTTATAACTTTTAGTCATATTTTATCAATTTGAGTATTAGCCTTAACATAAAGATATATATCGTTGCAAACTTTTTATAGAATTTTTTGAGTTACAACTACAACTTCTCTACAGAAAGTATTTAAATATCTCCTACCGTTAAGGCAGAATTCGTAAAAAAAATACATCGGTCGACCATTTTTTGTCGACTTTAGTCTAAAAAAGGTCACCACGAAAAGACTTTTTTATTTTAACAGGATAATATATAGCCTATGTCCACCTTGAAAGTCCAAGTGCAATAATTTTTGAAATAGGATGAGTAATTTCGGAGATTACTTCCTACATCCAAACTTACAAAGAATATTTGCTTTATTTAATTATTTTCTTAATTTGGATGAAGATATTAGTTGATGTATGTGGATGAAGATATTATTAGTTGACCCTGGAGGGGAAGGGGGTCGGTATATAAAGATCTAGGTGTTAGATTTGTAAGCAACCTAACATTTCACGATCGTATAGAGACGATCAGTGGTAATGCTTTGAGAATGTTAGGATTTGTTCTGCGTATTGCCAGGGTATTCGAGAATACCCGCGTACTGAGAACTCTTTACAACTCCTTGGTGCGGAGTAGACTCGAGAGTGGCTCGATGATCTGGAGGCCACATGAGGGCAAGTACTCTCTTATGGTGGAGAAAGTCCAAAAGAAGTTTCTGAGATTGTACGGGCATTATCCTTGGCTTTACCCAACCGAGTTTCTCCAGGGTATGCTTGGCTACAATTGTCTAGAGACTAGAAGGAATGTGTATTTGATTACACATTTTTTATCGATTATTGCGCGGTATAATCGTTAATCCTGAAATTATGCAGAGCATTGGTTTGTATGTTCCTGATAATTACATTAGACATCGTCAGCAAAGATAGTTTCACATTCCAATATACAGGACCAACCTGCCAATGGTTATGCCTGTTGGAAGAGCCACAGTTATGCTGAACAAAATCGCTTTGGGTATTGATATATTCCATGTGTCTGAGGGGGTTTTCCGTTGCGGGATTCCCCTACACCTTTGATCAGATTTTATTTTATTTTTAATTTATTAAATATTTTTATTTTGATATATACTTACATAATATGTATACCTTGAACACTTAGTTTGTAATGTACATATTATTAAATAAATTGAATTGAATTGAAGTGAATTGTATTGAATAAAGATGAGAGCGCATGGGCGCGCTCTCTTTTTCTTCCTATCCACTACGGTACCAAGGTCATGGTACCTATGTCGGTCCACAACACGCATTGTGCAGTAAAACTAGAACGATATTTCTACCGCCTGTTCTTTTATTAAAACAACTCCGTATTCCCGAAGTGGGAATATATTACAGAAACAAAATATCTAACAACTTTTAAATTATTATTGGTACCTACTTATTTTATATAACATTCATCGCTTCAAAATTGACGTAGTGTACAATGTTATACAGGATGTCCCGTAGCTCAACGTCAAGCCGAAATCGGGTGACAGGCCAAGTCATATTAGTTATGAGAAAAATATTTTAAAAAAATAAAAAAAACAGTCAGTTAAAACTGGGCAAAGTGTTGATTTTGAATAGGTTTGGTGAAAAAGTGACATTTTCTTCCAAACTGGAGCAGTTGGCTTTGAATTTTGGACAAAAATTTACAGAAACATTAATCAGGATTACATAATAATAAAAAAAAATGGAAAAAAAAAGATTTGTAGCAACAGGAGTGAAAAGACCGTCACAGGATGTAGATTTTTTTGATTTTTAAAACACAAGACTTATATTTTTCTGATAACTTTTATGACTTGGCCTATCACCCGATTTCGGCTTGATGTCGAAATACGGGACACCCTGTATAATAGATGTTAATATATAATTATAAATATAACGTAAACCAATGAGAGTAGATCCGATTACACGGTCGAACGACTGCTAAATATGTATATTGAAATTTTGCTTTTAAACTGAATCTGAAAAAAAACTTAACTAATTTGTTTAATTAAAAATAAAATAAAACAAACAAAGCGAACAAGAAAAGAAACTAAGAAAATTGTGTAAATAATAAAATATCTCCACAGGCAGACAAATAAATTTCTGAGACACCAGCAAAGTAAATTAGGGCTTAGATCAGAATAAAAATTCTTTGAACTTTGTGCGGTTTTTTGGGTAAAAAAACAATATTTTTTTAACCTTCGCTTTTCCCTAATAAATAATGATTTTCGCGTTATAAGCCCCACACATCGGGACCTCTTTACCAAAGCGATTGATCTTACAACTTTTGATCTCAAAATATATTATATTGAAAAAAAGACCTCATAATTTGAAATTTATTGGTTATTTCTCATACATTGCTGCGAAAGGGTTTCCCCGATTTTCTTTTATAAGGGCCATAACCGTAATTTAAATTCAATATTACGGGCACTTTTTTGCATTAGAAAACCCATTAATTTTATTCATATGGAATTCGCACAGAATTATGAGCATCGAAAGTGATGAACAGGGCGATCAAAGCAATTTTTTTTATCCATACAACACGTTGGGGAAAATTATATTTTACTGTAAAATTGTTATTTTGCCGTCAGAATTTGATTCTCTTTTACCAAAATCCACCTAAATATAAAATATATTTCTTCGGATTTTTTACCTTACATTAATTACGCGACACAACGTTGCAGTGTTTTTAGGTTCCACTATTTTTTATTTTTTTATTTATACCCTTAATACATTACAATGTTTTTTATAATAAATTAAACATATGTTATTACATTTTAATGTGACATTATATTCCCCATAATATGAGCCAATAGGTCGAGCTTACGGGATTATTTACAAGTCAAATTAAAGTACATGTTTTTATTAAGCAGAAACCATTTAGAAGTAGTAGTTTTTAATATACAGAAACCATTTGAGACATGTGGGCAATGTTACAATATGTCGCTGTCCAAAATCAGGGATTTGACTTCTTTCTTAAACTGTTCATATTTTGATTGAAATTTTTCTTTATGAAATTTGTTTGTGATAACGATGTATCGTGCCATTTGACTCCTAAGTGTATATAGTGGTGTTGTGCCATATTAATTTCCACTATTATTACATACTAGCTGTAACCAGTCAAAAATGATGGTATTTTTACGTGCAGGTTTCTAAAGAATGAGTATTTATTTAACACTTTTTTATTTCCCCAGCAGTTAATGGCACCTTCTATTTTAAACCCTAGCGATTGTGGTAATTTTGCGTGCGTAAAATTAACGCGACAGCATAATTGTATAATTAATATTTTGAATAAAATAAAATCAAAAATAAAATGAAAAAAAAATCCGGTACCGTGAATCGAACTCGAGCCCCCTGGGTGAGAGCCACATATCCTAGCCATTACACCACGCAGGATATGTCATTGATTGTGGAGAAAATATTCATATAGCACGTAGTGTACCTAATGATACTATATTTGTAAATATTGTGCACTGCATAGTTTTTTTGCGTACAAATAATTCTAAGTCTTTGCTAAGTTTTATATGTAGTCTATTTTTTAAGGGTCCCGCACATACGGTGATGGCAACTTCCGTAGATCTCCGCGTTCGAGTTTGCTTAACCGGATTTCAACCCCCATCTCCAGCCGTTTAATTTCGTTTTTTAACTGTTTTTTTAACGGACTGACAGACAGCGAAATTATTATAATTGAAATTATTATAATCCACACCTTTGGGCCTGTCATCGCAAAAGCCCGTTCACTAAACCAAGCCTTTTATCAACAGTGATTGGTTCTATAACCCTTTCTGCAGCTGGAGTGATAGCTGACCTCAGAGTTTGTCGACTTTCATTCAAGTTAGCCGGGAAGCTCTTGAAGATATAGCGGCACCATGTTGTGTGTTGTCTTATACATGTCATGTCTTGTCTAAAACATCTCAAACTCTTCAAGTCGCATAATCATTGTTTCAGTGAGTGTCCATGATGACATTTCATATATATAAAAGTATAGGAAACACAATAAACCCCGATTTAAGATATTGCTCCTCGTTTTCAATACTGCTCCACTATTTTGTATTTGAGTAATAACGGATACAAAAAAATTGCAAATTCGACAAAATAGAGCAATGAGAATTATTTAAATAAAGTATATACATTAAAATTCAAAAATATGTTAATGTATAACGCCATAAAACAAGGACTTAAGCTAAATACAATCTTTAAATAAAATAACTTTTTGTTTAACACCACTTTATTGAGTTAAAACCAACTAGTTTCGACTCACAACTGAGTCTTCATCAGGGTTCAGATATTAAACAAAAAGTTATTTTATTTAAAGATATTATGTCGCACCACAATGTGTTTGCTTCGTGTGAAAAATTACTAAATACAATCATTTGCATGTAAAAGAAATTAATGATTGGAACACTTCGCATATGTCGGTAGGCACTTTATTGCTGGTCATCATACACACTGGAATCGCCCGTCAGGTATTCTCTTAATTTATTGTCGCTTGGTCACACTGAATCACTATTTTAGCTTTATTTGTCGGATTTTTTAGCGGAACGTCGCCTGTCAAATAACTCACCGCGCACGCTTGTCATTGCTTTTATACATAAATGTCAGTTCGTGACACATCGAGAATGTTCTACCGGTTTCTCCGTATTTATAGTGATTATGGTTTCTTCGAGAATAGTTGAGTTGATTCTAGATTAATGCAGAATGTTCTAGTGACTTTGATAATGTATATTTCCATTGTTTTATACAATCGTGACAATATTTACGACTCATAATATAAACAGAAATCTACCTTTAAAGTATTGTATCTGTTACATCATGTGTATTGTATATTCATTGTTTATATTTGTTAATGAAAAATTATATTATTAAGTAAATTTTTAAAAAATTAAAAAATAATAAATAAAAGATATTACGACACGATTCTTTGTGTAAAATTATTCAATTCGTTGGCATTATTTTAAACCAAGAAAACTAATTTTCTTGACTTATGGCCGTTTGCCTCCCGGTCCCAGATGTTATCTCAAGCGGTACATCATTCGAGCCACAGAAGAAGGCAATAAAACGACTCTCCATCGTCCTCTGCTTCCTCTTTAATTGTCTGACGTAGTGGCGTAATATAAATGTTAATATTGTATGTACAGGGTAGATTGCTTTCTCTTCCGTCGCTAAGAGTCATGTTCCCTTGCAGCGACCCGACGGATGGAAACCGGAAAGCACCGCGCGCGCAAGACGAAGTGCATAGCAATTTGAGAACTGTGTTGCAAGAGTTTCGGAGTTCTTTAATGCTTTTGCAGTTTTCTGTTAGATTAATTAAAAGTTTGCTAATTCCGACATGCTTAATGTGTGTTCCTGCCTTGTTTTTCCCGGTTAGTATCCCGTGTACACGGTCGTGTTGAGATCTGGCACAATTTATCTGCATTTTCTTCACCAGGAAGAAAAAAAATTAACAAGGAACAAATAAATTTCAATGAAGGAATTCTATTTTCTTCTCGAAGCTGACTAAAGGAGCTTTGGAAGAACCGCCAAGGAGCGGTTTTTTGATCGCGAAAATTTGCTCATTTTTAGAAAAAGATTTTACGATATAAATTGCAAAAGTTTATGTTTTTTTACTGCCTTTATATTAACTCGTGGCGTCTGCTTGCTTGCCGTCAACAAAAATTTTGGATCGATTTTTGACCCTTTTCCCGTGATCCAATCGAGATGAAACTTGGCAAGCAGACTCGTGGCGACAATCAAGAAGATATATCAAATTTTTGTTAAAAAAAATTAATAATTATAGTATAATTTCTGATTTTTAGAAATTTTATTGGTTTTTTCAAATTCGAATCAATAGAAAAGCTTGATTAGCAACGGCGCGGCGGCCCGATAACGTCGCGGAATATTTTCTAAATTTGAATTACTCCGTCGGTATAATAGGTACATCACTACGAATTTCGAAAATTTACAAAACGATTGGTTCACAGATGACAGCAAAATTGGGTTTTTTGGGAAAAAATCAAATAATAATTTATTTATTTTAGATTTCTGCTTAGTTTTGAAGAATTCTACATTACTCAAATCTGATTCTGACTAAATCATTTGACGCTGGAAATTCATAATTGGTTGGATGTTGACGATAATTGAATCTATCAAAATCTTGACACCTCAAAACATCTGACATTTTAGAAATATATTAAATTTCTGTAAGTTTAGTGTTATGTTATATGTTTTAATTCGTCTTTAATTATTGTTATATTTTACAAAGAAAGGGAGTATAGTAAAAACTTTGTTTTTATGGGTTACTTTTTTCTTAACTGCTATGATTACTACAGGTCCATTTATTATTCTTGGCACTGTAGGTACAGTCGACGCACAGCGGAGCCAGTCGCAGGCTACACGCAAGGGTCGCGCCACCAAACTACACGGGCTTGACATTTAACAAACATAATAGTTTGGTTATCTACCCGTCTGTCTATCCATCCGTCCGTCTATCCGTCCGTCTGTCTGTCTATAACCGTAACTTCGTGTAGCATCCGTAATTTCGTTCGAATTCACGGCTAAAAAACCCAAAATAAACGGCTGGAGATGAGACTTGAACCCCGGCCCAGCGAAACAGAAGGCGGCAACGAGAGCGATGTTGCTATCGCCGAGCCCGCATTACCCGTCTTTTTTTTAAAAAGTCTTTAAAAAGACTTTTAAGACTTAGCAAAGACGCGAATCATTTTATATGCCACCCAATCGCCATGATTTCGGATAGTACATTTAACTGCCGGCAAAATAAATACAAAAAATTATTTCGCTCTTATTGAAGAAAATAAAAAAAAAAAAAATGTTTTGATGAAAGTCGTTATTATTATTTCATGGTGTCGGCTATAAAAAAGTGCATACGTATTCTTTCGGAATCGGCATGTAAAAGTACCGTTATTTTTGACGGGTTACAGTTAATTTACAATTAATTTAATTACGTCTCGTGATTTTTCACGGATGTAAGGATAGTTTTTGTATTGTTTTTATTACGTTTCGTAGAATAAATAACCTCTTTTAAAAACGAACACTTTTCTCTTTTAATATGTTCATCATTATTATTATATTATCGCGTTAATTTTTTAATTATTATCATTACTATAATCTGTTATATTTTATCTTACAACTAAACTCCAATATAATATAACGTCTCCCATTTTCGACAGAACTGTATTATCACCAAAACGAATGTATAATGTGTCACGCAATTGTATGTGTCACACATTGTGCATATATTCATACATACATTTTCATAATCATTATTTATTTTATTTTTTATATATTTATTTTATATCTAAACACTGGATGTCAAGGATCAGGTTGTGTGCGTCCAGCCTGACGAAGATAGAATGGTGTCGAAATCGGTAGACGTTAAAAACATTCAATGTGGTTTATACAATTTTTTTAAAATTAATAATTATGTATGTCAAACGACAGAGTTAACGCTATAAGCATTACAAAATGTAAAGTAACTAACCATACACCTGTGAAAAATCACGGGACATAATAATTGCAGGATTTTGAAGCTGAAAATTCATGAACAGAAAACTATTTTTTTTTAAATTGACCTTATTCGCTTAAACCTAAAACTAAATATTATAAAATAATGATATAAAAATTTCAATACCGTGTAATTTAGTGGAGGCGAGCCTTGCTTTTTGCCTGAATCTGCGCTAATTGGATGTCACAATTTAATTACCTTAAGTTGTAATTCCAGCAAATTACGGACCGACAAACAGACAACGAAATTATTACCTTTAGGTGTACAGGGAGTAACAGAGCTCGTCCATAATACTTTACAGGTAGATTCCTATCTAAATTATAAGTCGAAGTTGTTCAAGCACCAACATCTTAATATTGATAGTCGAGGAGATAAACTACATCAAAGTTTTTTTTTTTTTTTCAAATTTCTGACTTATGTTCTCATAACGTTGGACTATCCTCAAATTAACTTATATAGAATATTAAAAAATATTTACTTTAATACAAATCAAATAAACAGATGAGATATAAAACCTTGCAAAAAAATCGTGTTCAAATGTCTGCAAGGATTTAATCATTTAACACATATGGAAATAAGAACACTTCATTTTTACTACCTTTCTTTTAACTCGTGGCGTCTGCTTGCTTGCTTGACGAAAAAACTTTGGATCGATTTTTAACCCTTTTCCCGTTCAATCGAGCTGAAACTTTGCAAGTAGACTCGTGGCGACGATCAAGAAGATTTATCAAATTTTCGTTAAAAAAAAAAATAATTACTGTATAATTTTGGATTTTTCAAATTTTTAATGTTTTTTTCATACAAATCGTATGGAGATCCCGCCGCATATAGTAGACACGAAACCCGAAAATGGGAAAGGGAGTATTGTAAAAACTTGTTTTTTATTGGTTACTTTTTTAAGTTCTGACTTCTTAATTTTCTGAGACGCGTATCGCCTTATGAGGGCATTATCAATCTAAATATTTTACATTCAACAGCTGTATTTATATGAAAGTATTAAAAAGAGGTGCTGTATAATTTTAAGAATTAATCAAAGTGTTTTTGTATTTCTGCCAAAATATCTTATTGATACATTTCATTGATTTGTGTCTGTTTTATTTCCGAAATAAATAAAATGAAAAATAGTATAAATAGAAATATACTAATATGCAAGCAGAGTATTAAGAAAAACTATTCATAGAGTCCTGTTCTCTGCATAGGAACTTGCATGTAATATCGATCGTTGTGTATTGTGCACGAGAGCCGAGACACTTGAAAGAAAACTATGAGAAAGAACGCAAACGCATCCACTGCGGAACCCGCTGCACAAATGGACCGAAGGACCTGCAGACAGGAATGTAGAGGACACGCCTCTGTCCTTTTATTTGTCGGACCAACTTAATTCGGTCGCCGTCGCCCGAGAAACATGGACCGGTGCCAGGAAATGTGCCAGAAATTGTCTGGAGCGAAGAGCGAGCAATTTAACTGGACAGGACAGCGAAACGGATGAGAGAGTGTTGAATTAAACGACAATAATATTTTACAATTTTAATTTACGAAAACTATTGTACACATATCAAAAATAAAAAAATTCTGACGTCAGGATCAACATTTTGGTTGTGTAAGAAATAATTCCGATCCTACCCACAAAATAGAATGTGTCACGTGATTTAAAGAGACATGGTCAGGCAAGTAAGAAATAATAATCATAATCTATTTACACAGAATTTGTCGAGGATGAATGGAATATTTCTCGATTTTTTTAAATGAAATAGACATGCGAACACGGAATACGTGTCGCATCAATATTATAACTTTTTTCAAAATAAGCTTATCGCTTGTGCTATGAAAATAAGACTGACTTGCTAGTGTCCTCGAACCCATTCCAGGACATTATTTTGTTTATTAGTTTATCAGTACAACACACAGTACAACACACAGTACAACACACAGTACAACACACAGTACAACAGTACAACACAACAACACAAACAGTTTATAAGTACATAAAATACTCTTCATTCAAAGTATTGATATATTTTCGGACTGTAAACCGAAATTCAAAAATATCATTTTTTGCAATTTAAAATAGGGTTATTGGTAAACCTTATTATTGGTTATTGTTTAACCTCTTTGTGTGATTTTATTCCTTTGTACCTACATTCTAGTCGTTTTGTGGTATGGATATAAACAGCTTCATTTGAAATGGTTTATATTAAACCAATTTATATAATATTAAGTATATTGTTATTCTGGAAAACATATTATTTGTAAAATAATTTTAAAATATACACATTCGTCGGTGACCAACTGTGCAGTGCCATGAGTAAGGAATCGACCTGTATACTCGTATATCTTATGTGTTCCATTTACGAGTTCTCCTATATTCTGTATTATTATTTATTTTTTTTTAATACTATTTGTGATGAAAGTTAGATCCATAACAGGAATCTTGTGTGACCTGAAAATGCCTATAAAAATTAAAGGAAAGATATACCAGACTATTGTTAGACCCACGATAATGTATGGCTCTAAATGCTGGACTATGTACAACTCCTGCTCTAGGTAACTCGAAACAGCAGAAATGCGAATGCAGGAGGAACACTAAAAGATAGGATTAAAAGTTCACGCATTCATGGTAGCCTGGGCGTCAGTAAAGGTAGGAGGTAAACAGTAAACTGGAGGAACGACGGAGATCACCAGACTACATAATGAAGCAGGCAGTGTCTATGGAGCTTCATCGACAGTCATCCAGAAGAAGACCAAATAACTCCTGAATGACTCAATGCTCCAAAATATTACAGAGAAATGGCCTGAATGAAAGCGATACCCAGAACTGAAGAAGATATAGCCTGAGAACGAGAAAATCCGACCCCGACAGCCTACCTAGACGATGAGTTGGGACAGTGCAAGAAAGAAGAATGCTATTTGTGATTTCCTCGTCATTCACCCTGAGAACGAGAATCTTGTAGGAAATCGGGGATCCAGATAGACTCGATGTCCACTTGAATAAAGTTTTTTTATTTTATTTATTAGCTACAATGGAGTTTTACGTATAAATATAGACGCGCCAAGATGGCGCGTCTCTATTTATACTCGTTCACTCTCTCATACGTCTGATGGTCTGTCTCTCTCATTCATCCCGACAGACGCTCATCCAGATACATTACACTATTACATATTTTCGGTACAGACTATTACGCATACTGAGCCAATCGAATCTCTGCGTGAAATCTATTGTAGTGTTGGTTTTTCTGTATAATTTTTGTATCGTTTAAATCATTGTTTTGTACAATTTACCCAGCCTTAGCAAGTACTCAGTTTCAAAAATGGGCTAATATTTTGGTGTCAATATATTTACAATAATACTGCAATCTTTGGACAACAGTGCCTTGTAAAAAGTATGTTAAATTCTCCACCCTTAAAGTCTACTCCTGCCCTCTGTGGTGTACCCCATGTTAAAAATGTATGGAAGTTAAAAGTTAGCGCTTGAAAACTTCTGGCCGCATATCTCTCGAGACCACGAAGTTGGACTTCACATATTTTCATAACACAAGCGGTTAACCTCATTTGAAAACAGACAGAATATTGGTGACGTGTATTTCTTATTTTTTTATTTATCTTTTTTTTACTATACCAAGAGTTTAGAATGAAAAATTCAACTGATGAACTGAACGTGTCTATTTGTTATTTCTCCTTCTTGTGTATATTTTTCTATATATTATTCCAACTTGTTTGTTTAACTATTTCCATCGTGCTTTTATTTATTTTTTCTATTTCACTAAATTATGCTTATTTTTTTTATGCTTTTTTATATTCTTTGCTTGTATCGTCACTTATACATTTTCACTTTTTTTTATCTAACTACCACTATAGCTATGCTATTTGATCTCTTTGTGTTTCATATTATGTAGGCGTATATTATTAATAATTAAATAAATATAAGCAATCAATCATGTAGAATACAGATATATTTGTAAAATGAAATGTAAACGAATATTCTTTGTACTCACTATTTACTCTCAAATAAATAAAGTAATGCAAATTATGCTGAGTGCATACTCGTGATGTATGGTATAAAATTTCATAGATTGAGTGAGACTGTGTTGCCAGAGGTGGGTGAAAGGATAATTATATTTGTCTGACGATTAGAAATTGTATTATTTTTATTATTTAAAGAACCTCGAATAACATAACCATAACAGTTCGATGAATTTCGATATAATAATATAATAAGAATAAGGACACAAAGTCATTTGTTATATTTGGCTGAGTTTTAGCATTTTTGTCACTTCTGTTTTGAAATTGTTAGTAGTCAATTGTTTGGTCTGTTGTCATGGGTCGTTGTATAATTATAATCCGTTACAAATTAGTCGTGATTATCCTGTTTTTGTTTTTAGCCAAAAAGTTATGTGGTAGTTTTGAGCCGTTCTAGTCTAGTGTTGATGATTTTCGTGTATTTTGTGTAATTTAATGTCTTCGTCTTATTTTTCGCCATTTGCTAGCTTGTGAATGAGTTTTAGTGTTTCGATTTTTGTAATGTTATCAACGTTTAATTGCTGTGTTATTCGGTAAGCCGTTTCAGTGGATGTCGGGTATTTCAAATTGTAGACCGTCTACAGTATTTTATTTTATTGTCGTTGGAGTCTGTTTAGATTCGTATTGTTTCCGGTTCCCCAGAAGGATGTCATATATCCTATTCTACTTTTAGCGTGTGCCTCGCTTCAAATACGTTTGTGGCGAGCCAGGCCTGCCTGGACTCTAGCCCCTCGAGCGTCCCAAATGGACCAATCGCGCTCGAGGGACATCAAGTACCAAACATTCTCTCACCTCCCGCCGTCCGCGTTACCATGCTCAAACTCGCGCTCCGTATATTGTTGTAACCGCATTCTACTAGCATGTAAAGTTTTGTGACTTCAATAAACCATCGAGATAATTGTGAGTACATTCTTCTTATTTATCCTGTATCGCATCCCGCTCCGCCTTACATACACCTTCACGCACATTCACACGCCTTCAGCGTTCACTCAACACGCATCAGACTGATTGTACATTTTGGCAGAGGTGCACAATACACTGATTCCTTCGCGAATACACGCACATTAACATTCAATCACATCCGCCACAATGATGACACAGATTTGATTTATAATTTCATACAACCCATCTGCCACACGTTTAAATAATTATATTTTAAATGTCTGCATAGACAATCCCTTCATTCCGTGACGTCAAGCTACTCGTTGCGAGCCCACAGCTGTCTATGGTTTAGTTATATTTTATTACCCGCCAGTCGTCCCGCCGGACAGCGCTTCGCGCTTCGTTTCGTAAATTCTTTCATCCGTTGTTTAAATGGATCAAGAACGGAAGACTTGACGAATTAATTGCGGGCGTTTCAACTGTCAACCGCAAACCATAAACGCGGACCCATCAAACATGCAAAACCACAGATAAAATAGAAGGGCATTTTTCATCGGCCAATAACATTGCGTTGTCGAAATTTGAATTTTAAAATTATTTCTAAACGACAATTAAAGCAATATCCGCTGTAATGGGGGAGTTTCATGATGTTGTCAATACTATATTTAACTTAAAGGAATTAAATATGGATTAAAAATGATAAACCAGTGAAAAAAATGTTGAAATCTGTCAATCAATAACAGAAAAAATAATATTAAACTAGCTATAACCTGTCAAAAATGACGGTACTTTTACATGTCGGTTCCTAAAGAATAAGAGAAGCTTGTGGGTCTCGTGGTTAGGATTCTCGCCTCGTGATCCAAAGGTCGCAGGTTCGAAACTCACTCCAGACTAGCAAGTTAGTCCTATTTTCATAGCACAAGCGCTTAGCTTAGTTTGAAAATAGTAAGAATATTGATGTGCGACATATTCTGTGTTAGCATCTCTATTTAAAAAAAGGTATTTATTTATTTATAAAAAAAAGAAAGACAAAGAAAAATTATTTTTAAAAAAGGTTTATACTATAAAGGAGTTACGGACGTTATACGAAGTTACGATGGACGGATGATTAGACAGATGGACGGACGGACAGACAAGAAAATTATTATAATTGTGATTAGGCGCGACACTTTCTCTACTGTAACGCTTTATTCTACAGTGATAAAACTAGCTTTCTATAAAATTACAACTTAAATAATGTTTTTGAAATAAGAAAAAGTGTAAATAGTAAATTGAATATTATAAATAACCAGTTCCTTGTTACAAATAGTTATCTTTTAAATTTGTTTTGCTATTAGTACTTAATTATTAATTTATTTTTTTTATTGTCGGTACTTAAATTTTTAATTTGTTAGTATAAATTGTATCCTGATGAAGGGACCATTCGACCTAAAATATAATGATTTTTTCAGTATATAAGTGGTGAAAACAAAGAATTTTTTATTTATCATATAAATAATATTGATTTATTTATAAATTATAAAATAGAGTCAACGCTGTCTGTCATTCTACGATTCCGTCCCGTTGATCGAGCGCACTTTAGTGTCGGGGAAGTCTGTGTTTGTACCTGAAAGGCAGAAGACTAATATCGTGTCTGTCATACGAGCCGAGGTTTCGGATGAGAGGATTTTCTTGGAGTGGATATGTGCGGGGTATTTTATAAATTTTTCTTTCTTTTCAGGTACCGCAAACTAATGACGGTTTCCTGAACTTTACGTCCCTTAAAAGGGAACACTCCGGTTGGTACAAGTGCACAGCCAATCACAGCTTAGGTGTCTTCTCTTCCATTGGATACTTCCTAAACGTCAGATGTGAGTATATGTCATTCATTTATCTTACATTTTTTTTTTGCCTAAAGTTCAGTGACGAGTGATGAAGACATATCATCATCTCCGTCATCTTAATCCCCTTGTCCTAGTAGGTACATGAAGACATATTAATAATTTAAGCCATATAATATATATTTTAATGCACATTATTGATGTTTTTATGTACATTTAGTACATAACAAATAGTAAGGAAAATATAATACTGTATGAAATAATAAATCTATAGATATCCGAAAGTGTGCATGGATACAATAATATAATGCCCCTTAAATAGATAAAGAAAGGAGTGCTGAGATGGTTCGGTCATGTAGAACGTATGAACGAGGAAAGGATGGTTTAGAAAATGTATAGGGCGAGTGTTGAAGGCAACAAGAATGGATGGCGTCTGCGAAAGACCTGGCATGATCAAATATTACAAATATCGGAGGATGGCCCTGTTAAAAGCTTCAACAACCGAAGAGCTTGCGTGAGTAGATGTACGAATGTAGCCGAAGCAAAAGTGGTGTGCCAGAAGTGGGTGGTGTGATAGAAGAATATGGCGTTGTATCCTCTCTGTCTACCCCTGCGGAGAAACGGCGTGATGGTTAGTTGGTTTAGTTAAGATAAATTACAGAAGTCTCACAGAGAAGGAGCTATTTATATAGAAAACGTGTATGGAAGTCTTTATAAGGTGGCCCAGGGCCTACGACTTGTATGAGCTTGCTTCGACGATTATTATTTTTTACGATATTTAGATGGGGGCTTTATTTTTTTATAAATTTTATAAATTTATAAAAATAAAAAAAATTAAAAAAATGTATAAATATGTTGTGACATTTCTGTCCGCATACCCTGGACTTCAATCGGCTTTCTGCTACTAATAAATAAATATTTGTCATTATTTTCAAAGCTAAATAACGAAACATTACACCCCCATTATTTTGTTTAATTGCTTTGAAAGACAAATCATATTTGACAAGACTCGAAAAGCAAGAATAAAAAATTCATAACTTTTGATCTGTCAAAACATTTCCATTTTGGGAATGTTTGCTTTATCTTTTGTACTTTTGTGAAACATTTATTTACTTATTTAATGTTAAGTTCATGTTCTTGTTCATGGTTTGAGTTTTTTGGAAAAGCATAGATTAAATGATGAGTTGGAGAAAAGTTTTGAGACAATTTTTAAGTATAACATATTACATTACTTACACATCCCTGTCTCATCATTAAGATTTCCAAGACTATTTTTTTATTTTTGTATGAGCTTAAAAAAATCATTATATAATGAAAAATACAAAAAATATTTATTTAATGTAGAAAAAAATAGCACAACCTTAGAAAGAATAATATAATAAAAAATGTACATATCAATTAGTCATCTCACCCCATTATCAACTGAAATACAATCCACTTAATTAAGTTCAATCTGAGGAATACTAGTGATATTTCATTACATATTTTAAAATATGTTTGAATATTATAAAACTGGTGGCAAAAACGTCAAGTTGCTTGAATCTATTTGCTAGTCTCGGAAGCCTTTATATCGTGTACGTATGTACATACGTGTGTGGATATAATATGAGATTTCTATTTGAAATTGGTTTATACATGGGTGAGATTTATTGGTAAATAAAATTTTAAAAAATCTATAATTTATAAAACACTATAACAATGTTACAATCTTAGATAAAAGATAGTGAAACGATAAATTAAAACCACGAACTTAGATGTAAACGTGACCAATCGTCGCAAGAAATAAAGACAGAATGAAGTTAGGTACCAGGACGTCACGTAAGAGTACTTATCCTTTGTTCAATTTAAATGTAGGTTCATTAGACCCGTCGGCAGTTAGCCGAAACGAAAAGAAGTAGCCACTCAAATAAAAGAAAAAAGGTTTCCATTTTCATGATTTTAAATAATTCTCTTTTTTAGATGACATCATGGAAGCAACCGAGGAACCAGACGATAATGAGAGAGCCACATCAGGCCACGTCGAGGTCGCTCTTGGTGGAGCCGTTCAACTACAATGTCCAACAGGTAATTAAAGCGTAAACCTAATGATTATTACAAAAATAATGCATAGTGCACATCTTTATCCACCATGTTTGATACAAACTTAAAGAGAATAATCTTAGTTCAGATACAGGGCTAGTCCACAATACTTTACAGGTCGATTTCTGCCTTGATTATGAATCGAAAATGTTCAAGCAACCATGACCTAATTAATATCAATAGTTAAAGAGATATGCGATTTTTTTTAAATATATCTGAGTTATTTTTTATAAAATGTTGTACTATCAATACAGTAACTTATATCTAATATGAAAAATTCATTCCCTTTAATCCAAGTCATATAAAAGATAAAAACCTCCCAATTCCAATTGAAAAGCATTCCAATTGGAATTTTCAAGAGTTTTTATTATTTTATTTAACTTTTTTTGAAACAAATGAATTTTTCGTAATCAATATAAGTTACTGTAATGACACTTGAACTTTTTGTAAAAAATATGTCAGAAATATTGAAAAAAAATTCAAACTTTGATATTGCATAACTCCGTAACTATTGATTGGTCATGGTTGCTTAAATATTTTGGACTAATTATCAGTGCAGAAATCCGTCTGTAAAGTTTTTACTACTAGCTATTAGACATCCAGTGTATTTATTATGTTTAATTTTAATTGCAATGTAAAGAAAAGAAATGACTAAATAATTTTTAAAAATTATAAAAAATAAATTTAAAAGTTGTTTTTCACTTAGTATTTTGAAAATTTTCCAATCATTTTCCTATACATATTTTCTAACATATTTTTATTAAAAGTAACAGAACAATAAGCTTCGGTATTACCGTCTTAGTAACTATCTCTCTTTTAATCTTCTTGTGTCTACATAGAACGGTTGAAGTGTATTTCGATGGTTTTATCATTCATTCATTTCGACTAATATTCAGAAATCTACCTGTAAAGTATTGTGGACTAGCTCTGTTACACCATGTATATTCTTAATGATATAAAGTATTTTTTGGTACAGATATATGAGTGGCAAAGAGCCAAAAGTCTATATAATAAAACCAAAAAAAATCCTTTATTTGCCACAAGTACCTGTACTTCAAAGTTGTTAACAATCTACAATCGCATATCGCTTCTTGTAAAAAAAAACTTTTATACCAAACATGCATATCCAACAATTAAATGGCGTCCAACGAAATGTCTAATTAGTGTGAATTAAAAAACTTCTTCTCCTCCAATTCTGCAATTCATCCATGGTTCCCCAGGTTCTCCAATTAAATTCATATCCACTGAATTAATTAAAATAATTAATCAATCCATGATTATTATTAATGTTAGATTTTCCTTTCGTAGCTACAATCCCGTGAAAATATTCTATAATGTCATGTTTTTCTGTGGGAGAAACATGACTCAATTATTTACGTGATTTGCATATAAATATTTTTTTATCAACATTGAATATGCTGTAGTCTGACAGAAACATGTTGATAATTTCTATCCCACGTGAATTATCATAGTCTCGTATATTTGAACCAAGAAGGGGGCTGTTTCCTGGTCGGGGTGTAATAACACCCCCACTGTTTGTTTTGCGGAGTACCGCTTTTAGTCTGATATTATACTAAGGTCTCAAATAACCTACACACATTGTGTATTATATGAAAAATATAATACATAATCTCTAACGTTATTTTATAGACTTTGTCTCTTCCAAGTGTCCAAGAGGAATAATATCTACGGTGTTAGTATGTAGGTACTCTCATTTGTGAGCTTATTCTCCCCATTCCTATTCTCAGCATAACAAGATTTTTTTTTGTATTTCTTGGGCACTTACAATGAAACAATTTCTTTCAGACATTATTAAAGAGTTGAAATTTACAATGTACAATTTGTTACTTATTAAAGAATTTACGCTACCGGTTTCGACACGTCCGTGTCATTAACGTGCGTTATTTAAAGTAATCTAAAATGCGAAAGTACTGTATTAGGTGTTTTTAGGAGGCGGGGGTGATTTGTGGAGTGGGAGGGGTGAGGCGGGAACATGGTTAATAATGGTGACTTACACGGGGCTATTATTTTGTTAACGATGACGATTTTAATATTAGAATTTAATTTTTTGTTTATTTCTGAAGTTTCTAGGGCGGACAATTAGAAAATTTTGTTGATATTAGTGTATTTAAATTTAGATCTATCTTTATTAAAAGTGTGGCCGAATTATTATTCCGAATAATTATTATTTTTTAAACACAATTCATGTTCTCTTATCCTAGTTTTAAAATTTCTAGTAGTCATTCCTACATATTGTGCATCACAATCATTACATTCTAATGTATAGATACCGCTCTTTTCCCATTTATTTGAGAGGTCTTTGTTGTTAAATAAATATTTAATTTTAGAAGTGGAGTAAAATGCTGGAGAAATTGAATTTTTTAAAGATAACTCATCGGTATATAGAAGTTTTTTTTATAAATTAAGTTTTTATTACATTGGTTAAGCTTATCACCACTATAAATGTATTTAAAAGTCAGGTTTATAACCATTATTTAGAGCTATCTGTTTTATTACATTGATTTTATTTTTATAATTTTTATTATTTAATGGAACATTAACTGCACAATGTATCATAGAATTGAAAGATTTTATTATTTTAATCAATATATATATTACATGTCTCACATTATCACGAAATTATATTTTTATGGGAAAGAAGGTATGGAAGTCATAAAGTTAGTCTAAGTGATCGCTTTACACAATGTAACGTTCACATTTCCACCCATGATAGTATACAATGTCTATCAAATTTTCGGAAGTTGTAAATATTTAAATTTTACAACCTGTTTCGTATGAGTGTTGTAATAATCCTTAGCGCGACTGGCATCCAAAGCTTTTTCATTCCCTTTAAATGAACACAGATGTCACTAATGAGATATCTGTTTTTATGATTGGAATTTATTAGCTTTATTCCTAGTGGATTAGCATTACACTAGAATACGCCTGAAATATCATTTCAATTTTTTAAACATCCCTTTAGATCAGTATTTTCAATCAGAATATTTTGAGTTTGTCCAAATTTTTCAAAACACGCTATTTGATTTGTCTCTGTGAGACATCTATAATATATAATGATTAACAATGTCCCTGTGACTAAAATCCAGTACTGAATTCTGAAAAATTTGGACAAACTCGAAATATTATTATTTTAATTATTCATTTTAAATTTTGAAAAAAATGTATACTTTTAATTCATTTTAAGGCATTTAACCTCAGCGGTATTGAACCGATAACGCGCCATTCCCGCATAGAGTGCAGGTCCGTTGGTTCAAATCTTGGTAGGAGCTAAAATCTTTTTTCATTAATTTGATTTTTCTGTATGTCCTTTCTAATCTGACATCACAGGAAATAGGACCCAAAACCCTCGGTTTACGAAGCTAGCGTCATGCTTACCGGACTTTATTTATATATTTATTTTACATGGCATCTTCTACTTTCTATAATACCATTTGATATTTATATCATTTGGAATCATGCATGCATCAATCATTTGGAACCCCCAATACTTTGTACATATTAATAGGATTGAGAGATACTAGAAAATTCTCTTAAAACTCTTGAGTAGAAGACATTTGAATCATCAAATACCTCTCCTACATCCATTAAAACTTAGAAGAGAATACTCCGACATAATGTTCTTAGTAAAATTAATCTCTGGCAAAATCAACTGTCCATATCTACTGGAAAAGATTAGCATCAGGATCCCTAAGTATTCAACACGACAGTCGCATCCTTTCTCAATTCCGAGACACCATACGAGATCGCAAGGGAACTCCTTAATTTTAAGAGCGAGTAGGGGCCGGTTGTTTCAAGTTGGATTAAAGTAAGCGTTCTTTTAAAGCATAGATTTTTACGTTCTCCACCAATCAGACGATCCGTTTTCGTAAAAATCTATGCTTTGATCGACCGCTTACTTTGATCGAACTTGAAACAACCGGGCCTAGGTCATGTAACGAGCTAACGAACCGCACAAGCATTGATATTTTCAATGCGAATTCAAGTATTATTAAGAATGCGATGTTTGGGAGAGTATTGTTCTAAAAACTGTTGTTTTAAAAACTAGTGCTGTTTTAAAAACTAATTTAAAAATTGTTTTCATACTTTGTTTATTTCACTTTTCTCTTGATTTATCGCTTTGATTACTGTTTTCATACTTTGTTTATTTCTGTTGTCATACTTTGTTTATTTCACTTTTCTCTTGTTTTATTTCTTATATAATTGGTTAGACTAGCGTTAAGATCTGAAATTACATTGATATATTGAGTCGTTCATAATTGAGTTCCAGTAGGATATTTTAAGATGTTTCTTTGTTTTTTTGTACTGTGAACTTGTGAATACTCAAAATAAATAAATAATAAATAATAATAATAAATAAATATCATTTTCCTCTATGTTCAGGCAGCATCGGGTGTTGGGGGCGCTGGTCGGGCAGCCGCTGGGCCGGCGCGGGCGCGGAGTCCCCCCACGGGGCGCTGTCCATGCGCGGGCTGCTGTACCAGCAGGCCGGCCACTACCGCTGCGAGGGGCTCTCCCGGGGCACGCAGGGCCGCCTGCAGGTGCTCAGGGAGCACACCATCCTCGTCACAGGTGGGTACGGAAGCCTGGACTTTGCCTAACCTAACCTAACCTAACCTAACCTAACCCACCATAACAGCATAACATAGTCAACAAGTTGTTGGGATGCATAAGTAGTTCAAAATCAAACCCTCCCAACTCCGTAAACTATTTTGGCAAATCAAAGAAAACAGTTTTATATCTTGTTTACATCCTTAAAAATCTGATTTTTTACATGTTATAACTTCAGATTGATACGTGATATGACAGTTAACTTATATTTTCTTATGCTTCTGCTTTTTATATACATACTCGCTTTTTACTTTATATTATATTTATCTTTATATATTTGTATCTATATTTTAAGTATTTTCTTTTCTCTTTGTCATTATTATGTTTACATGTTATTGTTTTTTTCTCTTTAAACTATCTATATATACTGATTATGTACAGTTACCTATCTATTGTAAAAGCCCTATAGGGCGTTAATTAATAAATAATAAATAGTAATAATAATAAAATATTTGCAATGAAAGAATGAGTTTAGAAAAAACATTATAACGAGTTGGTAAAAACGATTACGTACCGAATTCCTCGTAAAATGTCTATGACAACAAGAAGATCGTTAACGCTAGAAAAATAAAAATAAATTCTCTAGAGTTCGAAAGACCAACGTTGCGTATATAAAACGAGACCGACAGCTGCGCACTTCGGGTCAATCCGCCACATGGTCACAAAATCCGAAGATCCTTCCTTCGTCGAAATGTCTGACACAACAGCTTTACAACTTTTCTCGAAGTCGTACAACGTAATTTGGAATTTGCTTGTATGGTTTACGAATTATTGCATCCAGTTGATATTGAGTAATCTTCCGTAGATTCACGTCTCAAATGCTTTAACGCTGAATAAACTTTGTATCTTAAAATACAACACACTTTGCGAAATATAATTTCCTCCCACCAGTATTTAGAACACGCATATCCGTGTGGGACTATAACATTGTGAGCGCGCCTGTGTGTGGGTTAAAGAACAAAGCGGAGGGTTAACCAAACGTCAACCTATCCCGAAAGTTGAAAACACTCCCGGAGCTAATTGCGCCGAGGAAAGCAATTAAAGCTATTTACTGTAAGAAGCGAAAATTTCGTTAAAAAAACGCTAATGACGCCGAGACTCGTAATTGCCATTCTATTGTCGCTCCTCTCCTTTTGTAACTTATACCCTTTGTGACTTCTCGCTTCAAAGTGTCAAAATTTTCAGTCGCGAAAGGCGGGGGGGCGACTCTAAATTGAGTTGTTATTTTTTTATCACCCCCAAGAACAAAGGCGACATCTGATTCTGCAGCGGCGGTGTGTCGGAATCGTATAATGTTTATCTTAAGGGATGTTTCTATTCTGCCCCGTTGTTTTCAAGATTTACCACTATTGTGCGTATGGTCGGGAACAATCATTGAAATAATTTAATTCCGCCTTCCTTATCGGACCACAGTCTTTTAATTTATTCCTTTCTCTTGTAAGAATACAAGCGGAACAAAAACTTTTGTATTGCTTGCTTTTTTAATTGTCTACTTATTCATCCGTTTTCTGAAAATAACAAGATTGTCATTTGGTGAATGTTATCCCAACACTCAAAAATAAAGAAACGCCAAAACATCTGTCAAATATCAATATTTCCATCATTGTGACGAAAATATTGGCTTTAATTTAATATTTGAACTTTTTGGATGAAGAAATCAGTAGAAGAGTGTAAAACAAACTGATTTTTACCAACTTTTAAAATAATACTAATTCATCAAAAACTTATATTTTAGACAAAACTCCAGATTGCCATGACTGATTTGCGTGATGCTATAAATGTCGTTTATAAGTTGTTTTTTTTTGTCTGGGACATATGGAGGTCCGACATTATAATTCATGTATGCGTAACAAAATATTGATTTATCTATTTTAATTTAAAATGGTTTATATGCCACTAGCTGTGCCCACGCGGCTTCGCACGCGTAGATTTTCTAGAACATTCTCCTTCCAGAACTTTCAAGAAATTTATCGAATGTACCTTGAACTTTCTAGACACACCGACACATTCCACCACTCAGCTTAGAACCTTATAGAACTTTCGGGAATTTTCTAGAACCTTCTCCTTCCAGAACTTTCTAGAGCAGGTTTTTCCGGAATCTTCTAGACTCACCAACAAAGTCGGCGCGCCTATTTTGAAACAATCTGAAGCATTTGCGGCCTTTCCATAACAAAACAATGTGCTAGAAAGCACATTTTCGTCACCCACTCCCACCCACGCACAGCCACCCCCACCAAACTCGCATATTTTCGATGTGGCACCAAGGGCTATCCACCACCATAACCACCAGTGGGTGGTTGTGGCTGGTTGTGGAGAAAACTTGGCGGGTAAGGAAACACGGGTTTCTTTATATATATATATATTGATTATTACACAAATATTGGGTGTTTAAAAGTAATATTGCTTCAAAAATTTTATCTAAAATTGCGAAAGTCGTAAATATTAATTAATTAATTGCACGGGCATAAATAAATATATAGCTACGTCCCGTAGAGTAAGTAGATTTGTAAATATTCTTTGCTCTGGCAGCCTTCATAATCCAGAAAGTATAACAGTGGGTTCTCATTCTGTGGGTTCCAGAATCGATTCCCGGTGAGTATACGATATATTTACGTAATTTTTTGGCCTAGGTGTTTTCTTTATTCACTGTGGTATTTGGATCATACGGTGTATTTCACCATTGAAATCGTTGCGTTTGTGTACTTGTGTGTTATTATGAGTATCGTTTACGTTCTCCCCAATTGTCAATTTATCAAACATTATTATTTCCTTGTATTTATGTCTGTCCGTCCATCTGTCTGTCTGTCCGTAACCAATTAAATGGCCGTAAATGGGGCTTGAACTCCGGGCCAACAAGCCGATAACGTTTCTAACACCGCCTCTCCGTGGACCGCTAAAAAAAAACTAGAACTTAGCAAAGACGCGAACCATTTAATGTTCCGTCCAGAAAAATCACCAGAGTTATTTTAAACCCATTAACTGCCGGCCAAAAAAATGTTCAAATATTTTGATAAAGGTCGTTATTACTATTTCACGAGTATCGGCTATAAATAAGTAAATACTTATTTTTTAGGAACCGGCATATTATAAATGTACCGTTATTTTTGACGAGTTGCAACTAGTAACATATATTTTCTTAAATGTGTCTAGTTTTTGAACCACGACACGTTCTGTACACATTCTGTAACATGTTATTACCCTAACTATTATAACGTGTTTTTAGATTGTACGAGGACGATCTATCAGGGTCATTAACGAACAATTCAAAATCCATCGTGAGATGGGCGTGAAAGATGTATATTGGACGCCATTTAAATTAATATCAATTATATTATCTTGTGATTTTACTGTGAAGAAGAATAAAAAGGCAATTACTACCCTTTAACGATGTTGGTTAAATGTTATAAAATCTTATTACACATTTGTAATTTTGATTATAAAATATAAACTCCTTTGGTTTTTCATTAAGTGTACATCTTGAACTATTATTTCAAATCTACCACCACAGACATCTCAAATGGATCTTTCAAATAGACAAAGTAACTGACTCACTGACAAAACTGACCAGCCTATTCCACAAAATACACGAAATCACACCAAAGACCGTAAAAAGTATGATGTACCAGGCATACGTGGAACGGGAACGGGGAACGGGGAACCGGAAACAAAACTAACCTAAACAGACTCCAACGACAGCAAAACAAAATATTAAAAATGGTCTATGATCTGAAATACCGGACACCAACTGAAACTGTATACCGTATAACACAACAATTAAACATCGAAAGCATTACAAAAATCGAAACACTTAAAATCATTCACAAACTAGCAATTGGCGAAATACAAGACGAAGACATAAAATTAGACAAAATACACGAAAAACACCAACACAACACTAGAATAGCTCAAAACTATCACATAACACACGCCAAAACAAAAGCAGGACAATCCCGACTAATTTGCAACGGACTAAAACTGTACAATGACCTGCCACAACAGACCAAACAACTGACCACTGACAAATTCAAAACAGATGTGACAAAAATATTAAAACTCGGCCAAGTATAAAAAAATGCCTTTGTATCTAAATTATATTATTATATTTTCTTATATTAAATCATGTAAAAATTTAAAACTCTTAAACCTCTTACGTTTCCATTACTTAAATAAAATTACATTTAAATAAAAATAAAAAATTAAAAAAAGAGCGCTTTTTTATACCAATAAAATGCAAGACGTATTTGTTATCTTATCACTTGCTTATCTTTATCAACCCTCCATTTTCTTAATATTTTATATTTATTCATATCTCAAGGTAATATTTTATATTTTTGATGTTTATAGCGTTAACTTTGTGGTTAGACATGATTATTAATTTTAATTAATCAAAAAATTTGGTATAAACCACATTGAGTAACTTTACGTCTACCAGTTTCGATACCACTGTATCTTTTTCAGGATGGACGCATACTTACTATCCATTGCTTATTTTAATTAATAGGTTAATTTCTGAATGAATTTTTGTATATTAAGTTAAGATATCCCTGAATATATTTTATATTTAGGCATATCTCAACTTAATATTTTATATTTAGGTATATGCAACCAATTTCCACATAAAATCAAAAATTTAATTTTCAACACAAATTCATTGGAATCAAAATAAATCGTTTAAAAAATAACGGTCCCAGTATATTTAAATTATTATTAATTATTAAATTCGCGTAACAATCGCTTCAATTCTTTTTAAATGAGTTCACATTTCTGCTACAAATATTCCTACGCGTTTAAAAATAATTTTAAGGCTTTCGGCGCAGATTTTTGTGAGAATATTTTACACTTCCAAGTCACTTTTTAAAAGGAAATAAAATAAAACACGGTAAGAATCGCGGGTAACAAGAGATTCAGACACTACTCGACAAATTATATCGCAGATAAATTACTTATTTTTATCAAACAAGCGCAACTTTTCTCGCAGAATTCTCGAATTTCACCAAAAAAAGCTTCGGAATATAATTTTCTCCGGCGGGCGGGCGGTGTTTTGCGAAAATGTCGAGTCGCTACTGGAAATATATTATTATGTAAAAGCGAGATAAGAAGTTGTTTTCCTGGCAAGAAAATCTCTGGAAAATCCCGCGTTTGTTTGCGGAGTGAAAGGCCGTATCAGATATCGTTCACACGTTGTCAGCGGAAAATTTCCGCAAAGAAATATATCTATTTATGAAGTTCTGTCAATAAGATTGTCGATGATTTTCGAAATGCGTCACTGAAGGGTGAAGTTTAGCCTGATCAGCATTTGGACCGCAAAGCCGTGGAGGGATTAGAATCTCAGGTAGCGGGTTTTTAACCTTCCCGTTACGGCGCGGGGTAATAAAATTACCCCGGGCGATGATAATTAATAATAAATTTAAGTAACTAGAATAAATAAATCGGTTGTTTGTCTCTAGGCTCCAAATGCGGGTGGACTTAATGGCCTCTTTGCGATCAACAGAGGACATTACGCTACCACGGTCGGTGTTTCTGTAAAACCATTTTTCCACGATAAGCACATAATTTATTGCCGAAAATAGGGATGTGGTCTACTCAAGTATACCTTAGGTGTCTCGTAGCTAGTAGCAAAAAACTTGGGGAATCTTCTTCATTTAATTTTGAATAGAAAATATTTTTTACAATTCGGTTGAAATATATATAAACAATTGAGATAAATTATAGAAGCCTCACAGGTACGAAAATATCTTTATAAGAAACTTGTATGGAATTCTTTTTATAGGATGGCCCAAGGCTTGCGACCTGTATGAGCTGGCTTCAGAGATCATGCTTCACCATGCATCGTTCACCAATTCCATCGTAAAAACATCAAATTATCAAATTTATTTCTATGTATGTTCGTAACAATAAAAACTTTCGTTTGTTTGAAGGGACTATTCTAGAGACATTTGCAGACTTTCTTAATGAACTAGTGTATACAGATGTAATTGGTGAACGTTGCATCGTGTACAATGATCTCTGAAGCCAGCTCATACAGGTCGTAAACCCTGGGCTATAAATCTATAAATTATCTTAATTTATTTATTTTCCCTCTGGGCACAAAATACAGTAACTGTGTTCTCATAACATAACTAACTACATATAAAAATATTGTTCTACATAAACAATAAATAAGATAAGCGTCATAAAAGTTTGAATTCTTTTTCAATATTTGTGACCTATTTTCTGTAAAACGTTGACGTATCGTAAAAGTGACCGTATATCGTATATTAAAAATTCATTTTTTATAGAATATTATTAAAATCTTGCAAATTAATCTGGTTTAAATTCCTGCACGGCACATATATGGCAGACCAGGTCTTGCCTAATGAACCTGGTTACGCTGATATATATTTTTTTTAGATAGATTTAATAGAGACGAGAACACGGAATACGTGTCACATTCTTACTTATTTTCAAACTAAGCTAAACGCTTGTGCTATACAAATAGGACTAACTTGCTGGTCTTGATTGAGGTTCGAACCCGCGACCTTTGGATTACGAGACCACAACCACAACCACAACACCAACAAGCTACTTGAGAGTCCTAACTACAAGACCAATAATATTCTCATTATTATTCTAAGTGTCCACTTGATGACTATATATGTTGGCTGAAATATTTGTGCGAAAAAAGAGCCTAGAAAAGTCAGGTATAGTGATAAATATATATTTATGACAACCCTTCTTGGTGCACAGAAATGTAAATTTAAGAAATTAAGTATCTACAATTCAGTATACGGATTTTTTCAATCTGATAAGCCATTTATCAATAAAAATTGTTTAAAAAAAACATTTTTTTCCTAATCGGAGGTGCCGTTTCTGTATCGTGCACCGGTTAATATTGCATTTCAGTTCCGATGGAGTAACTCCACGGGAATGGACAAGATGTGGCCTTTTTTACATTTTTTTCCAATAAAATAATGGTGTGGCAAGTGTTAATAAAAAATAAAAAACCACAAATCACCTCCTACTAAAAATCACCCATTTTCTACCTAAATTTTGGCCCCCCAGGGTGGGGTAACATTTTAAATTATAATGAAAACAATACGTGGCATTTTCCTGCAGGACTACGGAGCGATGGCAAATATTTACCTAAAGAATGGTGAGATTATGTTCTATTGTACCCCAATAATATTGTCAGATTTTTATTTCTTGTCAAGATGTTTCAGGACACTTCGCTAAGCCTTTTGTGTTGCCCGTCCAGTGGAACGGAATAAGTTGTCACGAGTCCTGTCAGCACTAGCAAAAACAAAGAAGTCGGACTTCTGAGAACTACGAGTATATTCAAAAATCATACGAAATATTATCAGTGTGGGTATACAGAGCCCTCCACTTTCATTTTACTTTTACTTTTACTAGATAAATTTAGTTTTTCGATTTCAGCGCCGATAAATCGGTGTTTATTGGATGTATGACAATAAATTCCACGGTACACACACAACAAATATACAAAAAGTATATAAATGTTTTATTATATGTAGCAAGCAAGTAAGATAATATATCACAACCTACCTCGCTGGGTACATAGAAATACCTACTCTGAGGTTATATAGCCATACTGAGATAAAATAGCCATTTTATCACCTTAGATCAATATCTAATGTATTATGTTGTTATCATGTTGTTATTATGTTGTATCGTGTTATGTTGTTTCATGTTTATTTTCTTTTTTAAATTTCTTTACTGTGTGCCAGATGTGAAAATGTGTTTCTATTTGTAATTATTTATGTTGATATATTTTTGGAATATTTATGTTCATTTTTCTATGTTAATTTATGTTTTAAACTAGATATAAAAATGTGATATTTTGACAACTAGATAAAAAATATACAAACAAACAATATTTAATTTGAAACCTAGTAAGGTGGCTCATTTTTTGTACTACCTGTTATCTCCCAAAATCCCCCGAATTCAAGTGTCGCAAGATCCAAACCTTCTTACCTACTGTACATCTACAAAAAATCAGGAAAGGCTTGTTAAGAATGTTCTTAGGTTTTCACGGCCACTCAGAATCTTCTGGTTTAGGTGTTCTGGGGTATTATGCCGTGTTATTACGACCTTTCTGGCCGACGTTTCGGATCCCAAAAAAAAGGCTCGTTACTTTGCATAAGAGTGTCGAGTAGTTTGGTCTTGCTACCTTTTCATCATATTTTTTTATATCAGTTGATACAAACCTTAAGTATTAATCCCGCTTTTACAAAACATACAAATGAATATTTCGTACCTGAAAAAAAATATTTGCAACATATACCAACAACACATTACACTAGTAAAATGATATTATGAAGAAAAAATTTCATGAGCAATAAACCGGACTGCCGCAGAAATCTAAAAAGTAATATTCAAAACTTTGTAACTAAATACCCCAGTTTGATATAAACTAGAATATCAAATCAAGAGTACGAATTGTGGTTCTATTCAGTGGCAATATAATCAGAAACATACAAAAAAAACATTATTTCTTTCGCTTCTATACTTCCTGCAATCATTTCATCCCGACAATCTCACTTTATGTCCTGAAATAAAAATTCATTATAAATTCAACAAAGGTGCTCTGAATGGCCGGCGTTCGCGAAATCAAAACAGAATAATTTGAATAAAAACACCTCGATTTTTTTTACAACGGCGGAAACGTCCTCCCTGACAGTGGCGTCCGCCTTGTCAATTAATATTTCTTTATGGAAGGGCTTCACGGACAACACGTTGATAAAAATAAATTCTGCGTATAAGCAGGAATAAATGTGAAAAAAAATAATCTTAAGCTTTGTTTAATTATATATTCAAAATGACGACTATTTTTAATCACACCGTTTCTATTGAAAGGCTAACGTGAGACATCCCGTTGGTATATACGCGACGCGTAATCACAATGTGGCCACGGAGTTTCAAGATGTTGATAATACCTACTATATTTACTCCCTTTATATTAACTCGTGGCGTCTGCTTGCTTGCTTGCTTGCCGGCTTGCCGTCAACAAAAACTTTGGATAGATTTTTGACCCTTTTCCCGTGATCCAATCGAGCTGAAACTTGGCAAGCAGACTCGTGGCGACGATCAAGAAGATCTGTCAAATTTTCGTTAAAAAAATTAATAATTATAGTATAATTTCGGATTTTTAGAAATTTTATTGGTTTTTTCAAATTGGAATCATTAGAAAAGTTTGATTAGCAACGGCGCGGCGGCCCGATAACGTCGCGGAATATTTTCTAAATTTGAATTACTCCGTCGGTATAATAGGTACATCACTACGAATTTCGAAAATTTACAAAACAATTGGTTCACAGATGACAGCAAAATTGGGTTTTTTGGGAAAAAAAATCAAATAATAATTTATTTCCTTTAGATTTCTGCTTAGTTTTGAAGAATTCTACATTACTCAAATCTGATTCTGACTAAATCGTTTGACGCTGGAAATTCACAAGGTACGATATTGATGATAATTGAATCTATCAAAATCTTGACATCTCAAAACATCTGACATTTTAGAAATATATTAAATTGTTTTATAATAAAGAAATATATTAAATCTGTAAGTTTTGTGTTATGTTATATGTTATAATTCGTCTTTAATTATTGTTATATTTTACAAAGATAGGGAGTATAGTAAAAATTTGGTTTTTATGGGTTACTTTTTTTACTTAATAGAATTAAAATATACATCAAAACTAATAAGCCAGTTATTTGCTATAAAAGTAATCCTCAAAACCTCAATTTTAACAACAACAGATGAAATATTCAACAAATTCGATGTATTCGATATAAAACAAATTTATTACATACATACATACAAAAACAAAATAATTACCACACGCTCAAACAAACTCAATCTACAAATCCCAAGGTTACATACCACGTATGGACTAAAGAGCTTCAACTATTTTGGACCAAAATTACATAGGTTAATTGCATGCTTGATGAATTAAAGCAACCTGGGCTAACCATAATTTACAACACTAACGTGAAATACAAAATAAAACAGTGGATCCAAAACAAGGGGAGAGTTATATAGGCACACTTACCCAAACACACTAACACACACAATAATCTCAAATATGATATTTTTTATTAATTTATTTTTAATAATTTTATAAGAATTTAATAATTTAATACAAATTAAAAATTCTATCACTTTGTTAGTTTTTGAGATATCTTAATTTTAAATTCAGTCTTTTGTACAATTTTATTCACATTTTCATTTTCTTGCTTCTGCTTGAAACTTCTTCATTGCGCGCAAATTATCCCAATTATTATAATTTCGCTGTCTGTCTGTCTGTCTATCCTGTCCGTAACTTTTTTACAATTTTTTTTTTGATTTTTTAAAATAAAATAAATAAATACTTATTCCTTAGGGATCGACATGTAAAAGTACCGTCATTTTTGACGGGTTACAGCAAGCACATATTAACAACGTTAATATTAGGTCGTTTTGAAGAAATTTTCTACCCTCTATTATAGGGAATATATTCGTATATAATAACAGTGCACCTGAAATATTAAGTATTGTTTAAAAAATACTGAAAACTCACCCTTCGATCTTTTTTCCATAAGTTACAAATATTAAATACAATTGTAGACTTAAACATTTTGTTTGTAAAGTTATTATTCATTTGTATTATTATTATTAAATTATGAAGAAGAAATATATGGGTAGTATAAAACAATTCAAATACCAAATTCAGTAACTAAGCAATTACTACAAGTGAAACTAAAAAATAAGAATAATCTTATTTTAACACAACCTAAACTAACCTTACCTTAACTATATATTTAAATGTAGGTATGTTTTAAGAACAGTTACTAGATTTTGTCTCCAGAGGGATTAATAAATAATTATGATAAATTATAGAAGTCTAACAAAGACGAAGCTATGAATATGAGAAACGTGTGTTCTCTTTCGACGGCACAGGGCTTACAACTGTATGAGTTGGCTTAAGTGATTACTCTACACAATGCAACGTTAACCAATTCCATCGTAAGAACATCCACACATTATCAATTTTTTTGAAAGTTCTATATATATGTTCGAATCGTGAACACTTCATATATTGCACTGAGCTCTGCTAGAGACATATGTCATTATTTTTCTCATTATCAAGTTAGTGTATACATAGATTTCTTACGATGGTATTGGTGAATGTTGAATTGTGTAGAGTGATCACTTGAGCCAGCTCATACAGGTTGTAAGCCCTGAGCCATCATATCTTCGTCTTCGTCTTTGTGAGACTTCTATAATTAATCTTAATTAAATTTATTGTTTTTAAACAAATAAAATAAAGCAGCATGCTGTGTCACATGTCTCTCAGAGACGAAGTTATTTATATGCGGCAAAACATATATGGAAATCGTTCTAAAAAGTTCTATATATGTTCAAATTTGAAAATCTTTCGTTTATTTGAATGTACTACTAGAGACATATATTTTTCTCATGAACTAGTATACATAGATGTCGCAGCTGGTAATGACACCTCTATATTTATTTTTAAATAAATATAGAGGTGTCATTACCAGCTGGTTTCTCGCAGGAGTAGGCGAAGATGACAGATCGCTGCACTCTTGCCTCATACACTTTATTGTGTATCTTCTCATGCTGCTCTTCGGTTTTTGAAGCTTTTTACACGACCACACCATTTCAGTGACCCGTTTTTTATTCTATCGACTATGCTAGAAACAGCCCTAAATTCGATTTTTACTCTTTAACTCTTCACCCTGCCGTACATACATTTTCTATACCAGCGCCTAATCGACCTAATATATTCTATTATTCTTTTGGCGAAACTGTTATTCTTTTGGCTTTCATTATTTTATGAATTATAAAGGTAAGTCAGTATCATCTTAGCCCCTCATTTATCTACATATCTTATTACTTTCCTTCTGCTTTAACTTTATTTCCAATCTTTTCACCTTTTCTCTTCACCCAGTCCTACTCTACCTTCTTCACTTTCACCGAATAGGTAAATAGAACAAGAAACGAATACTTGCAACCTTACACTTAATTTATTAAAGTTTAATTATAAAGCCTGATGGAAAGAATACTTTAGAACCCATTGCGGGCAAGACCCTCAGAGAATACGTTATGCAGAAATCTGCAGAACCTGCGATGCACAAGACAGAGCAGGCAGAGAAGGCGTTTCTGGAGGGATCATGTTGAGAGTCACCGACCGCCAGAGAGACCACCAAAGAGAGAGGAGAGTAAGCTCCTCGTCACTAAGCCAGGATTGACACCGGTCAATACACATCACGAATATATTAAAAGTGGAATAAAATAAAGGGAGATTGATGGAAATCTTATATTAGAATTTAAGTGGTGGATACGATACGGAGTGAGGAAAAAACTCTGTTGATGAAGCCAGGAACCAGAAAGAATGTGAATAACTTAGACCCACGCGGGAAGTGCGGTGCCGCTGGCACTGAAATCACTATATGTTTGTCTCACCCATATCGGTGTCATTTCGAGTCTTTTGCGCATGTCCGAGAATAAGCGCCAATTTATATCCAATCAGCGCTGCCACATGGGATAAATCAAGACGCTTGCGCACAACAGATCAAGTGACAGCAATGAGATAAAAGTAGCATTTTCTGCCCCGCTCAGTCCGTGACACCTCCACTTAAGGGCATTAGCAATATAAGAGTACTAGCAGGAAAGCAATCGGCTTCGCCGATTGCTTACTGCTAGGCCCTTGCGGGTGGCTATTGTGGCCGCTTCGCGGCCAATGATGGCCGCTCCGCGGTTCAGCGATTCCATTTTTGCTATTGTGGCCGCTTGGCGGCCAAATGTGTTTGCTGTGCAGCAAACACAGTTTAGATATAATTAAGACAAAGTATTTATTCAAAATTTCTAACCGATTAATAAGTCAGAGCGGAATAAACCATAGTTCGATAGGTAGGTACCTACTCTCTTCTCTTCTTGCAGTGTTGATTACTTTTATACAACATTATATAAAATTAATCTTTGTTTAATTTTTACATAAACAAATTTGAATGTTCAAAACCAAAAATGTAATTAAAATTTCAACAAAAAAAATATTCTCGACCGTAAAAAAAAATTTCGATCCTGCCAGGATTCGAACCTGGCATCTTCTGATCCGCAGTCAGACGTGTTATTCATTGCGCCAGAGGAACCGACAAAGCGGCGAATTACTGTATACAAATAGAAATCATCATGCAAATGCAGAAACGTATGACATTGCTTGGAGTAATTATAATATAGATTACATACACGGTCTGAATGGTGGATAGGTACCTTTTGGTGCGTTCAGTTATTACCCGGAATAGCTCAAGGAATATGTTTTTTTTTTCTAAGTAATATAAATGTACATTTAAACACAATCTTGCTTTATAAGACATATATCACACATACTTGGTAATACTTTCTTCCTTCAAATTTTCTTGTCACTTTATTGATTTTCTCTTTACGCACTTAAATATCAAAGACCCAGGTATTTCGTTTTACACATTACTTTCCCGATTTATTCGGAAATAAATTTCGAAAACAAAATACCGATCGGTTACGCAGATACGTGATAGAATATTGACAAAGAAAATGGAAAACACTGCGACCAAATGTCAAAAAGACCGATACTGAGTGGCGAATGTGCTACGCCGGGTTTTTCAAACATTGGTACATTAGTAAATTAGATTTTTTATATAATCAATAAAAATGAAACTTGTTTTTATCACTTTTGTATATATTGAATAATATCAACATTGATTGAGCTATTGATTCTCTCTCTACATGATATAAATTTGTTGTTTTCATGTTAAACCCCGTATAAGAAACCCGGAGTTCTTTAGAATACGCCAGCACACTAAATATATAATACACATAAATGTACATGTAAAATATACTTAAATGCAAATATACATGTTACTAGACATAGTCTTCACTATAATGTTTATTATCAGAGTATCATGTACCTATTATCCTGTTAGTGTCTCTAATAAATAAAAACATGTTTCAACAGAATACAATTGTATACTGATTTTTTATTCTTTAATAATAATGTTATGGATTATATGTGACAATTTAAACATATAAAGATATCATTGCCAGATGCGAAATCTAAGTAAACTATGTCAAAAGAAGTACAATTTAGATGTTTGTAGCGTAGTCCATTCGAAATTGATTTAGAACATATATTTAACTTTCAAAATTTTGATAATGTTTGGATATTATTACGGTGGAATTGGTGAACGTTGCATTGTGTAAAGTGATCACTTAATACAGGTTATAAGCCCTGTGCCATCCTATAAAACTTCCATACACGTTTCCCACATAAATATATATAAGTACTTATGGTGGAGAGGTTTTATAAAGTACTAGCTGTAACCCGTCAAAAATGACGGTACTTGTACATGTCAATTCCTAAAGAATAAACATTTATTTAATTTAAAAAAACATAAAAAACAAGACAAAGAAGAAAAAAAAGATTTCATACTATAAAGAAGTTACGGATGTTACACGAGGTTACGACGGACGGACGGACGCACAACGAAATTATTATAATTGGAATCATTGACGTATTATAATATAGACACGTTAATCCCTTACTAGCCGGCTTTCATATGTAGCAAATATTGCATCGAAAGAGACAACAAATCACGGCACACTTATTTCACAAACGCTCTGCGTGTAGACGGAAAAATCAGGTAATTTAAAGTCACGGTGACTAAAATAACATACTCATTCGTACAATAGTGTACGATACTCTGTTCCTTTTTCCCGGGACTTTTTTCGGCGTAGCGTCGCGCCCGATCACAAAGAAGGTCCATTCGATAACGAATGCAAGTAGGTAAGGCATTTACTTTTGAGTTGCCAAGATTTCTCGCTTGTAACGTTTCTGCAGTTTATTATATCAGTGATTGGGATTACAAATAAAGTTATAAGATCTTGAAAATGAACCAAAAAGATACGTGAACAACTGATAAACATGCTTGTAAGCATACACCAAGAATTATTCACGAATTCGACAGTCGGTGATGAAAACTCATCTACAACAGTTAACCGGTTGAGCGCGAACCGAAGATTTCCGCAGAGATTTTTCCTTGAACGAAAGCCGTTTTACGAATATGTTGGTAAAATATTCATGCGCAGGTGGCAGAGTAGAAAAACGTGCGCACTCTCTAACAATCCAATGAGCTATTTCTCTCTCGAACGTGCTGGGAATTACAGTTGCCAGCATTTCTTCAGACGCGGCGCGGAAAGGTTGGCGGGAAGTCGTAAGTACCTACCTGTTATGTTCATTTCGCATTTTATTACAAGAGCCAGATGTAACCCGTTTTTGACGGGCGATGGTTACATCATAACATGACGAAGACCGCGTCGTGTTATGATGTAACCAGTTTTTGACGGGTTACATCATTACATGACGGGGAATTTGCCAAGTCCTATATATACGTAAAAAGTACAGTACATATAGGACCCCGTCCAATTGCCAGGGTTTAGAATAGTGCATTTAACTGCCTGCAGGGGAAATATTTAAAAAAATGTTCAAATATTTTATTAAAAGTCGTTATTATTATTTCATGGGTGTCGGCTATAAGTAAGTAAATACTCGTTCTTAAGGAACAGGCATGTAAAAGTACCGTCATTACGCCCTTTCTTTTAGCGTTTGCTTGTCTGCTTGTCTGACGAAAAAACTTTGGATCGATTTTTAACCCTTTTCCCGTGATACAATCGAGCTGAAACTTTGCAGGCAGACTGGCGGCGACGATAAAATTTTCGTTTAATTTTTTTTAATTATTATAGTATAATTTTGGATTTTTCGAAATTTACATACAGATGAGAAAGGAGCCCGACGCGTTGAGAAGGTGCGAACCCTGCTTCACCTAGTCCGACTCGAGCCTTGGGTCCGATCAGTCGGCTATATGTTGATAGAATATCAAATTGGAAACAATACAAAAAAGAAAGGGAGTACCTATAATAAAAACTTGGTTTTTATGGGTTTTAACAGATTATTAACACCTACTGTAGCTTTTGTTATTGCACAATAGGGTAACACCTTTCCTTAATTGTTTGTTAAAGCCTCAAAAGGCATCAAATATATAAAAATTTAAACATGACGAGAGTAGGTATACCAAGATCAATAATTTAATAATGAAAATACCTATACCTATCAAGCTATATAATTAACAGTGTAACAAGAGATGTGTAATTCGGGGACAGTGTGACCCCGATAAATAGTGATTAAGCTCTTCACCCTGTGACGACATAATAAACCTGAGACTTCGGGTCAAAGGTCCCGCCTCACAAAGGCGTCATTGGTTAACCTTTATTTATGACCACATAAACTGGTGTTGTTTGTGACCCAAAATAGTCGAGTGTTTCTGGTACAAGCCACGTCTAAAGTTAGCTCCGAAAAAGCATTCAAGTTTTTGATATAATTATTTTTTATCAGGTCGTTTTTCAACATGTCGTTAATGAACATAACAGAAAATCCTCGAGAGACAATGTTAAAACATGTTGTGACAATATGGATAATAGCGTATAAATAAACTTAGAGTATAAACTTGTACAAATATGAATCTTTTCTTTAGGGGAGGGAACTGGATCCGAACCCCCTCACGGATATTTAAGACACATTTTTACCTGCAGATAAAGTATTAATTCTTGCGTAATTAAATCAGCTACTAAACAAAACGTATTTTTTACAAGAGATTTTTTTACTAATTTTTTATTTTCGTTCCAAACAGAATTTTCTCTTCAATATAGCGTGTTATGAGTAGCTTGTTGGTCTTGTGGTTAGGACACTCGCTTCGTGATCCAAAGGTCGCGGGTTTGAATTTTAGTCCAGACTAGCAAGTTAGTCCCATTTTCATAGCACAAGCGTTTAGCTTAGTTTAAAAATAATAAGAATATTGATGTAACACGTATTCCGTGTTCGCATCTCCATTTTTTTTTAAATATATATATATATTGTAAAAGTATGAACATTTCTTTAAATAAGGGTATTGGGTCAGAGTTCCCTCTCGGATATTTAAGACACATTTATACTGCAAATTAAAAATTTATTCTTGCGTAATTAAATCACCTATTATACAAAACGTATTTTTACAATAGATTTTTTTAATTTTGTTAGTCTCTACGTAAAAACGTATTTGTATAATAAAGCGCGCCTTATTTACCCAGACATTATACTTACTATATTATAAGTTTTTAGAAAATATTATCTTTAATCTTGTGTAAGCTGAACGAATATTTTAAATACACCGGGTTTCGTGTTGCTACGTAAATATCACATTCTGAAAGTCTGAAAAACATTTTGACAGTATTTAAAAATATAGCCTGAAATCTGACTATCCTCTGCTTTCGTTTGCTAAGTAGAAACAAGTCCAGTAAAAATAAATTTCTTGGAATTTTTAGACTATAATTTTATTCGATATTTTTATTTTTTAATGTAAAATACAGTACATTAATTAATTTGTAATGTTTTTTTCTTATTAATGTTATTTAAATATGACCACTAATGTTCCTGGGAGTTAGACTATTTAACGATAATAACTACACATACTTAAAAAATATGTAATTTAACAGTTTACAAAAGAATATAAGAACATTAAAGCATTAACATCGCATCAATATAAAAACATTCATTAATTAAATTTGCATTGCGTTATCATTTAATAATAATTAATATTTTTATTATTATTACATTTCTTACATATTATGTTGGGTACAAAAGCAAAGTCAGCAATATCAAAAAAAAATAATAATGCAGTCATCGAGGATTTCTAATTTATAAAGTACATACTGAATTCGACATTTTTTAGGAAACATAATTTTGGATGGGTTTGATACGAGTACATAAATTCTAGAAATCAAAATTTTAAGTTTAGACGGGATTCAAAATATTTATTTTTATTTTTTTAATATTGATGCCTTTGCTTTTACACCCCACATATGAACACATGTAAACTATGTTAAACTTTGCCAATAAAATAATAATTAACGTATTTGTGATCGTTCTTCTGTTCCCATACACAAGTCCTTAGTTTGATGCAACAGTAATTACGAAAAAAAAGTATCTAACTAGAACAAATGTATCCATTCAGTATGTTCACGTACATGTTCTGTCAATTTTCCGATGATTTACATGTATTATTTTATAGAAATTTTAGAAGAGATAACACTCTGGATGCACGTGTTACCTAAATGAATTGTTATAAAACTCCCATAGATGTCACCGTCCAGCTCACCGTAAGTTGGATTTACTCTACTCTAATTTATAATGCAGGGTGTAACAGAGCTAGTCCACAATGCTTTATAGGTAGATTCCTACCTTAATTATGTGTCGAAAATGTTTGAGACGATATAAAACACTATAAAAACAATTTAATTTTATTTATAACAAAGTCTTTTTTCTTCTTCTGCTTCATCTAGGACTGCGTCCTGTCATTGCTCGGAGCCTGTTCCTGGGATACAGATGTTCAGCTATCTCGCCATCTTTTATGCGGTCTTCCTGGGAGTCTGGTACCAGACGGCAGCTTGTTCGCTGCTGTGCTCACTACTCTCTCAGAACAAGCTCTCTCCACATGATCTCTCCAGTAACGTCTTCTAGATCTTCCCCATCGGACAATATCCTCGACGTCACAAGTCCTACGTATTTCGGAATTCCTCACTCGGTCTCGGATTGTCAGTCCCGCAATGGGTCGGAGAGTCTTCATCTCAGTTGTTCTTAGGAGATTTTTAGTTCTGGCAGTCTCAGCCCTTGTGTCGATACCCTACATCATGATTGGGCGGAAACAGGTATTATATATTTTCACTTTGCTCTCCATAAGCATGTGTTCGTTTTTCCAGACATTTCTCAAGCATCCAGCAACAGTTGCGGCTTTGTTTGCTTGCTCTCTGGAAACAAACTTAACTGGAGCATTGTTCTTTAATTCACACTAATTTTCGTCACTCATATGTGGAATATTCGCCCTCTGCGGAACACTTTATTCACGCTGTCTATTTCTCCTCCGCTGTGCTGTTTTTATTTTCTATGGCGTCAGCTCGCTCTCAAAAAGAACATCTGTGTTGTAGCGCTCGCAACAAACAAGCATAGGGTCCTGGTTTTTAAGGAAGTTTCTCGAACATGCTCGCGTTTTCTGCTAATTTCCAGTTTAATCTAAAATGCAGGTTTATTCGAAAACTTCTACCGTTCTAACCGTGCAGTTTTTCTTGCTCGATAACGCCAACCGGAACCACCATTGCTTCTTCAGAAATTACAAACTACACATTTACAAAATACACATAAAATTTAAGTAAACATTACAAAATATATAGTTATATTATTAAGCGACTTGTTTCTGTGTGTCACCAGAGTATAATAAAAAAACTAACCCATAAAAAACAAGTTTTTATTGTGCTCCCTTTCTCGTTGAAACAGGTTTCGCGCCTACTCCACGCATCTGGCTCGAAAATTAAACAATATATAAATCGTTAAAATTTCGAAAAATCCAAAATCATACTATAATTATTAAATTTTTTGAATCGAAAATTTGTTAGATCATTTTTATCGTCGCCGTGAATATGCCTTCAACGTTTCGGCTCGATTGAATCACGGTAAAACGGTTAAAAATCGATTCAAAAATTTTTCGGCAGACAAGCAGACGTTACGAGTAAAAAGAAAGGGAGTAAAAATATTATGGTTTAAATGAAGTGATTTTTTATTTAATTAAATGTTAATAATTGCAAGCTAATAGCTACTTACAACAGTAGAAAATAATAATTTTCTAAACTACCATCGTAAAACTGAGCTGATCAAATAAGCGCCCGGCAATTTGCCAAAAAGATAAAAGACAAGGTAGGTACTCTGCCAATCCATAGAAGGCACTGGATTGATTTCGCGTTTTGCCGACTGCTTATTCGGGTTTATTTCTATCTGCTTTTTCCGATCTGATTCAAATCGGCGAAGATATCGGCTGATATATTTATGTCTCTCTCCAGACCCTTCCCGCGAGCGAACTGCGATTTTTCCGACGGGGTGAGGGGTGCCGCTTTATACATCAAAGCCCCCACGAATAAAACAAACAGATCGTTTGACATGGTCCGGAGTACCGAATCGAAAATTTGACACAATGTAGTTTAGGGATGAATGGATCCTAGAAATCATCAAGTGAAAATTATAACGAGAGGCCCATGGTTGATTGAAACACAGACTTCTCTTTGATCTCTTCAATCAATTCGTAATTATAAGCCTATTTCTAACTAACTAACTAATTAACTTACCATTTCCCGTGGAGGTATAAATAAATTCTCCTCTGTGCGGACTGTTAATGGCCTTTTGTTGACAGCCATGCCATGCGTAAAAGCGTAGTTGCCATGCAGCATTAAAAAATGCCAACCTAATGGTGTGCGTAAAATTGCTTGCCAACAATGTTAGTCCCATTGTTGAAAAAGTAACCCATAAAAACCAAGTTTTTACTGTACTCCCTTTCTTTGTAAAATATAACAATAATTAAAGACGAATTAAAACATGTAACATAACACTAAACTTACAGAGATTTAATATATTTCTAAAATGTCAGATGTTTTGAGATGTCAAGATTTTGATAGATTCAATTATAAATTTCCAACGTCAAATGATTTAGTCAGAATCAGATTTGAGTAATGTAGAATTTTTCAAAACTAAGCAGAAATCTAAAAGAAATAAATTATTATTTGATTTTTTCTCAAAAAACCCAATTTTGCTGTCATCTGTGAACCAATTGTTTTGTAAATTTTCGAAATTCGTGGTGATGTACCTATTATACCGACGGAGTAATTCAAATTTAGAAAATATTCGGCGACGTTATCGGGCCGCCGCGCCGTTGCTAATCAAACTTTTCTAATGATTCCAATTTGAAAAAATAAAATTTCTAAAAATCCGAAATTATACTATAATCATTAATTTTTTTAACGAAAATTTGATAGATCTTCTTGATCGTCGCCACGAGTCAGCTCGATTGGATCTCGGGAAAAGGGTCAAAACTCGATCCAAAGTTTTTGTTGACGGCAAGCCGGCAAGCAAGCAGACGCCACGAGTTAATATAAAGGGAGTTAAAATACGCAATTGTTGTCTACGCAAATATAACGTCGATTTAAAATGAAAGAAATGTACAGAAAAATAAAGCGAATGATTATTTAGAGAATCCTCACATACCTGTCAGGTTTAGCCCTTTTGTAAATATTGAGTTGAGGGGAAAACTTTTAGGTCTAACCCCTTCACTGCGGGAGACCCGTCAATGTATTTTCAAGCTTAACCTGAAAAGTGAAGTTGGCAACGCATTGAATTAATCCATGCTTTTCATGGGCACCGAGGGGTTGGGTAAGTGAGTAAGATTGAATTTGTCAGTCTTGACTGTATTCTGTATTCTTTGTGAAATTACGTATTTTTACTCCCTTTATATTAACTCGTGGCGTCTGCTTGCTTGCCGTCAATAAAAACTTTGGATCAATTTTTGACCCTTTTCCCGTGATCCAATCGAGCTGAAACTTTGCAAACAGACTCGTGGCGACGATGAAGAAGATCTATCAAATTTTCGTTAAAAAATAATAATAATTATAGTATAATTTCGGATTTTTAGAAATTTTATTGGTTTTTTCAAATTGGAATCATTAGAAAAGTTTGATTAGCAACGGCGCAACGGCCAGATAACGTCGGGGAATATTTTCTAAATTTGAATTACTCCGTCGGTATAATAGGTACATCACTACGAATTTCGAAAATTTACAAAACAATTGGTTCACAGATGACAGCAAAATTGGGTTTTTGGGGAAAAAATCAAATAATAATTTAATTCTTTTAGATTTCTGCTTAGTTTTGAAGAATTCTACATTACTCTAATCTGACTCTGACTAAATCATTTGACGCTGATAATTGAATCTATCAAAATCTTGACATCTCAAAACGTCTGACATTTTAGAAATATATTAAATTTCTGTAAGTTTAGTGTTGTGGTATATGTTTTAATTCGTCTTTAATTATTGTTATATTTTACAAAGAAAGGGAGTATAGGAAAAACTTGGTTTTTAAGGGTTACTTTTTTATGTATTGTATTTAAAAGTATATGAGCAATTCACGGCACAAATCCTGTCGGTGGTCTGTCGAAATAATATCAGACCAGGCACTGCAAGTTTAATAAGTTTCTTTGGAAAGAACTATCAAGAAGTTTTCTTTGTTCGAAGAAAGCTCTCATGTATTAAACAATGAAGAGATTTGCTTCACGCACTGACTTTGTAAGTTATTTCGAGTGCGTACATCTCGAAAAGTATTCTTAGCTTAGAGAGAGAGAAATAACTATACACCATCTTGGAAACATATATTAATAAATGTTGTTCTATAGAAGATTCGTTTTGTATTGTCGCGGATTGTGGCTTTGGGAGACAAATAAAAACTGGAAAATAATTAATCAATTATTAAGTGGACAAAGTCACTTCACATGAATAAAATGAATACATTCTTCTTGAAATCATACTATTTCGCAATTTATCACTCGTCTATGAACACTTTGTTATCACTGGAAACACTTTATTTAACACTCGCAAGAACATTCCATACAATCTCACTTATTGGTAAAAACTTGCTCGATTATTTCGCTTAATCTCTGTCGCTCCGATCATCTCACGACTGGCCACACCGGCCGTCGTCCGCGGTTAATTTTGCACCGATAGAAATGTCAAAACAAACTCTAAACCCCTATATATACGCGATACGTCGGTTTTTCGAACTCGCGAGAAGATTATTTTCCTTTCTGGTGATTAAGAGAAGGTTTCCGTCGCTTCTAGGCTGTTCCAGGGGTCTCCCGAATGTTGTAGATAATCTTGGGTTAATTCGGACAGTGCCCAATTCTTTCAGTTTACCATTTCGTTAAAATTAATTTCGACTGCCTATGGATATTTTATTTTATAAATTCATTCGTTTCCATACAAGTTAAATAAAATGATAAAAACCCTGCAGAAATCCCAATTCGAATTTTTTCTAATTGGAACTGGAAGGTTTTTATTATTTTTTTTTCGACTTGTTTAAGGGGAATGAATTTTTCATATTCGATACAAGTTACAGTAAAGATAACCCAACGTTTTACAAAAAATAAGTTAGAAATATTGAAAAAAGTGCAAACTTAGATGTCGCATATCTTCATAACTATTGATATTGGGTCATGGTTGCCCTCACATTTTCGACTCCTAATTAAAGTAGGAATATTATTCTACTAGGTTATTAATGTTTATTATCAGCGACGAAATAACTTTTTAAATGCTAAAGTATTTTGTGATCAGTGGCGTTACTGTAATTTTATTTACGACGCTTAACGATATATATTATTTTTCATTTTTGGCAGAGGTTTCCTATACCGTATTGCATTCAATGCTGGTCAATGTATATTTAATGCAATTATGTACGTAAATAAGACCCATGTCCGTCTTTCTAGTAAAACCCTGTCTTTTTAAGAGTCAATGTATACAAGAATCAAGCACTATTCTACTCTTTCTTTTTTATAGCTTCTACTCCTATAAAGTCTACTACTGTAAAAATACTCAAAGTCCATGACCACAATCACTACTGAGTGCACATACATTATTTAAGATCTATCTGCACATAGAGTACGCAGTAATCTCAACAATCTAAAAATAAAGTTGTATTTTCCATTTCTACTAGGTATCAGAAATTTTAAAATTGGAATCATGTAATGCTACCGTTTTGAAGACAAGTAATAATTTTAATTATTACATTTTTTATAGAAACCTTATAAAGGTACATAGGTAGGTCTTTGTGCCTATCTTAGTGTAACAGAAGTAGTACTTACACAATACTTTACGGGCAGGTTCCTAAATTGGGAATCAAAAATTCTTAGGCAACAACGTTCTAATATATGGAGATAAACGACATAAAAATTTGCATTGTTTTTTTTTCAATATCTGACATATTTTCTATATTACAGTAACTGATATCGAATATTAAAATTCATTCGCTTCCAATACAAGTCAAAGTGATAAATATTTATCATGTTAGATTTTTTTTCATTTTATTTGACTTATATTAAATTGAATGATTTTTTAATATTCTACGATAGTCCAGCGTTTTACAGAAAGTACCTAGAAATATTGAAAAAATACAAACTTTTAAGTCGACCATCTATTAATATTAAGACATTGTTTCTTGAACCTTTTCTACTCATAATTTAGGCAAGAATCTACCGGTAAAATATTGTGAATTTGCTTTGTTACACCCTGTTTTAGCTTATGTATTGAATTGAACGTAATTTAGTTGATCCAACTTATGATGAGCTGGACACGGAATGGCATCTATCGATACAAAGCCTTACTAGTATCAAGACGCCATAACGACATCTATCTGAGTTTTATAAAGAAATCATTTACTACGTACACCCAGAATCCATCTCATCTTTAAATTCTACAAAATCATTTAAATCATTGGAAGATTGGCGGAACATGTGCGTGAAAGTACTGAATTGTTTTACTGTCTTTGTTCTACATCTAATAGCGAAGGGATAAACTACATTTCAAAATTAAGACTACAACACACACACACGTTCACCAGTTTGAAGACTACAAAGTGTACACTACATTTGTAGTAAAAACTACGTGAAGTGAACTATGTGTAGTACTACGAAATTATAGTACTAATGAAGTGAACTAATTGTAGTACTACAAAATGTAATGACCTACAAGAAGTGCTTCTTGAAAAGTGTGCTGCTAGTAAATTTTCAAAACCATGGGGGGAGGGGGTTGTTTCATTTTCCGGAGATTTCTTCATTCGATCCCAAAATTTTTCAAACCATGGAGGGGGGGTAGTTTCGACTTCCAAAAATTTCTTCATTTATCTACATCCCAAAAATTTCGCATAAAAAATGTACTATTTGAAGTACGTACTCGTACTTTCAATAACTTTGAAGTGTGTGTAGTTTGTCGTGTGCACTACACTTCAAAAGATGTGAAGTATACACTTCAATGTAATGTAGTACGTCATTGTAGTAGTTAGTACAGAGCGGACCTATCACTAACAAATAATTTGATGATTTGATAATTTAGTTTGTGGCAACTTTTCAATCTACCTTATAAGCATACAATAAAAAATATCAAATAATTTTAAACCTATTGTACAATATTAACAAATTTTTGAGTTTCTGATTCGCTTACATTTATAACAGCGTCGATTTTACTGTCGAATATTTGCGATAAAAGTATTGTTTTCATCGCGAAGATCTCCCTCGGAAGTGGATAAACTTTTTTGCGTTTCCCTCCCCCCTCTTGGCTGGTTTTTCAAATAATAAAGTGATTTTCTGAAAATTCTAATTGTTTGGAAAACCACTCGACTTTTACATCCAGTATTATTTGCGGGAGGAAATGTTTTCCGAAAGTTTCTTCGGCATATTTTAGAATAGCCCCCCCCCTTCCCCCCTCCTGTCTCCACTCCATCTCTTTCCCTCGGTAACCGAACCTTTTCAAACTTAATACAACTGTTCGGCGAAACAACCGCAAGAATGTGAAAGGGAACGGAGATAGAATATCTTTGTTGAGGTGTATCCCTTCATTATTTACCTACCGAGTTGGAAAATAACTAAAAAATTGAGAAACTTTAATTTCCACGTCTGAATCAGAGATTGACTCTTACGCGTGCGGTACTTCCTTCGCAAACGAATGAAATTGCCTTTATACAGGACCAACCTGCCGATGGTTATGCCTGTTGGAAGAGCTACAGCTATGCTGAACAAAATTGCTTTGGGTATTGATATATTCCATGTGTCTGAAGGGGTTTTCCGAAGCAGGATTGTATATGTTATTTTTGATTTTCAAAAATAACGTATACAATCCTGCTTGATTTCAATCTACCTAAATGATTTCAATCTACCTAATTATATCTTCAAAATATGTATGCATTGAATTTAAGTTTATAATGTACCTACGTATTATTGAATAAATAAATTGAATTGAATTTATAAGTTTACGGCATTCCGGGATCGTTTAGCTTTTTTACAATATATTTTACATGCAGACTGTCATGGTAGCAAAAACTTTGCAGGTGGAATCCCGCCTTGAGTCGAAAATTTTCAAGCAACCGTGACCAATAGTTATGGAGATACGTTATGGAGAACGCAATATCAAAGTTTGCATATTTTTTTTTGCAAAAAGTTGAACTATCATTAGGGATGACGGTCTTAAGTTAAAAACCTCGTGGTATCCGGCGCTTCAGGATCAATTAAAGCGATGACTCCGCACAGTCCGACATTCGACAGTAGATAAAACAGTGACATAACGCTACAGAAAATCTTGACAACACCTGTCTCCGACACGGAATCACAACACACTACATCAAGAGATGCACACCCTGCTTTCGACACGGTACTGCAATCTAGTACTTAACCTAACACAAAATTGGACACATCCTGACTTCGATACGGTATTGCAAGGCAATACTTAACCTACACTTTAACACACACTCATCACATCACATGATGGACCCTGCAATGAGATCCGAAACGTCGGCCAGAGAGGTCACGTATATACGGCAGAATATCCCAGAAGATTATACACAGAAGGTCATTTTAACAAATTGAATTCACAACCTCAGTTTAAGAGAGAAATTATATCGCTCCTGACCGAAAATAGTTTGAGCGTGTAAGACGGATTCTTCGGAAATCAACCTAAACAAAAATTTTATAGCCACAAAGCGCGGGTACACATTTTCTGACTTAGTTGACCTGGGAGCCTACATGCCTATGATGTCGTGCGGGGAATGTGAACTTCGTTCATCTTGTGATCACTTATTGTACCATACTTATATTGTATAATGTATTAATGTTTTATTTTAATATATTATCGTGAATTGTAACTGTACTAATCACCTTGTCTTAAATTACTATCCATTAGGGTCATTCTGACCTGTCGATAGTCTTTAAATTAAAAAATTAAAATTAAATTCTTTGTACACACATATTGTCTCAAAATATTCCCCCTCCTTCAGTACTTCACAAGGTGTGTTCGCTTAATGAAATTCCTCACAGAATTTTCACCCTCACTCTGGGTAGATTTTCTTCGCATTCAAAAATCGAAAAGTGACCGCTAATAGGCCTATGTAAATTTCGTTTATACTCTTCTTGGCGGCGAAATTAGAATCTATGGTATTCCAGTTATTTAAAGGATTGCGGTAGTACAACTCCGAAGGATTTTTAAACATGTATGTTATGTAATGTCCGCATATCTTGACTTTATATTGAGGGCTCGGTAGCACAAAAACCTGTCTACAAATTATCAGGTTTTCATAAGAGAAGAAAATAAGTTTTTTCAAGATTGAGGATTGATTTTTTTTCAGCTACCTAACTAAATGTATCAAATACACCAAATTTTAAACGACGCGTAGTATAAAAAACATCTTTAGCAAGTACATAAGTATATACAAGGGATGACGAAATAGTCTAAGGGAGCAGTAAAGTCATTACTAATGGTGTATTTTCACGGTGGATAACATTAGGATTATGAGGGGAAGAAGTGGAATGCGGAAGTATGGTAAGGTGGATTATTTGGGGTTGTGAAAGAGCGGGTGGTATTTTTGTGCGGGATTTCAGAAGGTACGCAAGGAGGAGGAGTATTTAGATGGTTTTTAAGAGTTCTAGAAGTTTTCTTGGACAATTTACCCATGCAATGCTATATATCAAACGGTTAAATCATTGCAAACATATAATGACATCAGTTCACGGGTAGGTGAAAACATAAATATTATAGTAAAAAGTAGATGATGGCGGAAAGAAGATGGTAGCGATGGCGTCATTTGTGAATCCCTCCTTAAATGTAAACAGCGTTACAATTTCTTGTCGCCGTCACAGCTAACTTTGTATGTACTCGAGTGTGAGTGTGTGTGGGTGCGTGTGAGTGCGGTCCGGGTGATTTAAGACCCAGATTAATAATCACATTGCCTCCCAAATCGACCTCGGTGATAGTGTTTACTCACAACACAACTGTCACTGTTAACCCTCAAATGCGCGGCCCTAAACTAGGGTCTATAGCGTTGACGGGGCCTTTTGGGCTCAGCATATCAAAAATACGGAAAAAAACTGATTAGAAGCTACTGGCAAGTCGCACTTAGAGCTGTCAAAACGAAACCGGTTAACTATTCGAAGAACACCGGTGAGGAATCCCGATCCCGCGAAATCGGGACTCCGCGAGATCTCGAGGCATTTTACGAGATCAATTCCGAACCGAAAAATCGGACGAGATTATCGGGATTATCGGGATTGATCAGCATTTTTTACGTTTTGTATGTTTAATTGTATATGTCTATAGAGCTTTTAGGAAGTACTTAAAACTTATGTTCATGTCACATTCAAATAATGAAAATAGCATTGAATAATATTTGCTATATTTTATCAACCTAACATGGTAATAAAAACTACTACTAGTTAGTAGTTTTTACTCTATTACATTGACTGATTGATGCTTGGTAAAATGCCTACAAAAACTTTAACGCAATGATTAATAATGAACATTTTATTAAAATTGCTGATATAAAAATGCAAGGCATTGTCGTCAATTGCTATTCAGCTCTATAAAAAAAACACAAAAGTATTCGGGATTCCGATCCGTAGGGATCCCACGGGATTGGAAATTCTAATCTCAAGGGATCCCGAAAGGGCAATCCCGACTCGGGATTGCATTCCCTAGTTGCAAGCGATGTTTTTTTCTTAAAGAAATATAGACTCCCGCGCCAAGCCCCACACAGTGCTGCAAATGTGTGCTATGCTGCGAAACATTTGAGGTGTTCGTAGGGTACATTTTTCTATTTAGGTCTATTTTTTGTTATTCGGGTATTTTGGTATTGATGTTTTTACTCCCTTTATATTATCTCGTGGCGTCTGCTTGCTTGCTTGCCGTCAAAAAAAACTTTGGATCGATTTTTGACCCTTTTCCCGTGATCCAATCGAGCTGAAACTTGGCAAGTAGACTCGTGGCGACGATCAAGAAGATCTATCAAATTTTCGTTAGAAAAAATAATAATTATAGTAAAATTTCGGATTATTAGAAATTTTATTGGTTTTTTCAAATTGGAATCATTAGAAAAGTTTGATTAGCAACGGCGGCCCGATAACGTCGTGGAATATTTTCTAAATTTGAATTACTCCGTCGGTATACATAATAAGTACTTCACTACGAATGTAGAAAATCTAAATTGACTGACAAATGTTTTTAGAATTTAATCTTCAAAGCATGAAGTGTCTTTTCAAAGCTCAAAACATCTGACATTTTAGAAATATATTAAATTACTGTAAGTTTAGTGTTATGTTATATGTTTTAATTCGTCTTTAATTGTTGTTATATTTTACAAAGAAAGGGAGTATAATAAATACTTGGTTTTTATGGGTTACTTTTTTCTAGATTTACCTTTACATAACACAAAAATAAATATAAAAGTAATATTACATTTATGACTTAGTTACTCGTTTTCATTGAAAATATCAAAAATTGGTGGTCGACAGTTTTATCAAAATATTTAATGAAAAAAAATGTAGCGGATTGGAAAGGCCTCAGTGGAGGGTTAACTCAATATTCATCAACCCTCAACAAACCCACCCGCACACACTACCCCTAGTTTACTCTGTAGTATTCATCTCACGTAACAGACATTAAAATCAAATCTGGATGCTAACATGGATTCCGACCGCAGTGTAGGGTGCCGTTCTATACTCTAGCAAGTTACGAAAATAAGCAAAATAATCATTTCCTGGCTAAAAGAAACATATTTCAATAAACAGATATTTTTTTGTTGGCGCCTTATATCGTCGCTGTATATATAATTAAGCCTATGTGCCGTTTTAGTACATTCTGAGATAAACGAATGAAACTGTTTTAAAAAATAATTGCACAGACTAGATTTATAAAAAATATTTTAAATAATTACTAGGCAGACTTTCCAGATGAACGGCAATGTTTTTTTTAGTATATCTCCATTATTTATATGAAAAATTGACAAATTGATTCGTTCATCTCAGAATGTACTAAACGGCACATTGGCTTTATTATAATATATACAGCGACGATATGTGGTTTTTTAGAATTTTCTTATTATTTTTTTGTTTACACACACATTATTATACACAGTTTTTTTGTACATAATGCCAACCGCAATAGGCTATGCCTAATTTCAAAAATCAAGCATTATTTATCTATTTATTTATTTATTTAACGCCCTTATGGGCTTTTACAATATACAGAATATTTTTTTTTTAAATAACATAAGACAGTTAAAAGTTACAATAATAATAGTTAAAAGGTAATAATAATAATAATAATACAGAAAAATATAAAAACATAAGATAAAATAATAATAAAGTTAAAGGTACAAATAATAGTAGTTAAAGGTAAAATAGAAAGATTTATTGTCCATTTCCATTTCGTTGGGATGTAAACAATTGTATCAGCTTTGTCCTATAAACAGTTATACTATCAGCAAAAATGTCAGCCGCCTCTGCATGCTCATTCCCTAATGAGTGTAATCTGGGAATTACAGAGTTTGCTAATGCATTAGTTCTGACATTTCCACTATAATAGAACAATGCACTGTGTCTTGATGACCTCTATGGAGCATATAAGTCGATCAGACTAATAATCTGGGGGCAATCAATCAAACTATTTACGATCATTATTATTAGTATTAGGTGAATTTATAAATTAACACTGTATTGTGCTCTCTCATTGTATGTTTCAGACACATGTATCATACCACGTCTGCATAGTATGTGTTTTTATTACTTTTCTGAGGTATTTTGTTTCTTTAAACATCTTCTTAATTTTATTTAAGTGCGGATGGTGTAAATTAAATAATACACATAAAATAAAATATTGCATCGGAGGACTTATCACATTGAAATGCAAACTATAAACAAATATGTGTTACCATCATATACAAATATAGTTTAGTAATGAGAAGTGGCCCAGTAATGAATTGGAGAATATGTCTTGCTTATCTATCGTATTATTTGCATTATATTATTGGATATTGATCTGTTCGAGTGCAGCCACACAAGATTAAGAAAAATTTTGAGTGCTGAATTTTTTTCCACGTAATAATTAAGTTTCTTTTTCTTTTGTTTAAATTTTTTATTCTTTCTTTCTATATAATTAATATGCCTTAGTATATCATAAATATTTATCATTACTGACATATTTCTGTTTGTTTAAATTTTTTATTCTTTCTTTCTATATAATTAATATGCCTTAGTATATCATAAATATTTATCATTACTGACATATTTCTAAATGTGGAGACCTGTAATTGGCCATCTATAGTGTATCAATGTTTTCTATGCTTTTTTTGTGCTGTTGGTCTTCCATAAACATTAAATAAATAAATAAATAAATATTGTCTGCTCATTTATGAAATGGAATCAAAGTGTGCGATATTGCCGTGGTAGGTATCGACTATAAAGGTTACAATGCTTCCTTAATGATCTGCTACTTGCATGAAGCTTAACTAACTCTGGTTGAAGACCTTCGTATTCCAGTGAGCGTGATGCTGGCTTCTCATACCGGGGGTCCCGGTTTCTATCTCCGATGAAGTCATAATACTGTAACGAGATGTTAGAATCCGGATTAAGTGCGCACGATCAAAATCATTCGAACATTCCATAACACTTTGGAAACGACTGGGACAATCTCGAAAATACTGGAAAAGTTGAGGAAATACTAGGAATATATAGAATAGTCTCGAAGATTCAAAAAACCAACGCGTTTTCTATAAAAGGCTAAGCCAGAACCGCGCGGGGCAGTTTTACTGTTTTGAGATTTGACGTGCGACATGGATATCCAGCGATAAATAAATATCAATAAATTAAGCGAAGTACCTTACTAGCGTTTGAAAACAAGTGCAACCACTTACGTGTGTACTGATGTTAATTCACTGTGTGTGGGATTATTTTAGCAAACGATAATAAAGTATTCCACAAACGAGTGATAAATGGTGTGAATTAAAAAAAGTGCTGAAATAAGCCTTTACTTATAAATGTTCAAGTTTTATGTTTGTAACATTATGGAAATTCATTTTTAATATTTAAAAAAAAAATTAAGGTTAACAACACTGTTTTATTCCACTATATTTATTTTGAATCGTTAGAACGTTTTCGGGATTTCTCCCATTGTCAATAACAACACGTTTACAACTAAATTAAAAATAATTCGAGACAGAATTTATAGAGATTGGGTGGGTGGGTAATGGTGGTGGGCGTTGAGGGCGGGGTTAGAATGGATAGGAGTGGGGAGGTTATGGGCGGTATCTGGATGTTAATTATATTTTTATTATTTATTTTATTATTATTTATTTCTAAAATCTCTAAGATGTCCATCTTTCTTCCTTTATTGCACCCATATAATAATTTCGAATCAAACTTATGTCCCTCCATTCTGGCATGCTCTGCTATTTCTGAATTTAAACTAAAGTTTTTTTCGGCTCTTTTATGCTCTTCAAGTCTTTTCTTTATTTTTCTCCCACTTTGTCCGATGTAAACCGCGTCGCAATCTCCACAACTTAATTGATAAACTCCGCTTTTATTTTCATCGGAGATTTTTGACTTATTGTTTAATAAATAACTTTTGATACTATTTTTCTTTACTTATGTATAGCCGACACCCATGAAATACATAATAATAACGACTTATAAAAAAAAAAAAAATTCTCTGCCGGCAGTTAATGGTACTATTTTAAACCCTGGCGATCGTACTGGGCCGAACATACGATGGTTCGCGTCTTTGCTAAGCCCTAGTATATATTTATAGTATATTTTTGTCGGTCCAAGGAGAGGCTGCGGTAGCGACGTGCGTTAAGCGCTCGGTTAGGGTTTGCTGGACCAGTATTCAAGCCACGTCTCCGACCGTTTAATTTGTTTTTTTAGACGTGAATTCGAACGAAATTACTGACGTTACAGATAGCGAAATTATATTTTTTTATTATTACTTATACAGTAAATACATTATAATGTTTTTTATAATAATTTGATTCAATGTTTAAAGACATTATACCCCCATAATATGAGCCAAAGCTCGAGCTTATGGGAGGAGTATTTACAAGCCAAATTGAATTACAAAAGCAGAAACCATTTAGAAATAGTATTTTTTTTCCAATTGATTGAGCAACATTGTAGATTGACATTTTTTTAAAAATATTGATTATTTTATTTGTATATATAACTACACATAACTGTACAGCACCCTGATGATGGAATGGTAATTTCTGAAACATGTTGGTGGAAAAAAACTCACATAAAAGTATATATATATATATAAATAAAATAATCAATATTTTTTATGGTACTTTTTTTAATACAGAAACCATTTGAGACATTGAAGGTGACCCACCACATACCCTGGGCTGTTTTATGCGCCGAAGCGTCCATATCAGCCCAACACATTCGCCGCCTGGTTGGCATTATTTTATGCTAAAGCGTCCTCTCCGCCCAGCCTTGCGTCCCAGCATTACAAGAAACAAGACCAGACGAGTCGGTCGCGCAAAACCTTCAATGTCCCATGCTAAAAGTCTTTATTTTTTAAAAGAGGTTTTACAAAATTACAATAAAAGAACATCTATAATCTAAAAAATACAACATAAGAACACCCGAGGAGACATCGCACGGGACAAAAATAAATCAACACCCCTCCTTGGAGGGAAAGGGACAAAACAAAAATAAAAACATGTAGCACTTGTGTCAGAAAAGGTAAAACCACCGGTATGACACCGATCAGGAGAAACAACGTAAAATTGACAAAATATGATACAAAACAGAAAGATAACATGGTTGTGCAAATAAAATGGAAAATAACGATAGAAAACACATTAAAATTAACAAGAATTTAAAGAGAAAATAGAAGTAATAAACAGTTTGAGTTTGAGTTTGAAAAAAACCATTTGAGACATGTGGGCAATGAATGTTACAATACATCGTTCTCGAAAATCAATCAATTATGATTGAGTTGTGTCAACATTTATTTTTTTGGCACGCGCCATGGCATGTATTAATGTTTAGCAGTATGCACCGGCGCCGAGACACAATTGCGTGCTAAGGTAGTCGAGATTTCCGCTCAACGGGCGAGAATAAAGGATAGCACGTGTCGCGAAGAACGTCGCAAATGTGATTCAGGAGCCCTCGGGCGCCTTCAAAGGCTTTTATTTAGGTTTTCACGATCGATTTGCGTATACTTTTGTCTATAATTCCAACGGCTCGATGGAGACAGAGTGGTTCCAAATGGGTGGCTGTTTTGTAAACGGTACAAAGAATGTGAAAAACGCGAATAAAAATCTTGGCTACACATTTACTTTTAACGGGAAGCGGGCAAACGGTAGCGGTCATAAAAATTCCATTTTATCTGTGGCGCTGAAAGGACTTTCTATTTATTTAACCACTTGAATTTTATTCATTTATCGGTTTGAAAGCGTATCGATTCCTTCCACGAGAAAAACAGGGTGTAACAGAGCTAGTCCACAATACTTTTCAGGTGGATTCCTGTCTTGATTATGAGTCGAAAATGTTTAAGCAACCATGACCTTAAGGAGATATTTACAGTAACTCATATTTAATATGAAAAATTCAGTCCCCTCAATACAAGTCAAATAAAATGATAAAAACCTTTCAATTCCAATTGGAATTTTTCGGGGTTTTTATTATTTTATTTAACTTTTATTGAAACGAATGATTTTTTCGTTATCATTATAAGTTACTGTAATGATAGTCTAACGTTTTACAAAAAATAAGTCAGAAATATCTCCTTAACTATTGATATATGTATATGGTTGCTCAAACATTTTCGAATCATAATGAAGGCAAGAATCCATATGTACAGTATTGTGGACTAGCTCTGTTACACCCTGTATAATGCTAATGCTTATTTTGGGTATTATATTATATAATAAATACATAAAATCCATGTTTTACCATGTGTCACATGTAGAGAAATAAATAATATTTTTTTAAATTTTATTCTTAGTGGGAAATGCAAGAATTTAATCTTCATAATACAAACAGAATAATTAATATAAATTTCATTCAAAAGCAAGCATAACATATTTCTTAAGCTTCCTATAAAAGGTGATATGTTTTTTTTCTCCCTAATATCACCACTACATTCCACTGTGCATGATTGAATTTTGCGATCCTGTTTTCTTTCTAAAAGGTAACCTTATTTCATGTTTTCTTTTCGCGCAGTGGTAGGTATTCATATTGTTTTTTTATTTATTTTTCTTATGAATTCAGGAGTATTGTGTCCATTAATAATTTTATATATAAATCGGAGTATGTACCTACTATACCTATGTATGTAAATACCTACTTTCTAACACAACAATTAGTCAAAAAAATTAAAGTAGAAAAAATGACACTTGTTCAAGTTTATCAGTTTGTCTGGACGGAATCTTATAATCGATATTTCACCCGCTTCCCAATTTCCAATTGAGCTGAAATTTTGCACGTAGACGACACTGGATGACAATAAATGAATCAATTAATCCATCATGTTTAATAAAAAAAAATATATGGGAAATTAATAATAATGAGCTCACCAAAACAACGAAGTGACGCTAGTTTCCTACCTAAGTGATTTTGTACGCTGGTTAATGTTAAGAGTTAAATTAAATTGAATGAGTTAAATTAAAAGAAAATTATTTTACATAAAAACTTTTATTTAAACGTACCTACTGAAAAGTAAAAAACAAATTTTCGACCAAAAAATTTTTGCCTCACACTTCAAATAAAAGCTTTCCGTCCACCAACAACAAAATTCTGTAATCTATATCAATATCGTAAACACCCACTTTTTATTTGGAGAGTAGGACAAAATTTTTTTGGCGGAAAATTTATTTTTGACTTTTTAGTAGGTATATTTAAATATAACCCTGTTTTTTTTAATAAATATCAAATCTATTATTTCACTTTCAAATAGCCATCAACATTATATAATTGTGTAGCTTTCTATTTGATTCGTGTAATTCGTTTGCAATGCGTCTACGCCCTAAAATTGCAATACGATAATAACTTTTTTAAAATATGTATTAGGTTGGTGCGTATTTTTTACAGAAACGACCCAATGTACGTTATTGGCGCCCATTCTAAGGCCCGGTTGTTTCAAGTTCGATCAAAGTAAGCGGTCGATCAAAGCATAGATTTTTACGAAAACGGATCGTCTGATTGGTGGAGAACGTAAAAATCTATGCTTTAAAAGAACGCTTACTTTGATCGAACTTGAAACAACCGGGCCTAAGATGGGTTAAAAATTTGTACTCGTTTATATTGGATTGATTATCCGCCGTTTTTTTTTTATTCAACGTATAAGTAATTGATATTTGTTATTGTGTGCGACGCGATTCGCCGTGCACGGGGATATTTGAGGAAACAAAATAAGTTTTATAATGAGGATGGGAATAGGTGTGTGAAGGGGAACGAAAAATGGACTGTATTTCGAAAATGAGGAATAGGAAGGAAACACGGAAGCCGAAACTTGCGAATGTTTCCTTCTCCTTTTCATTGCGATGATGAACTCAACGGCACTTGTACACTTCTAAGAACTTATCGAAAACGGACTGTCTGCGAAAAGATTCGATACATGCGACGCAAATATTCGATGTTCGACGATAACTCTTACAGAACAATGAACGATGCCGCACACCCAACGACAGGTTTTCGACTATATAGTGTAGGACGAGGGGTGAAGGGGAGGGGAAAAGGGTTGACGTCAAACGCCAGATTTCGCGATATCGGCAATACCAAACAGTCATAATAATATAATTATTTTAGAAGGATAGGAAATTACAATGCGTATCAAAAACCATTACGCCGCGCCACCTAATGCTGTCTTTTTTATTCCCTTTCTTTTAACTCGTAGCGTCTGCTTGCTTGCTTGCTTGACGAAAAAACTTTGTATCGATTTTTAACCCTTTTCCCGTGATCAAATCGAGCTGAAACCTTGCAGGCAGACTCGTGGCGACGATCTAAATGATCTATCAAATTTTCGTTAAAAAAAAAAAAAATTTTGGATTTTCAAATTTTAGATTTTAAAGCATAATTTTGGATTTTAAGAAATTTTAATGGTTTTTTCATACAACTTAATAAGTTGTATGGAGATTTCGACGCATCTGGTAAACGCTAAACCTGATTATAATATAATTTTGGATTTTTGGAAAATTTTTATTACTCCCTTTCGTAGCGTCGCCCGATCGAAGCCCAACGCGTAGGTTAAGCGCCAAATCAGTTTCCACTAGTAAATGTGAAAGGGAGTTTAATAAAAACTCGGTTTTTATGGAATAGTTTTTTTTCTCATCCAACAGGAAGACATGAACACATGCTAATAATAATAATACAAAAAAAAATAGTTATATACAGGTTGTACCAGAGCTATCAGCAGAAACTTTGCCGGTAGGTTCCTGTCTATGTTATGAGTCTAAAATGTTCAAGCAACCATGGCCTAATGTCAATAGTTATCGAGATATGCAATATCAAAGTTTACATTTTTTTTCTCAATATTTCATACTTATTTTTTGCAAAAAGTTGAACTATCATTACAGTAACTGTGAAATAGTAATAACGACTTTTATCAAAATATTTGAACACCTTTTTCCCCGGCAGTTAATGGCACCTACTATTTTAAACCCTGGCGATTGTAGCGATCGCGCGTGCGTAAAACTAATGCGATAACATTATTAAATAATTAATATTATAAATAAAACACACATCAAAATAAAAAAATGAGAAAAAAAAATTCCGGTAGGTACCGGGAATCGAACCCTAGGGTGGTAGCCGAATACTCTACCAATATACTAACCAGGAGACGCCATCGACTGCGGAGTAAATATTTATAAGCACTTAGTGTACCTAAAGAAAATATGTTTTAGAAAATATATTGTGCGCTATATAATTTTTTTGTTGGTACAAATATTTCGCGTCTTTGCTAACTTCTATATGTAGTTTATTTTTCAAGGGTCCCCATATGCGATGATGGCAACTTCCATGTTTGAGTTTGCTCGTTCAGGATTCAACTATGGGTTCAACCCCCCCATCTTCGGCTTTTTAATTTCATTTTTTCAACCGTGAATTTGAACAAATTTACGGACGTTACATGAAGTTACGGGGACAGACAGATGGACGGATGGACAGACATACAACAAAATTATTATAACTGGGATTGTTGTCTAGTACAGATGGATGGCTGTCGAATTGCAAAAAAATCAGTTGCCAATCATCAATGCATTCAGATACAAATCTCAAATAATGGTTAGTGTGTCACCGTTTAAAATACCATCAGTAAATGACAGCATGCCTCAAATGCATTGTTGCAGTACTGTCTAGCATGAAGTCTATTTCTCATACTCACATACAGATAAGCATAGGTATCAGTATACTACATATCATCGAAGTACCATAACCAAAAACTCGACCTGTAGGACAAAGATTTTAAAATATTTTTGACTCAAAATTTATCTATGGATTCATCTACTTGTAAAGGATTGTGGACAAGCTCTATTACACCCTGCATGTACATATAAATTAAAATTTTATTTCACTGTTATTTTCAGGAGGACCTACAGTTTTTCCAGCCAACAGAACTGTGCTGGTTAGCGAAGGCAGCGTCGCCCTTCTCTCTGCTGAGTACTGCGCCAACCCTGCCCCCACCAAGGTGATGTGGATAGCAGGACACCGCGTGTACAGGGTGGGCGAGGTGCACGGGAATATTGTGGCCCATAATTCTACGGTAGGTTTTTAATGCATTCTGTATAATGTATGTATCAGTCTATCCATTGCAAGTGGGTCATATTTAGCGAGAAAATAGAAGAATGATAGATTTTATTGGACTTTTTGTGTCTCAAGCTTAAAATTTTCTTCTTTTATTTAAAATAGCCGGATATCATGCAATATAATATTGTAACAAAAAGATATCATCTGATATGATTGAAGAAAATTGACATATTCGTATCATAATTTTAATGATAATTTTCTGTTTAAAGCTTTATTTGGTAAATTATTATTCAAAACAAATACTCAATATATCAATTCAATTCAAATTTCAGGTAATAGCTTTTCATTCCAAACACATGATATAGTGATATATAATGTGCTATTCACTGACAGTATCGTAAGAGTTATTTTGTTCCTCTGTGAATGTGTTTCAATCCCTCAGCGTATGCATGCAAACTTATCTCCTTGGAAATATTATTCAAACCAGTTGTTAAGATGATAAATGCCCTTTAAAATAGATTTTGATTTGCAATGTAATTCAACTTCATTGGAGATCACAAACTACTGTAATAAGGGGAAACAATCTTTGCCTTCATCTTTATTAATTTTTCTTTACCACGACTATCATTTTTATCTGAAAGTTAAAATCTTCTCAAAGGATTAAAGAGTGAAGGTTATTTTTACAGTTGTTGGACATATTTAAGTGTTTAATAAAACATATATTTTATACGAACCGTATATAATATACGGTTCATATATAATATCCATATTTTATTTAACACATACATAATTACTTCTCAAAGGATTTCAAAAAGTATAAGACACTTTGGGAACCGTTGATCCAAAGGATAATAATCAACGATTCCAATGAAAACTCGGACATCCTACAAACTCTTTTTGTATGTAAATAACCTTCAAACAGCTATCCTGTAAAATAATTTTCTTGTACATATCTTACTTTAAATAGGCACCTCAATATAGTAATGCTTAAAAAGATTGATATTTGACATATAACGACATGAGCCCTTTGAATTTAATTTACCTAACTGCACCTCCAACAAAACTATCCTACCATAGTCCATACGGACGGATATAGGAATCCACCAAATATTTAAATGTCAATACAATGGGGAATGATCTAGTTCTGCCTTGATAATTGCCATTCAGAATTTGATTACATAGTGATAAAACAATAGCAAATGAATTGTAAAACAACTTCAATACCTATTCCAGAATTCAACATCAGCAGATTGCCGCATCGCAGAGCTCACCATTAGCTCTGTTGGTCTCCAGCACAATGGAGAGTACTCATTGCTGGCAAGGAATGCTAAGGGCTCCACGGAGGCAGTCTTCATGGTGGCTGTGACTGCTTCGAGAAAAGTCTCCAATACCCAGAACATCCTGAATGAATGGCTTGGGAGAAGTAGCGGATGCAAATATAGAGGAATTCTTGGTTCACTCTTGATAGTGTATCTATATTGTTTTATTTATGTTGGATTTTTTTTTAGCATTTAAAAATTCTCAAAATTTTAGCTGGTTTGTTTTTTTTTATATATATATAATAGATATGTTTATGTCACATTTCTGTGAAATTTGCAGCAAAATATTATATTGTTTGAGGCCAAAGTGTTTGTGAATATTTGTTTTATTTGGGATTTGGCTTCAATGTGGTATTTTTTGTTTCACAAAATTGTCATTATTTTTACATGAAGTATCATATATTTTATATACCTTATTATACAGACTAAAGTCACGGCTATAATTTTGTCTGTTATCCTGGATATATAGAATGGTTTATTACTGTTTATTTGAATATTGCCTAAATGATTAGTAAGTCAAAGACAACACGCACGGAAATCGAAAAAGTACAATACATATTTCCAATGCCAATATACTTTGCTCCATTATCATTAATGTCCGGTGTCCGTGGATGACATTTTTAACTTAAGACAATCTCTGAGACATAGATCATGCTCCTATGAAATTCTTTGGAGCCAACTCTCTGCTATTCACCGTGAATAATCCAAATCTCAGAGATTTGCAGTCTCATGCCTTACTTTACACTGGTTGTATCTGAAATACTAGTTCATTGACCAAACAATCCATTCCTCAATCGGGTGAATGTCGGTAAAATGGAACAAATTTTTGTATTAATTGTCTAAATTGTTGAATAAATTATTATTGGTATCTAGGTGATGTTTGTTCATGTCCTTCCCGTTTTATCAAATTCCGTGGGCACGGACCATAGACATTTTCTTATTTGGTTTTCTATATATTTTCAATACTTTCAGCAAGTATATCACACTTGCTTCTAAAGATTGAATAATTTATTATTGTTAGTAGTCAAATAATAATAGGTATAATATATAAATATAACATATAATTTTTCTACTCAATGATAGACGACAGTTTTTCTAGCATCTTCTTTTACGTGAATTTTATTTGAATTATTATTTATGCTCAAAGCCAGTTTCTCAGTGACTATTTATTCATAAATTTTAGTCTGGGCTTTCAAAATGGTAAAAAAAAGGATGTGGGATACTTTTGTATGACTTGTGATACTGCTAGGATCCTGTCGTCATACCGGTAACATGTATGAGTTCATCTCTCGAAGCAAATACATATTTGATAACACGTATTGTATTTTTCTTATTGTTTTTATATCATGTAATTTCTGAGTTCATTTGCATAGTTTTACCAAACTCGATTATTATTTGTGTAGATTATTATAACCAATTGAAATTAGTGTCAGATATGTCAATACATATAATTCAATTGGTGTAAATAAATTTAATTTTATTATTTATTGCAAAAACTTTATGGTTTGTTTAATAAAATTGATACAATTTACTTTGTATTTGACCGCACAATTTTTATATTAAAAAGGAACTGATTTCAGAAAAATCCTTTTCTTTCATACAGATAATTAAAATATTTATTATTATCCTGATTAAATGATTTTTGATGATGATCCAGATAATTAAAATATTTATTATTATCCTGATTAAATGATTTTTGATAAAATGATGAGATTTGTTCTCAGGTTTTCACAGCCGCTCAGAATCTCTTAGGTGTAGTTTTCAGGGATATTCTGTTATGTATATCTGATCTCTCTAACCGACGTTTCAGATCCCATGCAGGGTCCATCATTACAGCTGATGTGTTGTCATCGGCCAGAGAGGCCAGATATACACAGAAAAATATCACAGAAAACTTCATGCAGAAAATGAGCATTTGTTTTTAATAGAAAACTCATGTGGTTAAATACAAAGCTGATTGTTTATATTTTATTAAATAAATATATTTCCAAAAAAATACATACATAATGACATTAAGGTTTCATTATTTGTTTTAAAGTTTATTTTCTTAAACCTAAGTTTCTATCTCCAGAGGCATACTTTCTAAATATTCAGATAATTAGTGTAAAAATTATAAGATACCCGGATAGCATATGAAAATCCAGTTTTCTGGATAGATTTCATATGCTTTATTTTTAGATGTATTGAACACAATTTAAATTCTGGTTTTGAGTACATATTTGGTTATTAAAGTAAATGAAATTTAGACAACTTATTCTGTGCTCTGTGCATTTGTTATCAATCATAGTATGCACAGATATTCTTTTAATATCGTCCACCAGAATTTTCTTAAGTTAACAGAAGCTCCTTATGAACTTATCTATGGTTTTCAGTTCCGGAGAATCCACAAGCATTATTCGGATAGTGAAAATAGTCAGCTTTAATTACTTTTGTGGCCTAACTGTAAAAGCCAGACATAACAAATAATGATCAAAAATAATAATTGTTGTATCAGAATTATGTATGAAAATTTACCAATAAATTTTTGAGTAAACAATATAATAATTATGAACATTTGAAACTAGGGGCTTGCAGTGAGAATGAGAAGCATGAATTTTATTTAAACATATACCTTTATTTGGAAAAAAAATCAAAATTAAATATTTATCTGGCAGAATATTAATAAATATTCAAATCTGAATAATTATTGTGATTGGAATATTACGAGATATATCTCTAAATATATGCTTAGGAAAAAGTCACGATTCTTGTTCTCACTGCACGCCCTTGTTTGAAACATTGGATAGTTTTATATATTTAGAGTTTTCAAAATGGACCTGTGATTTTACGATTGAAAGAGTACTGGAATTAAAAAAAAAATTAAAACGTCTTCTTCCTCACCTTTTCCTTTTCCCATTTACTTAGGGTCAGCTGACTTGGTCTCCTTACTTAAGAGGCTTCTCTGTCTCGTCTTTCTTGATGTTCGATAACTAGGTTGCATGAAGTTTTCTACTACCTTCCTCTTCCGCTTTGTTACCTGCCAGTATGTATTTACTCTTAAAACAATTTTGACAATACATATAATCATCTGAGCTCCTCATTATATAACGTCTCAACCCAGCTTTTTCCATCTTCTTCTTGATGGGATACAACATTTGAAAATAAATTAATAAATAATTTCATTAAAATGTAAAAGTTTTATCATTTCAGACTCTATTTACAATAGAGTTGTGGATGTTCTTCCGATTTGGTGCTCCTGGGTTAAAGGCTACCAGCAAATATCAATACAGTGCTGATAATTTTGGAAGCTCTAAACATCATGTTCATAACATTATAATGCACCAAATACAGACTCGGTTTTCTTTCATGAGACTTTATATTATATGATACACTTTTTTTAATTCACGCAAAAAGAATGTGTTTGCCATGCATTGTGCTGAGTTTTAAAATCGCACACGAGTCAACAAGATAAACACATGTTTAAGTATTTAGCACAAATTATATTTATGATACTGAATTGTTATTACAATCATTTTTTTTAATTTACCCAACGAGCACTATTGATTTTTATATAATCTATAATCTTTATTATGAGAAAATTTTTATTTCAATACCTGTATTCATCTTTTAAAACAACGTGTAGCAATAATCATGTACTCTGACTAATATAACCTACTTATACTCTATGTGTGGTATTTTTTAAAATATTGTAGATATCTATAATACAACCTTAATATGTGATTGCTTTCGTAATGAAACAGAAAAAAATTGCCAGTTTATTTTGTTATATTTAACATTAGAAAAATATAATCTAAGTAAGGCATATTCGGCAAATAGCTACTTTCAGGATGTAGACTGAAAGGAAACTTATATACGAAAAAGTATGGTTACTTATTTACGTACCTTTACATAATAATATATTCTGTAATATTAATAATGGTTATTAAATGTTATCTGTCACCATAACAAGTTTGAAATACAAAGAAACTTTTCTGACTAATTTTTGCCTTGTAAACCTCTGCAAAAAGGCTAGCACTTTGTGGCGACATATTAATTTAATTAAATAAAATCAAAATAACTTTGTTTACACCACTTTAATGGATATAAGTACCTACATATATCAACATCATTCTCGAAACATATTGATATATCTATGTCTTATTGGTAAAAAAAGGCATTTTGATTTTATTTTATTTAATTAAATAAGCACTTTGTTACTTGCAAGAATAAAAATAGTGGAACATATAGATTTTTATATAAATAAATCTTATAGTAAATCACAACTTTAATGCCAAATTTTTATTATTATTTTTACTTCGATTTTAACAACATGTGTTTTCAGGGCTCGAAATATTAAATTTAAAAAAACATATCCCAAATTTTCATTTTTTTCAACCAAAAACAACATTTTTGCTGCTGGAAGCTCCGATTGAAATTGAAAACATGTTACAAATCAAAATAGTATTTGTAAGGATCCTACGAAAGAGAGCTACTTACATTTGAAAGAATTTCATGAACCAGAGTAACTTTCTTGTTTGCTCTACCGTTTCGAGCCCTGTAAATTTTAGCAATTTTGTAGAGATTGGTAAAATTAATCAAAAAATTGGAATTTCCCTTAATTATTTTCACCACAACTTCTTTTGTATAACATGTAATCTTGTCATTTTGGCATGCCACAAAATTTTTGCCAGATTTCACTTTACGCAAACTCTGAGGGCTTGTCATCCAAGATGTTTGGTACAAATATCCTCCAGCTGTGGAATTCTGCCGCTGAACTCGTATAGACACTTATAAAACGTTCTTATAGGACACTTCAAGAAATTTGTATCTTTGGCGGGGCCAAACAATTCAAAACTTAATGTTTAATGTCCATCGCCAAGATTAATGTTAAAAATTATTGTTGACCGAGTTTAACAATAATATACATTGATTTTTAGGGTTGACTTTGTACCATCCTCATGCCTGTCAAAAATGTCAGCCTCTGGGTCAATATTAGCTTAAAAGAAACATTAGTGACTTGTGTTTAGATAATATCCAGTCCAAATAGGTTTCTCTGAATAAATGTTACATCTTGTGAATGATGCAATTGTGTTTTGGATATATATAATTTGTTTTACACATTTTCATTGAATAAAATTCCACTTCTTCTTCGTCGAGGGCTCGTAAACTCACACCCATAAACTAGTAACAAATTCAATATTGACCCAAACTTCCAATTGTCTAAATTGTTTCTTTTTATACAAAAAGTAGACTAAGAATTTATTTGAGTTGGTGGTAGACATTACATTAATTAAGAGGACTACATGAGTGAATGAATAAGAAACAGAGTATCCCCAAATAAAGATATAATGGATACATAATCAATCAATTCTATGTAAAATACTGTTTAATAGGTCATTTTTTAGTTATTTTAATATTTCATATGTATTTGATATGGCAGTAATTTTTACATTGTGTTCAATAGTACACAGAATGTTTTTAAAACATTTAATTAAAATCTTAAATTGTTTTCAAATACACATGACATACTATAGTTACTAAAATTGATGTATTTGTTATACATAATACAGTTACTAAAAATTATCTATTTGTTATAATACTTTACATAGGAGTGGTCAATGTATTACTTGGTCCATGATTTCCCCATGTGCTGGTGTATGTAAATCTTTCTACCCTTCTTCAAGCATACATACTAAATGAACAGCCCGCTAATGACGAATAAGTAAAAAAAACTAATTTTTATGCTGATAAATTTAAGAGGGAATAAAAGGCATTTAGAAGTGTAGAAAATAAAGATCTCACAGATAACTAATGTTAAAAATGTTTCGTCCAAGTGGTTAGAACTTAATGTGTTGATGTTTATCGGATTACTATATTAAATAATTGAATATTTATAAAAACATGTGACACAATATTTTGTATGTTGATGATTATTTTGTACAAATTATACAACTATTAGAATGTTGAACTGTATTAGACGTGATATTACTTTTATTTTTAAAATTAAATGTAACATAGAATATTGTAAATTAATAATGCAGATAATATGAAAAAAAATATTTGATGTTTAAAATAAAATTAAGACACAATATTCTATAATGTAGTTTAATCGTCTCTTCATAATGTAGGAACCATACGGAATGAATATCAAGTCCTAGACATCTTGTAGTAACCTCCTCCAACAATTTCTACTTTTATTATTCTATTGTGTGTGTATTGTGAACATAATATTTACATTACATAAACATATATGTATTCTTTGACATTTCTTGATTCCAAGTTTGGACTGAAGGTTGCAATTGGTTAGTAAAAAGGTAATTATTTAATATAAAATTAATACAACTGATTCATCCGCACATTTAATACATAAAAGAAGTATCCTTATTCATAAAAAAGTAAAATTGAAAAGTAAATAAACTTCCAAATTATAGGTAGGTACCTAATTCAGAAATTCACAAAATGACTCCACAAACATTTAACCATAGACGTACTATAAATATAGACTAGTTACAAACCAAAATATCCACTACACAGAATTACTGATGTGCGTCTATGTTCACAACATAGACGCACATCACGGGAGTTGGTTAGCTGCGCTGTAAGAAAGAAAGAGAAAATATCATAGACTACCAACGTAGAAAATACAGAAATCCCCATACTCTGAAGTCGGTTTGAATTTCTCTACAAATTATTGAAATAAAACTTACCCATAAAAGGTTATATCCTCTTCTTTATTATGTGATGAAGCGTTAAAACGATTAACACAACAAATAGACATATCTATTTCAAGTTGGGTTTTTTAAATTGTTAAGGCAAAAAGCGCAAGAGGCAAAAATATTTTTAAGCTGCGAATAACTACAACTTCATACGCATTCATTCTACAAAATTATGTTTTATCGTCATTTCTTTTACGTGGTTATGAAAATACTTTCTATCTCTTTCTGACTAATACATTTAGTACGTAATAGAAGACTAGAGACTCAGTCTCAGATTTGTTTTTTAGTGACTAGTCTGTATTTATAGTATGTCTATGCATTTAACTGAATCAAGTTTCCATCATAATGGATCCATCTAAAATCTAAATCATTTAGAAAAGAAACAGTTACTTTCTAAAGACATAAATCAACACTAAATGAGTCAAATTTAATCAAAATTGTTTATAAAATCAAATTTAATCTAAATTGTTAAGAAAATAAATACTAATTTTAATGCTGTAAGGGGGAGGACTGCTTAAGATCCTAGGGCTAGACTATTAAACTATATATTTTAAAGTCAGATGTTGTAAAAAATTCAACAGAATTTTACTATGTATTTAGTATCCTATTCATTTAGAAAAAGCCAACAAGTTTTTTCATTCTTTACTTTTGAATCCCCAATTACATACACTTACAAATTAATGAAACTGTAACATTTTACATGCTATTTTGACATTTTCCATACTTACAAAAAGTTACATGTTTCGTTTTTGTCCTTTTAGGTATCCGTGTTGAAATATGCTATTTCCCACCATCATTTATCATAATCAAAGCTATACATATATAAATCGAGCAGATAATTTTTTTAAGAAATTTGTTCAATGAAGTTATTTTATTTATATTACGTTATGTTATACTAGTTAAAAGCTACCTAAACAAATAAAAAGTAATTTTTTGTTTTCATGCCTAGTACTTATTTAAACAGAAAATGGACAGTTAACTCAAAGCTTACCATATTCCGATTGTATTTTACAAATCGATCCGCTGAAACTCTTGCACTTAATCAGATAAAAATGACGTTGCACCAATATAATGGCAATGACAGATTCAGTGGGCTATATAGTGGTCTCAGATAAAAGATTGATTAATTAATGCAAGTACCTACATTTTGATTAGCAATGAGCGAAGCTAGGAATCCTATCAAAATGCACCAGAGGTTTTTCTTGGTGAATGTGAATGTTTTCAAATCAGTCTATGTGGTATTTTTGATCGAGGTTATTCATAAATTCATATTTGATTGATTATAAATATACATACTATGATGTTTCCACAGGAATTCATGATGACTTTTGTAGAGTTTTCCTCGTTATATTTAAGTAAAGAACCGTTTCGCCAATGTTTCATAACTCGTTGCAGAATTCACCATCAGAAATAATGTTGTTAATGTAATACTCCTTAACACATTTGTGGACACTTAGAACTTTTGAAACCTTATCATAACTTTCTTCTTTTCCTTATTTGAAATATGTTACATGTTTGCAAATGAATAGTCGACTAGTACATATTGGGATTGCGCAGAATAAAGAATAGTTTAGACGAAGTTCTAAATTTATAATGACATAATCTCAACCTGCTATAAATCACATACAATTCACGGTGGCTAGCCTTCTTTAACTACATAAATTTATTTGACCATCAGTTATTGCTGTCATTTTCAAATTAAGTGAACAAATATAGACAGTTACAGTTCACAAATGTGTTCATTAAGAGTATGTAAATACAGAACTCCGCAGTAATAATACATATTGCAATGTTTAATAATGCAAATCAAGTACCTATACTAACAAGAATTTAAAAAGCTACAGCGCATTTTAATAATATTATGTTCCTTTATACGTTTTGAAAATGCCGAACTATGTCATAAATTTTCATTTGCCAACCTACCACATGTGACTGTACACAAAATAGGCCCCATTAAGAAATGTTTTCTCTCTTGTATTTTCTATATATATAATCAATTATAATATTTATCAAACTTGAATATAAAGGATAATTTTTTATACATACCTAATTGTTTAGTGCCAAACGATTGTCTATATATTAAGTAAGAATGTACTGAGTATCATATTTTTTCCATACGAAACATAACACCATATTAGTATTAACGAATTGTATTTTACTAAATGTAATTTTATTCATTTAATGGTGTACATTGTACCATAATTTACACATGTAACAAAAAAAACTCTAGAAGGATGTTTTAATTCTTGATGATTTAAAACCACTTTCTATTGTTTTAAAAATCTGTTCCATATTTTTAAAGTTTTGTTTGTATTGCGTTGGGAGGCTGAAGATATGTAAAATTAATAAAATGTGTAAACATACCATTATTATTTATTTAAATAACCCATCGGATACCAAGCGGGGCATTTCAGATACTCCGCACTCCGGAAAATTAAATATTAAAAAAAAATATAATTGAAAAATATTGATTTATATTTAATTTTCTTGTCTCTTCTTGGTTGATGTACTCGTGTCTGTGGTCCTACTTCTACAGCGTGAAAAGCAGTAGAAGTAGGACCTCTTCTCAAATCAAAGTCTCGCTTAAGGCCGCGTACGGCAAAGCTCTGGTTAAATTTCTCTGACAGAATCTGTCAATCTTGTTGGAGATCAACCTCTTGCTCCTGTATGCTTTTTCACACCCCCAGTGACCACTATTTTCTCCAAGCTGTTAGTCTATTTCTTCTATCAACATGCCTAGAGTCCACAAGAATTACTTTCCTGCACATTGTGGAAAGCATTTCCTAAATATGGAGTTCATGAAGACCTTCTGAAAAGCCTTCTATTATATCATGATAAACGGCTAATAAACCGAGTGGTGCATGGTGCATGAGTATATTGTTTTAACTTCAAAAACCTAATATATAGACTCTTCGAACCTCTCACCACCATAACCACCCCTATCATCACCAAATAGGCCTGTTTTATCCGCTATTAAAGTTTACCCTTAGGAAGTCCTTAGAACCATTTAACTGGCCTTGCATCGCTTGCTTTTATATTGACGGATTTATTGACATAAAATACATATACACTAGAGGAACATTCAATCAAATTACACGCCCAAATTGTAGATGTACTTTGGGTAGGTCAATTTCTACATCAATATTTAAGTGTGACTTAATGAAGCTTTTATTATTGAAATTCACAAAAGTTTTTTGTAGTTTTGAACCCTAAGAAACCAGATAAGTAAGTAATATATTTACAGACAACAGAAGACTCATGTTTTTTATTACTGGAAAGGATACAACTAAGCACACTGTAAACACATTTTAAAAAAATGAAATATGGTGATAGTAATAAAATAAAAAGTAAAGAAAACTGGGCATAAAAGATATACAGACTTAGTATTGAATAAACTATTACAATATATATTTATATTTGTTCGAAAAACCAACAGCTAACAATAATTAAGTAAATACAAGGAATGGGAAACATAAAAGCCATATTATAGGTTTTCACTGGTAGTAAATATGGACAAATGAAAAAGTCCACACTACACAAATAACATTAATTTCGATCTAACATAAAAAATGGTATGAATTTGCGTCTCACACAAATTTACGCAACGCCGGCGGCCACCTGTCATTGTTGACATATATATCCTTATCTGTCATTCAAACCATAGATGATTATATTTGAGACAGCTGATAAAAAAATTTGAAATTATAGCATAAACAATAGCAGTGGCATACGAAAATATTATAATTCCATTTCGGATCATAATATTTTTTTAAATTAAAATGTACACTAACCAAATTGAAATGAAAAAATATAATTTGCTTGAAATAAAAAGTACCAACTATTTAATAACCCAGATGTATAAGATCATTTGAAACAATATTATTATTTGATATAAACGTGATAGGAAAGTTTAACGGCTCGAATAATCCGCGTGAGGCGCAGATTATGCGCAAAGCGACCTTATCAATGGAATGTCAACGAAAGCAGCGGGAGATTCAAAACACTATGGTACTATATATACATTTATTCAAAAAGAAAACAGTCAAACCTTACTCCAGAACACAATTACTAACCTTATAGCTAATATTAGCCTAAAAACTAGCAGTCTGACCCCCACACAAGTCCGTCGTGTCCTTTCACATTCAGTAAAAAAAAATCACCAAAAAAACACTTGTCACTGTTGGAGGCTCTCGTGGCCGCGGTCGTAAACAAACCGCGGGTGGTTTCGTGCACCAAGCCACGCTGGTCGCGGAAACCCGCGGGGAGCGCACGTGGTCCAGGTCGCGGAAGCACGTGGTGTCGGTCCCTCGGTCGTCGCTGGGGCCGAGCTGCTGGAAGGCGTCAGGCCTTTCTCGGGAGCCCGCCGTGGTGAAGTGGCCATCGCCTGGAACCGTCCAGAGCGCTGCAGGGCGCCTCCTCCTCAAGAGATGCTGATGGCGGCGACCCGCGTTCTTGGAAGCGGCGACCCGCGTTCTTGGAAACGGCGGCTTGAGCACCCGCCGCCGACGGGGCTGCCGCGGGCAGGAGCCCGGCAACGCAAGCTGCTTCCCTCACCGCGGTCGAAACTGGACAAGAAGCCCTGCTTGGGCCCACGGCTTTAAATATATATATATATATATATATGAGGGGTTGCTTCAACCCGCTGTATGCGCGGGGGGGTAGCCTCCCCGCACCCCTCACGCTGGCACTCCTACCAACCTCTTGCGGTGCGGGGTAACAACCGCGGTACCGCGCGAAATTTTAAAATTGACATATTTAAACTAAAGCTTATTTTCTAATAACAGAAAAAGTACACGATGAGGAACATATAGGTCGCGGTCGCATCAAACGTGATACGGCGGGAATCAACCTGCGTGATGACCTCGCGACGCTACGCATATTCGCCATCAAGAAAATGCGTTGTCAAGGAAGGGGTAGCGGGAATTTAAAAAGCACAACACGAATCATTAAATATTTACACATTTATTTACAAAAACACAATTCTTAATTAATACTTATCAACTAGAGAAATTATCACGGTCGGCACGAATGATGCCTGGCACTGCCTGCACCCGCTGTGTCTTTTCCCCGTCCGTACGTGGAGCTTCTCCCTGCGGCCCCTCTATCCACTGCCCTGCGTTCGGGCGCGTTCAGCGCGCGAGATTTTGGCGGACGAATAATTATTCACACCGTGAATAATGTCCGATCTTACTGCTTGTGTTATTATAACCTAATAATTAGCTACAAAATAATATTTACAAAACAACATAATCTTATTCTAAAATAACAATCTTATTCTACTTATTATATGGCCTTAAATTAAATTATTAAATAAGCCGGCAAAACCATGAATGTGTTGTTAATCCACATCTGTTTTTGCCGGTCCAGAACAAAAAAAGGCCGGGCGTCCACACATGTGTGTGTTCGAGAACTTAGGGACGGAATTTCGAGAAACAACGCTTATCAGACCGTCACGAATAATTGCGATTATGTCAAACGTTCCTCGTTATTTTTCACGAACCCTGGATCTGGCGGTTCTGCTGCAACAAAAGTCATCGGTTAAAAATGTTCTCAGGTTTTCATGGCCGTTAAGAGTCTTCTGGTTTGAATATTCTGCCGTGTTTTTACGACCTTTCTAGCCAATGTTTCAGATTCTATTGCAAGGTCCATAATCAGGGCTAATAAATTGTTAATTGTCAACAAAACATCAGCCCTTTTGATGGACCCTGCAATGGGATCTAAAACTGTTCGAAGAATATTTTTTCTTCTTCTGTATGAAGGCTTGAACTTTGTGGTGACATTATTATTAAAATAAAACACAAATTACTTTGTTTTCACCACTTTATTAGATTAAAAAATCTACATGTTTCGAGAACAATGTTCTCTTCCTCAGGATTAGTGTGTACTAACTAACGATCTTTAAAAGTTGAACCAAGCAAATGTGTCACGGTGAAATTGGCTAGAAAGATCGTAAAGACACGCCAGAATATCCCAGATAACTCAATACAAAAATTCGGTATTTTTCTTATTGTCAGTCCAGGATTTAAGTAGTTATGTAAATGACACCAGTTTTATTACAAAATATGAAGTGGGTGGCTGTGCAAGCATGAGATAATAAATAATTTATTGTACTTGCGACAATATGATTTCATCAAAATGGTAAACGTTTTTGGACTATACAAAAAAATTAAATATTTGCGCTTGATAGGGCGGTTTTATTAATTCGTCTCCGTCTATCAATAAGATGCCTTGTCAAGGAAGGTGGAGCGGGAATTTCAAACACTGCGGCGGGTTTATATACATTTATTACAAATGAAAAAAAACGGTTAAACCTTACGTTCTAAAGCACTATTACTAATTTTATAACTAATCCTAACCTAAACGCCAGCAGTTCGACCGTCACAGAAGTCCGTCCTGTCCTTTCACATTCTGTTCAAACAAAAAAATCACAACACACTAAAACACGTGTCCACTATCAGAGGCCCTCGTGGCCGCCATCTGGATGCCGCGGGTGGCTCGCCGCGTGGTCCAGACCTGGCGCGTCCGGCGGCGGGATCCACGATCGGCTGGAGGCATCTGGCCGGAGTCCCGGTAACCCGCGGGAAGCGCACGTGGTCCAGGCCGCGGAAGCACGTCGGTCCCCTCCGGTCGCTGCTGGGGCCGAGCTGCAGAAAAGCGTCAGGCCTTCCTCGGGAGCCCGCCGAGGTGAGGCGGCCATCGCCTGGAACCGTCCAGAGCGCTGCAGGCCGCCTTCTCCTCAAGCGGCGTTGACGGCGCCGCCCCGCGTTCTTGAACACACGTGGCGGCGGCTCAGGGCCCGCCGCCGAAGGGGCGGCCGCGGGCGAGGAGCCCGAGCTGTTGCGGCGGTGGCGGTCGGAACGAGACCAAGGGGGCGTTCTTGGCCCGCCGGCTTCGACTCTCTGTGTATGCGGGGGAGGGGGGTAGCCTCCCCCACCCGCAATGGCACCCTACCAACCCCTGGCGGTGCGGGGTGGCAACCCGTGGTGCCGCGCGAAATTTAAAATTACCTAAACCTATTTTAAAATAAAACTTATATTCTAATTTAAAAAGGACGCGATGCGGAACGTCACATGCAGATCGCGGACGCATCAAATGCCCCCCCCTTTTTGTGACGTGTCCGTATCGCGTGTGATTAAAATAATATTCTAAATAATATGATATACTTATACACTACCCTCCCGCGATAACCTTTAAACCTAGTCAGGATTATAATAGAATTTCTATTGCTTCACTTATCTCACGGCGCGCGCGTCTCGTATGTACCAGCCCTCCTTGTAATCATAGCCGTCGAAAAAAATCTAAAATATTCCACCTTCTCACATGAAAATGAATATTAATTGAAAATACCGCGCGCCCGCGGTCTACGAATAATGCAGGTTGGCGTTTTGATTCGTGCTGTCGCCGCCCTTGGCAACAACGGCTTCTGCCTACACGAATCTCCACCCTCCCCGAATTAACTTCGCGTTCCCGCATGCTACTGACTCTACCCGCGCCCCAGAATCCTTGTATACTTTCCTAAACGGATATTCTGCGTATCGTCGTTTTCGTTCGTCTTTCCTCGTCGTCGTCCTCCTTGTGCATCCATATCGGCGCTCTGCCGATGATGAAGCCGTGCTCATGACCGCTGCCTGGGTCCTCCGTCGTCTCACGCTCGTCTACGTCGGTTCCGTGTCGCCCTGACACCGGAACGATTCTCTCTCGTTACCCGTATAGGCTCGTACACAAGGCTCACTTACGAAAAAACATTTACCCCGCAAAATTATAAAATCGGCTATGATAAAAAAAATAGAATTAAAAAAAAACACTCAAACTCGATCGCGTTAGAAAAAAACAAAACGGGCCGTTACACACGCGACATACAGTTTTTTTTTTTTAGCGTATGTACCTATAAGATAAATAAAGCACGTAGAAATTGTCCATTATAAGGACCTGGATATTCTAAACCTATCTTAGAAAATATTACCTACGGTCTAATACTTGTGCAAATGCACGTGGTGTGCTCGACCCGGCTCGAAATTCTCGGTAATGCCCACGCTCGGCGAGGCTTAACCCATCTGGTTGCGCGCTGCCCTCGGCCGGCCGGAAATTCCGAGAAGTGCCCCAAATTCGCCCTCTGACCACGACCACGTGCGTTTTACATCAAAACTTTCATTAAAATCAATAAAACTAAAACTATCCTAATCTATTGTTGGGCACCACGATTTTTTTTATATATATTCTAATTTACACACTATGAATTTAAACCGGCACAAGATTATAAAAAAAAATCGAAAAAACTAATCTCGCGGTTCTCTATACACTATTTCACGCCGCTCCGACATTCCTTGACATTCTGACCTCAGGGTAGGTTCGCCGAGAAACACTTTCTCGGCGCGTCCTTGCAAAGGACGCGTGCCCTCACGTTGCGGGGCCACTTGATATACCGGAGTAGGGGGGGTGGTCTGAGGGGTCAGAGGTGATATTAAATCACGGTGTAGTAAACCGGCCGGGAGATCTCAGATCTACGTTTGCCGGCGGTTACGCCCTCCCCTAGGTACAATCAAAACGTCAGGTGACTGACTAGGACACTGATATCTCGAGGCGGGTGAAGGGATAGAAAAATAATGAAATCGAAACAATTTTACAAGTCTCTATATTGGGCACTGTAGCAAATTAATTTACATGAAACATTAATCTTAACTTACATACGACGCAGCAAAGTGGTTACTAATTTAAAAATTACATGAACCCTAATTTAGAGGGAGAGGACAAAATTATAAACAAAGAAAGAAAAAAAGACAAAACACATAAAAAATCTGATCTTACTGCTAAAATGTATGGTGACGAGATTAAATTAACACTTCGGTAGAACTAGGTGGGCGGAGAAAAAGTCTTTAGATCGGGGTAACCTGTTTCGGAGAGTTCGGCAGGTGTCTTCTTCGTGCTGCTTCGTGGTGGGCGGCGGCTTCTGGCGTCGGCGTCGTCCTCTGACTGTGCAGGCTACGTCGGCGGCTTCTGACGTCGGCGTCGTGGCGGTCAGCAGCGGTGCGTCGCTTCTTTTGTCACTGAGCGTCGCGGCGGTACACTGTGCGTCGCGGTTTCTGATACGTCGTTTCTGGCGTCGCGATGCCGATTCGGTGGTCGCTACCGTTCGGACTTACTTTCTTCGGGAGTTACCAGGGTATTCGGCCGGACCGATTTTACGGGTCAGGCTAGAGTTCCTGGTCTCTCCACCTTCAGCTTCTAACTTCAACTCCTAACTCCAACTTCAACTGGTTTCTCGGCGGCTGGCTTCGCCTTATATTCTCTCCTCGCCGGCCTGAGGCGTGACCGACGGTGGAAAGGGGGCATCCCTTAGCTCCCTATTGGTCCGGATGATGTAGACCGTCTCCCGGTCGGGCCGCTCTTGATCCACCCTCGTCGTCCATGGGCTTCCTCTGGGTCCATCCCAGGCCCCGATGGACGTTACTGGTTACGGGACCCGGCGTCGCATATGTTACGCCCCCTATTGTTCTCCCAGTTTGCGGCTAATCTCGATGCTTTTCTGGTATGTAGGCCTAAACACTTTGTTATTTCACGAACGCTTTGTTCACTGTTCATATCCCTATCCCGTCACCAAAACACATTGCAAAATGAATTAAACTTAAGGAAAATACTACAGTACAAATTGGCAAAGGCGGAAAATTGAAAACACAAATTCGCATCAACACTTTACCCAACATTACCCAAAATAAAACTGCTTACATATACATACTTAATTAAATCGACACGCCAGACATATTTTTATCGACCAGTTATTTCTACCATTATTGACTAATTACCTGGGATTGAACGTAAGGTTTCATTAGATCATAGTAAAATTCCTTAAGTATGCATTACAACATTAATCTTATTATTAAGTCGTCGGTTTGATTCTTACAGTAGGCCTCTCAATATTTAACATTATTTATACATTACATCGTTACAGGTCAATCCTTATCATTAACATTGATTTAACGCTATTTATACATTACATCATTACCGGTCAATCCTTAAAATTTACCACTCCGCATATCCTCTTCCTTTCTTTTTCTTTTTAATTTTTTTTTTCTTTAACAATGACAACATGTACTTGATACTTAGTTTTATTTTTAATTTTAGCTTAAATAAAACAAGCTATCGTACTTCTTAGTTGGACCAAACATATTTGTCAATATGTGACAGAGAGATACAAAACAAAGGGCTAAAATTATACAGACATCGTGGCATTTCTTAGTGAATCAATTAACATAAAAACTTATTTACATGGGATACATGCTTCAAGCGGGTCCCCTAATGTTAATGTTCTGTATACATCTTTGTAATTTCTTTTGGGATTACAAAGTACATGAATTTGCATCAACGCCACTTTCCCGAAAGGAATGCTTACATATACTAACATAATCAAATTCGATAAACATTTTTTTTTTCAAGAAATTATGTTAAACCTTATTACTAGAAGAAAAATTAAGAAAACTTGGCGTAAATTAATTAATGTAACATTATTTACACCTAAATAATGAAAATTCTTACTTCAATATGTAGGCTGGATTGAATGCAAAACGTTTTTTTTAGGACTTTCATTATACTAATCATTATCTTATCAAATCAGCTTTCTTCCACCCCTGGTATAAGAATATAGGAAAAGAATAAAAATAGAGAACACTAAAAAATTATATAAGCCACATTCCACCCGGCAGACAATTGAAAATTTTCCAAACAAGAATTATCTTGAGCTTTATTATTACTAGATTAAAACAACTATTTTAAAATAGACCGACAAATTATATTGCTTAAACGAGTAATCAAAACAATAATTGCATGTTTACAGATAGGTTATATACCTACAACCTACAAATTTGTATAAAAAAAAAACACAATATTGGGAGCTTGACAAATTAACATTATCCTTAAAAATAATTAAAACTAACAAATTAACATTATTCACTTGTATGTAATATATGAAAACATAAGACATGAAAGCCTCGATCTAAAGTAATATTAATGTTTATTCCAACACGGCATTTACTTATTTGCAATTAATTAAACTATTTTGTTTCAACCCCGTGTGCTAAAATTCATTCTGCAGACAGATTTCAAAAGACTAAAAAGTCGGAATCTTATATCTCTTCAACCGTGTTACATCTTTTCACGAGATAATATTCTATTACGTTATATATTATATATTACATCAATATCAAACATCGTCGGCAATAATACAATCAAGTTTTTTTTTTCTTTTTGTTACGATCAATACATTTTTTATTATTTGCTACAAGTTAGATTAATTCGGGATGATCTCGTTATTATTTCAAATTGCAATGTCCCGTTCATTTCGGTACTTAACAATAGAATACAGAATAAATGAGAAAACTACATATAAAACGAGTAACATCCACCTGCAGAGGTGGCCTGGGTTATCTAAATTATCATTACCTTACTTAAATTAAACATATCAGTTGCTCATTAATTAGGTACATATTACATTGATATTATGATTCACCACTTTGCCTCAATTTCTAATTCGGCCTCTACCTTCTTAATTGATTGACCCCTGTTATCTTTATTGATAATGACCGCCTGGTCGTGCGTTGCGGGATCTTCGCGCCCTTATATTAATAATATAATTTATACGATCCTACATCTCGCGGATAGTGTCGCCATGTGGGGGATCGGTATGTCAGCGCTTTCTAAAACATCTCTATTGTCTGTCGAGGACAATAGTAAGTTTACTGCGACGACTTTCGGAATTATTATCTTGTTTTTCTAAAAAATGTCTTTCCCAAAACAATGGCGACTTCTCTAACAAACGCAGCTTTCTAAACCGTTGTCCCATGTGTTCGCATTTGGCCAAGATGTTCTTTCTATTGTTTAATCGGGGTTAGAGATATACGTCCCGCTGCAAGAAAAGGTTTACCGTTTTTACCCTTCCAAGATGTTACTTAAGAACAAAAGGTTGCGAACGTATTGCCCATCCTAACAAAAGGCCGTGCACCCTTAATGTCTTCGGCGATGCCCAACGCCCTCGGCAACCCTAACTTTCTAATTCATTGTTTCATATGTTTTATGGCGGGCTATCCTAAGAGCGATCGTCCGTCGCAATGTTATTTTTTTGAACAATAGGTCACATATTTCGTCCTCGAACAAAAGATCGAACATGCCGGGGCTGCCCTGGCTGTGACCACATGGCGCGTGATCTTCGAAACATGGGCGCTTTGATTTCGGTATTGCCCTAGGACAAAATTAATAACCTGGTTCGCGTCATATTCCGGTACATCAAATAATGTTAGAAAAATTGGTGTATGTATAATGTAAAAAACATACGTACCTACGTAAAAAACAATTTAAACTGTTTCATTTTAATATTTGTTTCAACTAACTGCTCTATAGCAAGCTCTTATCCCAAGAAAGTTCATTTTAATATTTGTTTCAACTAACTGCTCTATAGCAAGCTCTTATCCCAAGAAAGCTAGTTATTTAAATTTTTCATAGTGTAATCGCTCAGTTTAATTTGAAAATAACTAGAATATGTTATATACTTATGAATAATTAACCTTTTAACTGCCAGCCATATTTTCTATGGGGGACACCTATAGGCCAGACATTTTTCCGTAAAATAAAGTAAATAAAAAACAATAAAAATAGGCATAATATGATGAAAAAGTGTAAGAACTTACCAAAGAATTATGTTTTTCGAATTTATGACGGAGTTTTTTGAAGCAAAAGCAAAATAAATTCATTCCGCAAAATATACAACAGGGTTGTCACAATTTCACTTTTTTTGTTTTTTTTTACCTGTTTTTTAATGTTACACCTTTAATATCTTACTATTATGTAGTGAATTCTTCCTGCGTGTGGTATATTTCAAAATACGGTTCAACTCATAGCATTGAATGAATCAAAACATGAATCAAAATTGTCCTTTGAGGCACGAAAGGATCGCTATCCCAATGAAATAGTGGTCTAGGTACTATCGACGTCACTAGTAGAGGCAATATTTTCTATTTCGTCAGGCACATTATTTTCATTTTCATCCGGCTCAAAAAACTCTGGCAATTCGAATTCCACATCACTCTCATCAGATTCGGCGGTTTGTCCAACAATCTCATCATCATCATATGTCAGCCATTGTAATGTCACAAAAAGAAATATAAAAAATGTTTTATAGAAAAACAGAGAAACAAAAAATTCACGCGAATCTCGCGAAAAAAGATAAAAATGTGGTGTATATAGATCGCGGGCGCTGCGCCGCGTGGCTCGATGCGAGCGAGGTTTGTACCTGCTCGCCGCGAGCCGACGCGTCTTGTGCTACGAGTTGCCGCTCCGTATACACACACGCGCACGGCGTTTGCAATAAATAAATAAGTCCGTTGCCACATGTATTATAACAAAAAATTAACACAATAATTTGAACACAACGTGTACAAAGAAAAAATTAATTTCATAGACACACTAGATAGATTTACTCACTCACATTGCACTATATACAGGAATACGGCGAAATAAACCCACTGATATTTTAAATAATCGTGAACAAATCAAACTGAAGTACGGAAAAACAGAGAAACAAAAAATTCAGTTGAATCTCGCTAAAATAAAGATAAAAAAATAATTTTATAGACGCACAAGATTGTTATATTCACTCAAATTGCATTAAAAATACGAAAATGGCGAAAAAACCGACGAATATTGTCAATAATTGGGAACAAAATCAAGCCAAACGCGCAGTTTTAAATTGAAGTATTGCAGGATTCCCCGTTTCTCAGCCAAAAAACTTTGCAAGCGGCGACCCTAGCGAACTCTGAGAACTGTCAGATGGAACACTTTCATAAATCACTAATATTACGAGATTTGGTGGTTTTAAAAATATGGTAACTGCTTAGGATCGTTGTCTATAGATGCCAGTACGATTTAAAATTGGTGACGTGTTAAAAATCGTTTGTTGTTGTGCGCATTTACATCGAAAAATTCCCGCGCGGTAACGCGGCACTGGCCTGACGGGACATGCAAAGTTTCGCGCGTTTACGCGGCAGTGGCACTGACCGGGTTAATATTCAGCCTAAGTAGCATATTTATGTGTATTTTTGATATCACAGAACATACACTCGGTACTTGATATTATGGTAAACACAAATGCGAAGTCTTGCAAAATTTAAGCGGGAAGTTTTCATTAGTGAACAATGAAAGAAAACTGGAACCTCAAGCAGTCAGTTTGATATACTTACCTACCTAATTGGTTTTCAGTGCTACAGCGCAAAAAATCTTTGCTCACTTACCATCACGCCGTTTCACTACAGGGGTAGACAGAGAGAATGTAACTTGAAAGATATTTAACAACTTCTGTTTTTGGTTTAGAGAGTTTTACTTCATTTAGAGAACATAGATTTTGATATTCGAAGCCCCGTATTGTACATCACAAGGTTTATTAGAAATCTACAGATTCTTTGTTGAAGTATAAAGGAATCTAATACTTATTGTTACTAACTAACCATCATACAGTTTCTCCAGAGAAAATGGAAAGTCACATCTGTGTGTGTACCTATTCTTATATGGAATGTGTGGGACTGCACGAACCTCCCCACATACTGGAACAAAGTATTATTTATTTATCCTAAAATACCACTCTTACGTCATTCATACTTCTTCTCTCTTGTCATGCAAGTTTATCGGTATTGAAGCATTTAACCACCATTGAATTGTTAGAAGTCTCTAATAGCTAATTATGTCAGGTGTTCCACTTATTTCCACTATCTTGGACTCGCCACTATACCATCCTGTAAGTTGTAATAAGAAATTTTTGGACCTCAGTAAGGAATGCTGATCTTATTTTGTTCTGAATATCTTGAATTATGTCAAACATGTTAAAAGACTCCGTTTTATTTCACCCACAGAAAAATTTACTTCATAATTTGTTATCTTGTTCATCCTTAGGTGGGTGTCAAATCAAGTATGCTAATTTACTTTAATGTATGGCATTTCTAAAAGATACACATTGAGTTATAATGCGCAATATATCTCAAAGATTGCTCTAGAATATAATAGAAAACAATTTAATTTATATTTTCTAGATAATTTAAAATACAGTATGTATGGTATTGTAGCATCAAAGAATGAGTGTGCACTGATTTTAGAAAATGAATTTTGTCATGGAAGCCACAACACTAAGCTCTTTACTTTATTTAATGAAATAGGTGTCTCGATTTGTTAAAATAGAACTTTACTGGTTAGGCTATCTAGAGAGGATGACCAAACAGCAATCACTAGTCATTGCTGAACACAAGATGTAGGTACTTTGTATATATTGTTAATAGGAGCAGAAATAATGTGCAAAGGAATAAGAGGAACTAAAGAATGAAATGGAAATGTGTGGCGAATTCATTTATGTTTGAATTAAGAATAAACAATAAACAGTGAATATAATGCTGACAAATAGGATTTTAAAAAGGTTACTGAGATGGTTTGGTCATCTTTGAATGATGGAGAGAATGGTAAAACAAATATATGAATTTTGATAGCAAAAGAAAAAGATAAGAGCCATGGGAAACTTGACTTATTAAGTAAACCAGATGCCAGAGATCCTGTTAAAAGCCTCAACAATCGACAAGATGTACGAGTGGATGAGGCGACGTTGCGTGCCAGAAGAGGATAGCACTCTATTCACTTTGCCTGCCACGATGGTGGATAAATTAGTTAGTAAATGAACAGTATATTTTTTAAATTTCAGATTCACCAAATAACAACTCTGGCAGTCTAAACGATAAAATTACTGAAATTAGCATCAGAATAGAAGTGGAAAAGCAGTGAAAATTTGTTAAGCTAATCTTTCAAGGCGTATTATGTGGGTATATTCCGAATATAAATAACAATCAACTGTAGAATTTGGTTATTATAATCGTGTAAAATATTGTTTTTTTTCAAAACCTTCTTTTGACCGAAGCATATCATATTACGTATACACAGTCATCACTCTCTGTAATGAAAATCCGGATAGCGAAAAACTCTCTATAACGTAAAAATGAACCAGACTTATTTGGTTTTCCATAAGAACCCATATATTAATTCACTCTTTACAACGTAATGGCTCACTCTGTATAGCGAAATAATCTGTACAGTCTTGCCGAAAAAGGGACATCTAGAAAGTCTGTTTCTTGGAATTTTATTACTTCAGAGCACACGGAATACATACAGAAGAGCCCGTGATATTAACAGAAACGTCATCAATCATCAATGGGGAAGGTATTATCCTAACGCTATCTTCAATGCAGATGAGACCGGATTTTTTAAAAGAAGAATACCAGACAAGACCCTCAGATTTAAAAATGAGCAGTGTGTGGTTGGCACACACACTAAACAGCACATTACCAGTGCTTTTTAGTGATGTGCCTCGGACATCAACATCAATCGTACAGAAAAATAAAACTAATGGTTAAAAATAACTAAAAGTTAAAAAATCCCTGCGGTTTCATGAATTTCAAGTTACTAGTCACCTATGTGGCCAAAAAGTTCGCATGGATGACATCCTAACTTTTCAGAAAGGTATTGCGAAGATAGGATACAATCTGAAGGGAAGAAAATCCTACTGCTAGTGGACAACTGCTTTGCTCACCCCATCAACCTTTATCTTCAGAATATCGAGCTGCTTTTTTTTGCCTGCCAACACGACAAGTGTTTTGCCGCTAACCAACGGAAGTGCTATTAAAAAAACTAAAAACTTAACGAGATTGACTCGGATGACAAGGTCTCTAATAATACACTGGATGCATGGATTCTTCCGAGCAACTCCCGGAAAGAGATGATAGCAACAACTATCCAGTATTATTTTCGCCACGCTGGATTACAATCTGATTGCTTCACAAAACCAGAATATGAACCGCCACAGGTTCTATTTCTATCTATCTTATCTATTTCGGCTGCTGTTAGACCAGCTATCAGAGTATAATTCATGAAGGTCATTTTCTTCCAATCATTATACTAATGGTTATTGCATGTACTGAGACATGTGCTCATAATATAACACTATAAACTGTCCTTTTACCTGACCCAAGATGCCCAAGCCATTGATAGGTGATATTTCTGGAAACAGGATCTAATCCACAAAGTTATATATACCAACGTGAACAGAAAACAATCTATACTTCAAGTAACTCAATGTCTGTCTGTTCTCTGTACAAATCTACACCGTTTGTTCGATTCGACTCAAATTTTGCATACTTATGCTTTAGGACCCGTCATGCAACATAGGTCAGGTAACATAGGCGACATTTCCCCTCTCCTCTTTTACCCCTTCCCCTCTCCATGACATGTTTTCAATGCAAATCTATACCGTTCGACCAATCGGACTCAAAATTTGCAAACATATTCTTTAGGGCCCGGCGGAATATATAGGCCACAATCTCTCCTGGATATCCTATCCATTCCAGCCTAGATTAAATGGAAACATTGCTTTTATTACCGTCTTTGCAAAACAATGGAATCTTTGTCCCCCCCCCCACAAACTTATTTTTAACTAAATCCCTAAGCCGAGTAATGCCGGGTACAAACAGCTAGCCCTCTACATGCTGCAAAGAAGATCAATACGTACAATATGGACATTATTAATATCTCTAGTGACGTGTTTCATATTTTATAAAAATATTTGCGATGAATTCATCGGCAGCTGTCTTTCTTAGATGGAAAGATGTTTACTAAAGCCTTTCGGGATGTCCTAATTTGAAAATTATATAAATTTTTCCCTTTCTCATAAAACCAAATACAATTCAAGTTTTGGTTTTGCTTTACTAGGAGCACGTCCTGTTCTAAAGCAAAAACATTATATTTTATTTATATTATTTGTATTTTTTAATATGTGACATTTTTATAGTAGTCTCCCATTTTCCCTTGTATAAGGTGACAATAATATTAATGCAGTCATTATATACTGACTAGGGCAAACAGGCTTTAGGTGAACTGTTGTCAAGGAACCATTTTTCAATTTCCCTCGAAGAGACTGCTGTTTATATTGTTCAATTCTTCAATAAGGTGTTATATCCTCGGGGCCAGGAATATATGGATTCTCTCTCCAAATGCATGCGATGGTCAACATGGTACAATAATCAATGCTTAATGGAATTTCTTCAAAATAAAATATATATCTCATAACATTCCTAACACAGTTATTCTCACTAGGCCCTGCAGGCAGCTATGGCGATCTTTAGAAGAGGCCAATATCCAGCAGTAGAGAGACATGGGCTAATATGATAATGTGAATTATTAAAAACAAAATTATTTTACATTAATGTTCTTAGGTTTTAACGAGCAAGAATCGGCTTTTAACACAGTATTGCAAGAGTATATACGTAACCATTCAACATTTCGACGGCTCCTACGTATAATATCGTAACCCACAAATCGACGTTTTTTAGTTTTTTGTGTATTTCATATGTATTTAATTATATCTTTATTTCCAAGAAAGAAAAAAAAATATTTTGCAATAAATAACCTTTTTTTCGGACGTATTTTATCATATCTCAAATAATCACATATTTTCTTACGAAGTATACTATCGTATGTAACACTTACGATGATTTGCGTTGGAAAATAACATAAGATAATTTTATTGTATGTAACACTTACGATAACATACGTTGGAAAATAACATAAGATAATTATCATATGTAACACTTACGATAACATACGTTGGAAAATAACAAATAATTATCGTATGTAACACTTACGATAATATGCGTGAGAAAATAACATAAGAAAATTATCGTATGTAACACTTACATTATTTTACGTCGCGTCTTTTCCGAAGTAAAATGTTGTAAATCATTTATACGATATTTTACGTCGCGTCTTTTCCGAAGTTAAATGTTGTAAGTCATTTATACGATATTTTACGTCACGTCTTTTCTAAAGTATAATATCGTATGTGCATTTCTACAAAAACCGTTAATAATTTCGACTTTTTTGTGATTATTTATGAAACTACAGTATAAAGTAAAATATTGAAACGAAATTTCAAAAAAATTGGGCAATATTTAGATTTATACTGGACGAAAATATCTTCAAATCCTTCTCCTGTAAAATTGAATTTTGTGGGTTACGATATTATACGTAGGAGCCGTCGATTTATAACTTCACATCAGCCCTCTGGATGGACTCTGCAATGGGAGTCGAAACGTCACTCAGAAAGGTCATAAAAACACGGCATAATTCCCCAGAAAACACAAACCAGAAGATTACATGAATAAAAAACAATGCAGATATTTAGAGACTTAATTGATAGGATCAATAGTCAGTCAACAACTGCTTAGACATGGAAAGATCTGTTGACATTTGCATGTATATTTCATTATAGGCCTCCAATCGCTCTACCTACATAAATTACTCTCTTCTACGAAAATAGAAATCAAACAAAACAGATTAAAATTGATTACATAGTACACAAAAAAGACAACAGTTATTATTGATCAAACAAGAATGAAAGATGTTTAGAACAGCGTTTCTCAAATGGTGTTTCCTGAAGTCTTAGGATTCCTTGAGGTAAAATGGAGAATTACGCGAATAATGAGGAATTAACTCATCAAACACATAACGTATTTACATGTGTGAAATGGAATTTTTCCTCTTCTCTGGACCAAAAATGAAGTATCAAAACCAAAATGATGCAGTTCCAGAGATAAGAATACAATTGAACAGAGTACCTATAAGAGTATATTTGACAAAAATTAGATCAATAACACCCCATGATGAAAGCGACCAACCCTCTCGATAACATCGACTGTCTCTATGTAAACTAAGACATCTACAAAAAATCAATTTTACAGAAGAGCTGTTTGAAGTTTGGTGCTATACATAAATACATGAGCGGATTTTATCACACTTATAATAACATCAACTTTCACCTGCTTCCTAAAGTCCAGACCTATTCCCGGTGGCAATACACGAATTAATTCACTAATTGATCAATTAATCCATCATAATTAATTTAAGATTTATATGGGAAATTTTAGTTAATGAGCTTACCAAAAGATGGCACTAGTTTCCTACTGAAGTGATTTTGTACGCTGGGTAACATTAAGACTAAAAAGTAATAATTTATGTTACATGAGAATATATATTTTTTTTAAAATCCTCACTTATATTTGAATGTATTAAAAAGTGAAAAATAAATTTTCCAACAAAAAATCTTTGTTTCACTCTCCAAATAAAAGCGTGGGAACTTTCCCTCCATCAACAACAGAATTCTGTAGTCTATATCAATATCATATCATTTTAATATAAGCGTGGTTTAAAAAAAAATTCATATACCTATCCAATATAATTTTTTTTCTGAATATGGCATTTTTTTGATAAATGATCACATAGAATATAGTAATAAAAAAATAACTAAAGATGTGTGTAGTACAAAGCTTAGTTTAGTGAAAATTAAATTAAATCAATTAATTAAATGTAACTCTGCACTATAAAATGTGTGTTGCCGTCTTTAGTATCTTTATAAATATAATATAGTCCACTTAAGCTGAAAATCTGTTGTATTAAGAAAATGGATTTTCCACATACAAATGTGAACATTAGGAAAACACATCAGGAGACTGGTTTTGGCTCTTAAAATAAACAAAAGCGATTACAAGAATGTGTCATACAAATAACACATATTTTGCTGACCCTAACATTAATGTTGATATTCTTGAAGAGCCCATCATTATTTAACCCTTTGCACTCGAAAGTTTTTTGTAACTTATTACTATTTAATTGTGCTACTGTGATACTAATATATTTCTGGTTAAATTATATTGAAAACTAAAAAAAAGAATATATTCAAAATATTAAGAAATAAGAATTTATTTTCTTGCCGCCTTAGCGGCGGCACTTGGGCGCTAAGGGTTTAAAGCACTCGTACACTACATCCATTTCCTTGACAATAATTTGAACCTTCAGAACGCATTAATATTGATTCTTTGTTTATGATAATCCTCTTAGGCTTCAGGTATGATACGAGCGGTAAGTTAGTTATATCGTTGCTGGTGCCCCCCACTACTCTGGCGCATTGACATTCTACCGCTCGTATCGTAACCAAGGCCTTAGGTGTAACAACAGCAACGCTTGTCCTCAAAATAGTGATTTTCATATTACTCTGTATCAATAATAATTGTTACCTTTGTTCATTTCGTAAAACACTCGCTATGTACAAACCTAATCGTTGTGTAGGACAATATGCTAATTTATACATGATCACGTTGCATTGATCGCAAGTCGTATTCCAAACAAAAATTTTCGCATCATACCAAGTTGGACTTTTCCCAAAGCGGACATACACCAAGGTACCACTGTATTTTATTTCGATACATTTCATAAAAATTCTAGTTGATTACGGCTAAATTTTAAAATAATGAAATTCTGTTGTGTTTTACAAAATGTAAAGTCCCGTAACAAAATATAATTGAGAAACTATGGTGTACAGCAGCGGTCACCAAAGTGGTGGTCCACGGGATTTAAAAGTATGAATTTAGTGGTCTGCGAGATCTTAAAGTTTGGCGACCGCTGGTGTAGAGGATTCCCTTTTACGAAATGCTTAAAATGTTCAGATGTTTTAATTTTTTGAACACTGACGTTATTTATTGCAAAGAACTCCATTATTTTAAATATAAATATTAAAAAAACACAATGTTTTTTTATGAGAGTTCAATATTTTATTAGTCTCTTACAGGACGATCGTTTCGGCTGTTTAGGCCGAATTATTTATCAGTTGATAACGGCCTAAATAGCCGAAACGATCGTCCTGTAAGAGACTAATAAAATATTGAACTCTCATAAAAAAACATTGTGTTTTTTTAATTTTTATATTTAGCTTAAAATGTTATTCTACAAACCTCTGTCCCAAGCAATGAATAATTTATTCAACTGAACCATTAAGTATATATCTGTGTTCCACGGTCGAGTAGCAACGAGGACAGCTCATCGCTCAAATTATTTCACGTGGGTTGAATGTGAGGAATTTTTCTGGGAGAATGCACATGTGAAAATCTGAAAATGGGGATTCAAAAATCCTTCAGGTTATAAATGTAAATGTAGTATATTTAAATTAAAAGAGAATACACTTTTATTAATAATAAAAGTAGATATTTACATGTAAGGTGCAATGAAGTTAGAAAACAAGATATTTTCCTTAGGTTTTATTTCAACATTATTTCTCGAGTGCATGAACATGACAAACCATACATACACTGATAAAAAAGAATAAAATGAATCAATTTAAGTCCCAATTAAACAATGATTTATTTGAAATAAATTAAGAATAATTTGGCATTGAAAATAGAGATTACAACTTAGCAAACAGCATTGATTCCTAGTCAGTATGGTCTAATATACATACATATATTCTTGACTCAAGTTTTGATAGTTTACGAGCCAAATTTGAAAGTTGTGGGGACTGAAGGGGGCACTGTGAAGGAGTACCCTCCGCTCTGCTCAATACGTTTGCTCTCTTGCTGGGCACACCTCTGGTCGGCTAGCGTGAAGATATCCTGAAGAGCCTTGTTCTGGTCTCCAGTCAGATTAGCAGTCAGTGCGGCGTAGAAGGCGGGCTCCGATGCCGACAGTTTAGTGATGACTTCTTTGAAAACAATGTATTCGTCTATGGGGCAGTCGGCTTCGTCGAGGGGAGTCGTGTAACTCTCTAGAGGGGTCTCATCGAGCGCATCGTAATCTTCGTCCCCTTCGTAATCGCTGTCTTCGGAATTTTCGTCATTGTTGACATCATTAATCGTCAGACCCGCCTTGGCACCCTCTTTTTTTACTTTGCGCGAGAGGCTTTCCAGATAATCCTGAGCTTGATCATCAATTTCGTCATCGTCAGTGGAGAGGACTTCTTCTCCATCATCGGTGTCCTCCTCCTCCTCGGATTCCTCTTCCGCTTCTTCCGCAGCTCTCGCCATGTACGCCCTCTTCAAGCCATCAAACAAAATTATACACGCGGGCATTATCTTCTGAATGCTTTCATTCAGTAGCGGCGGCCGCAGCGGGCCGAGACTCAGCAAAGTACACAAACCGAGAACGCACATCTTGCGATCGTGTAAACTGAAAAAGCAATCGGTGTCGTGAATCCATTGTTTAATAAAATGCGACGTAATCGATTCCGTCGGGACGATGGTGGAGGGTTTGTCTAATATGCTCAGAAGTAATTGAGGGTTGTAATATAAAGCTGCGATGACAACCTGGAGGCACATAGTGCGCAGTTCCGATGTTTTAACCTCTCTCGTTAGCCTTCCGAGCACGAGCTCTACGATTGAAGGGATGCATCTATCTATTTGTCCTTTGCATTGCAAAATGATAACTTCGAGAAGTTTAGCGGCGTAACATTCTGGATCTTCTCCAGAATCTCCAGTCAGTACTGCTTTACACATATTAAAAACTGCCAAGATATGGTTCTCATTGGATAAGAAGGCTGCAGAGTCAATGGTGACATAATTATGGAGGGCGGGCATCATGTCAGTGAAATAATCGAAACCATCTTTTTGGAAAACAGTGTAAACTAATTCTAGAACTTTCCACATGTCGGCTGATATCGTTTTTGATGTCAGATCATAAACTAGAGAAAAGGCCTCTTCATAAAATTCTATCACTCCCGTTTGGAAAATATGGCCAACGACTTGCAACACGCACGGTTCCAAACGCCTCATGACCTCTTCATTCTCAGACATGACGTTTACCAATGTTTCTATTGTGTTGAGTAGCCCCATAGAAGTAATGGCTTTTTCATCCGATCCCGCATCAGCCTCGAGAACTTGGTTGAACGTGGTGGCTAAATTCGAACAGATTTCCACTGCGATTGGCATCAATTGCTCAGTATAAGAGCAAACCAATTTCTGCATGACTGTCGTGATGTCGTCATTCTCCGTCTCCCTAATTAAATTTAATAATTCCAAAGTGATGACATTCACTTGGGGCTCTAAATACTTCTCCGCTTTCTCGTGAGAGCTGAGCAGCATCTGGAGGGCTATGGCAGCCTCCACTTTGACAGGTAAGTCCGTGTCGGTCAACAGAGCATTCACTATTAATCTTAAAGCTTCTACTAGCACCTCTTCATTCTTCACTTTCATTTCGGCAAAGTGGTGAATCACCCAGCACGCACGCGCCCTCATGTAGCCCAGGCTGCTGGCAAACTCGGGGAAAACGTATTGAACTAACATCGTATCTATTTCATCTTTGTACAACTTTTTCTTCAGCAGCACTTCAGCGAGGGCTCCGATCATGTGGAGAGCGCCGTCCTTTTGGCGAGGATTGTTGAAGCCCATTTGGCCTGTAAGAACTTGCATGCAGAGTTGCATGGTACGCTGCAACATGTCCTTTCGCTTCTTGCAGCTGTGGAGGAGCAGGGCTTGAGCGGCGGTCACAGGAGACACGAAGTCTTCGAATATATCGAACCGCACTCGAACATACTCGTGCGGGTCACTGTCCCACAGATCCTCGTCCGCGTCCGAGTAGGACATGATGGGGAAGAGCACGTCTTGGATGATGGCGAACATGTGTGGCTTCAGGAAGTTCCAGGAGTGGGCGTGACTCACGCACTGGGTGATATAGTTGAGGGTTTGTTGCAGCACTCGCGGAGAAATGTACACTTTGTTGCGATACTGGTCCAAGATTTTGAGAAGAACTTCGAGGATTCCTCCCGAAAAGGTTTTGAGGTACCACTCGGCGAACTCTCTGTATTCTTTGCTTACCACCCCAGGGCTGCCATACCTCTCGAATATTCTGTGCAAAGTGTGTAGCGCCCATTTTTTACATTTCCAAGATGGATGCTCCACTCGTTCATCCTCGTCTATTTGCAAGGTGGATTCGGGGATGGGTTTGTCGGCTTCCATCCTCATCACCTCCATCCATTGGGAGAACGTCTCCTTGGTTATCAAGTCTAGGGGTAGAGAATATTGTATTAAAGCGAAGAAGATCTTTAAAATCTGTTTCTGAAGCAAGAGCGACTGGTCCGAAGGGTCGGGGAAGAGAGCGATGACGAGCCTGTGAACGATGGGCAGCAGCAGGTGCATGGCTCCTATGAGATGGACGCGCTCTTCCGCCTTTGAGTATTCGTAATTTTTGACAAGTTGGTACAGCGCCAAAAGAGCGCCGGACCATGTGGAAGCATCCGCACTCCCGAGATAGAGTCCTATTTTATCTACTATCTGCGTCCAGCAGCCCGGGAAATCATTTTTGATGATGGTGCGGGCGCACAGAGCGAGCTGCAGCTTGACAATGTCGGGGGACTGGACTATGGCATCGATGATGGTCTCCCGCACTATGGCACGATCCTGCTCGTGGATCCGGAAGCGGAGCGGCTCCTCGCTGTCGTCCTGGTCGAGCCAGTTCTGGGTGATCATGTTCTTGAGGTAGATGACGCCGGCCTGCCGGACCGGCATCTCCACCTCCGCGGACATGACGACTTGCAGCAAGGAGGGCGCGAAGCCGATGATCTTGTGGATCTGCGCGAGCTGCTCCTCGGCTTGCTGCCGCTGGTCGGGGTTTATCGACGCCCGCAGCACTTCCGTCAACTTCCTGGTATCCATATCGCTAATGTCGGCTAATAACTGCGGCCTCGAAAGATTCGTTTTAGATTACAACAGTCTTCAGCGTGCTTCGCGTCAAAAGAGCCCGCAAGGCCCGGAGTCGAACTTTTCATACAACACCAATCACGTGGCCGAAACTACCGAAAGTCATCTTTACACAGCGCGAGCGGCGAAGTTTAGCGCGATCGATGATCGACGGTGCCGCGAAATCCTTGTCAACGCGAATCGAACGCCAAAGTCGAGTTCTCGCCCGATTTAACGAAATAAAAGGCTATTTTCAACATCCGATTAACCTGCAAAGCTCGCTATATCGCTTCGGCCAGGCTCAACAATAGGAAAATAAAATAAAAATCAACTGTCAGCCTGCTGGCGGCTGATTACGCCGGGTAAGTTGGTAGCCCTTATCTGCGAATCCGCCATATTGTCAAACGAGGGAAGTGACTTTTGTTAGTTTTGTTTCGTTGGTCGCGCAGCTGTTCATGTTCGTAAGTATATTCGCGCGAGGACCGAGGACAAAAATCATTTCTGTCAGATACGTCGCGGAGTATGGCTGTTGCCTCGAAGCGATCTCAGTTTTTCTTTCACAAAGAGTACGCGATAAACATAAAGTTAACGAGAGGACTCGTACAAAGAACTTATTTTAAATACTTTGAAGGTGCGAGGTGAATTTTAAGTTATAGTTTTTGAAGTGCTAAATATAAATCATTCACAATGTGGTGCTTAGTGAGCCAGGCAAATTCGATGGTTTTGGAAATTAAGGTCGACCCGAAAGCCATCGGGCAGGAGTGTTTGGAAAAGGTATTGTTTAACGTTTTATACATCATTTTATTTGTTTTGAATCGACTGCCGCATCCATTGTTCCTCTTTATTGCGGCCCACATACGGGCACGCAACCTTAACGGTATAAGTGTTACTGGAACCTCATTCAACCCGTATAAATAAGAAGTATCAATGCATTGTCCTTGCTAAGGTGCACGACTGTCTTGTGTAGAAATTTCATGAAAATATATTGCTCCCTTGGTCCTTCGCCACAGCCTGAACCGAGCTGCCCGTACAGCCATTGCGATCCGTTTTATGGAGTTTTTTCTGTTATTTTTAGATATCTAATTTCCCTGTAATAAGATGCTTATCTTTTTCTAACTGTTATTTTTGTTTGTTAATGTTGTGTGTGTGTACCTTTCTGGCTATCACTGTACATAATAAACATAAATTTTAACACATTAAAAGTATGTTATCGGCTACTTATTATATTTACTCGATACTTTTATTATAACCATAAATATTAATTACATGTATTCCTGAATCATTAGAATTATTACTGCTACCATTCTGCTCTATAAAAAAATAAATAAGGGGGCGTTGAATTTCAAGCTTGTTCAGGTAACTGAATAAACAAAACTTTTACCCAGGGTAAAAATCGTCATCGTTTTAATATATAAAAATTTCGTCAGAATTCGATTTATCCATTTTTTTTACTTGAATTCTCACTATAAACCCAAAAATAAATTAGCGTCTCAAAATTGTCTACGATTCTCCAGTTCATCCTAATTAACATCAAGACCACTGGAAACATGGTAAGAAACTGCAAACTGAGTGATGGTATAAGCTCCCAAACCGAACGCACGTTACAAAGCGTAGCAATCGTAACAAAAATATCTCTTGGACTTCGGACCGACCTCCTGTATAAATATTCACACCTTACGAATAGACTATCTGCCTATACGTATAGGTACACCAAAAAATCTAACCAATTTATTTTATTTTATGATACCTACCTAAATGCTATAAATTATTTGGGCTGTGTCGAATCCCCAGTTTTTACTTATTATTTTCTGCTAGTCCTAATTATTTCCTGATTGACTTATTATTTTCATTCTTACGTATTAAACACACTTTTATATATATTTCTGTTAGTTGATTTCTGGTGAGTCCTGAATTCTGACGCCTCTTCCCCAAAATTTAATTTTAAAATTTGCATCAAATAAAATCATATTTTCGAAAGCCGATACATGTTGCTTTTTTCTTTGTTTATTATCTACTTATTATTTTGTCAACTGCAGTTTCGATAATAATTATTATATTACGAATCATTATTGAAACCGATTCAAAACTAATAATCGAAAGAATATGTGTAAAAGATATTTTATTTTTTAGATTAATTTACTTATTGCGTCAACGCAGATGGCAGAATTGATACCTACCTCTACGCGGCGTGGACTTTGCCCCCTTGTTTCACTCCCACTCGATTCACCAGTTGGCAACAATGCCTTTTTTTAATCTTTCTAGTAGTTATCCGGACGTACCTATTATATCGTCAGTGTTCAAGTGTTGGTATACCTACCTAATTGAAAGCGGTAAACGGTTTAGAAATTATTGGCCATATTGGTGGACTTTGAACCCTGATTTTTAGATAACAATTCTGCGATTACTGAATTACATCAGTGGGTAGGTACGTTTTAATTTCCCAGACCGAATGGTTGACCAGAAATACAAAGTTGTAATAAATCAGTTATAAATGAATAATCGATTGCATTTCGTTAAATACGGTTCCAAAGATTAGTTTTTTTCCCCTTCTGAGAATTTCAAAGTGTTGAGGATAAAGTTCAAGTTTTTAAGCAAATGGAATTCCAATATTACTACGGCCAAACTCCAACCTGAGTCAGTCTCGATTCTCGATCTTTGTTAGTTTTTTAAGGATTTTTCTACACTTTAATCCATCAATGTGTCACTTCATTTTTTCCCCATTTCTTATAGATTCCATTGTCTTTGTTTTAGTAAAAATAGATTTATGATTATGTTTCTCGAGTTGATGATGATATAGTGTAATAATATGCAATAGCGTCACCAATAAATTGCTAAAAATTATGCCTTCGAAGAATACACAAATCATTATAAAGAAAATGACGAATAAATTTTAAAACACATGTATAGAATCATGTTAAAGTGTAGGATAAAAATCGAAATCACTTATATCACATTTTGTTTTTGTATCTACCTTTTATATGGTTACTGTACCGTGGAAAATTTGCTTCATTTTAAATGGTAAATCCGTAGATGTCTCTAATATTTCAAATTAAATCAGTCAACAGCAGAAAGTTTTTGGACTTTTTTTACCTTGTCTAGTCAAAAGTCTACGAGATCCCATTTTCATCAGCGTCCCACCGCTCAACTAGGACGCCGCGCCGTCCGCTGGTTGCCATTTTCAGTGCTACATGGCAACCACGCTACGCCGCAGTGCTGCATGGCAGTTTATTTGTTACATCTAAATTCCAATCTAGTACGTAACAGTTATAACAATATTGATGGTGATGGGCACAATAATAACGGCATTACAAATAATAATTTTACATACATAACATTGCAAGAATACATAATGGCTTTGCACCGTAAGCGAACAGCGAACGACGATATCCTTACATGTCTTAAACATCCCTTAAAGGCAGCTAATGAAAGAATTAAAAAATTAACAATACTCCAAAATAGAGCATTGAGAAAAATATTTAAATTAATAATATTTGCGGCTCTCGTAAATCTGCTACTATCTCGTAACTAACGCTTCTGTAATTGGGCCTCTACGCCTGTTGAAGCGTAATATTAAAAAGAAAAAATAGATACACAACCATCAATGTGGTGCTAGAAAGATAGCAAGTAATGACATTAAAATAATTTATTAATTTTAATTTATTTCTGTTTGTATGTGTATAAAATTTAATGGACACTGGTCTTTAGAATTATTAAGAAAAATAAAAATAATAAAAGCAACATGAATACGACCACTGCACAAGAAGAAAACGTGAAATAAGACTAGGTTTTTCTTTTTCACCTTTTTGTTTCTAAAAAGTTTAGACCTTTTAAAAACACGAAAAATTCAATTATGCACTGTGGAATGAAGGTGTATGGTAAACTACGACTTTGGGAATGAAACAAAGGTAAAAACTTTTAAGAGGAACTTATTTTTCTTCTTTAGCCTTGCTCTCTCTTGCTAGTTGTAGCCATTTCTTCCCCCCCACAGTGGCTGTATCGTCGGCCCATTTGAGGTCTTCCGACGCCTCTTTTACTCTCCCAAGGTCTCCACTTCAGAACTCTGGGAGTCCATCTTGTAGCATCCTGCCTTGCAACATACCCTGCCATTTTAGCTTCGCTACACGATCCATGATATCCGTTACTCTAGTTCTGCGCCTAATTTCATCATTTCTAATTCTTAGGCTTTCTCCAAGCATTGATCTCTCCATGGATCGTTGCGTGCATTTGAGCTTTTCTACACTTTCTTTGTAAGGGCCATCGTCTCCACTCCATACTTCATCACTGGCAGTATGCACGATTCATAGGCCTTTCTTTTAAGCAAAATTAAAAAGAAATATGTAATTACTGTTTATAATCGCTAACGTCCGATAACCGGAGAATCACTAGAAGTAGTGATCGCTCCGCTCTTTACCAAGTACTATAATGTAGTACTACATTATACTGAAATGTACACTTCACACGTTTAACAACTCGAACCGCACAATACAAACTACACACTTCAACAAAATGTTATTTATGTTACGTATATAACCACTAAAAATTATTTTTTGTCTACCGGTTTCGAGACGTAACCCGTCTCTTCGTCGGGACAACCACTACACTAGCATGTAAATATCACTACACACCACAACCGCGGTATTATTTACACACCAACATCTTAACAAAATACTCTAAAGGTCAACATGCGCTGAAATGCAACATGCACACTACGAATTCTGTACTTCGAGGTACACTATTGATGGTAATTTAAGCGGTGACACACTAACCGCTTTTCGAGATTTGTGTCTGATTGCATCAATGATTTCCAACTAATTTGTCGCAATTCGACGGGCAACCATCGGCACTATACAGCAATTATATCTTAGTTACCAATCATTGGTATCATAGTCAGATACAAATCCCAGAAAACTTTCTTCTTCAGCCTTCATCTCTCCACTGCTGGATATAGGCCTCTTCCATACCCTTCCATCCTTCCTTGTTGTTTGCTAATTGTAGCCATTTCTTCCCCCAGAGCGGCTATATCGTCGGCCCATCTCTTTTGAGGTCTTCCGATGCCTCTTTTATTCTCCATTTCAGAACTCTGGGAGGCCATCGTCTAGCATCCTGCCTTGCAACATGTCCTGCCCATTGCCATTTTAGCTTCGCTACACGATCCATGATGTCCACTACTCTAGTTCTGCGCCTAATTTCGTCATTTCTAATTCTATCTTTTAGGCTTACTCCAAGCATGGATCTCTCCATGGATTATTGCGTGCATTTGAGCTTTTCTACACTTTTCTTTATAAGGGCCATAGTCTCCACTCCATATGTCATGACTGGCAGTATGCATGATTGAAAGGCTTTTCTTTTTAGGCTAATTGGGATCTCTTTGTTCTTGAAGATATGTTTGAGTTTGCCTAAAGCAGCCCAGCTCAAATAACTCTACCGAAAATAACCAGTTAAAATAACGGTTTGTCCACCGCTAAATTACACACTTCAAATTTCATACTTTAAACTACACACTTTAATCTTGTGAAAAATTTTGGCCGATACTTCTATAAGTTGATGTAGCTAGCTAAAATGTACTTTGGTAGTTGATGTAGTAGATAAAACAATTCTTTCTAATTTAACACTCCCTTCAGCGATAATTTTAGCTACTTGCACAGTTTTGTAGTACAATGAGTTCACTTCAGGTAGTGCGTAATATTTCAGTACCTACTACAAATGTAGCGCACACTTTGTAGTCTTCAAACTGGTGAATGCGTGTGTGTTGTAGTCTTCATTCTGAAACGAAATTTTTCCCTTCGCCAACTAGAAGATGTGTCGCGGTTACTTATCGTCTTGCGGTCCCGCGTCGAAAGCAGGATATGCAGTCCCGCGTTTAGCCTCTCCGGTGTATCCTGAAAGGTCGCGGTGCGGGTCCACGAACGCGAGTCATTCCAGGTCAGGCGCCGCGTATTCAGGCGCAGTTGGCACCATTGTCCGCACCAGCGCGATGGGCAGCTCGTCGGTCCGCTCGGACTCCGGACCCTGGGCGCGACCGTCGTCCGGACCAGCCCGGCGGAAGGTGAGCCGCCCGCACTTTGGCCGGCACCAGATGAATCGACAACATTTCGGGCGCGTTTCGAAGAAATTACGACAGCCTAGCCAGCTCGAACTTGTGAGATAATTGATCGATTAATTTATAGCTGGGGGCTATCAGCGCGCAGCTAATTAATCGATTTACGATACATCAATGGTCGTCAAACGTTTGTATTATAATAGAATGAAGAAGTATAACTTTTTCATTATCCACTTTATATTTCCTAATATAAACAGTAATTAATAATTAATAGAATGTTAGTTAAATTAGTACAAACCACTATTGCTTGACCACAATAACTTGGCGTGCGGCGACTTTGGAACTAAAACCCGCCCCGCCCGCACCCGGCGTAACCCCTCGCCCTGTCATTCAGTTCACTTTCGGGAGCTGTGACATCTTGATTACTAATATACACTGAATTATTATGTCCAAAACATCCTAAACAGTCCGGGATGGTGCAAGAACAATTGTCAATGAAGTATTAAAGTTTTGCGTAGCTGAAAAAGCAAATAATGGACCGATATTACCGTCTGACAGTTTGACAGAACGGCCGCCATTATTGCTTGGTTTCTTTAGTGCTGCCCGACCAAATTTCTGTTAAAGGCTACGACACCGGTCACCGGACATTCTGTACAGTTGCCGGCAAACTTCTTGAAATTCTTTGACGTGGTGGGGGAATGCGCAGAAGACGAAATTTGGGTCTCGTTGGTGGAAAGGTAGATGCGCAAACTTCCCCCCACTACGCCGTAGAATTTCAAGATGTTTGCCGGCTACTGTACATTATGTATTGTGTAATAAATTTACATCTTGGGAACTTCTGTTACGCGACAGGGACATCCTCCCTCGCACGCCAAGTTATAGTGGTCGCATTCTACCAGATTTTAGGTCTACCGTTTTCGAGACGTACCCGTCTCTTCCTGTGGTTGTGGTGTATAGTGTTGCGAACATAGTTGTGTTGGTCCTGACGAAGAGACGGGTGCGTCTCGAAACCGGTAGACCTAAAATCTGATAGTTTATACTAATTCAACCAAAATTCGGTTATGATGTCTTACCGCAAAGTTAATGCTTTAAATATTAAAAATATTTTATTTTTTATTTTTTTTTATTAATAAAATAGAGATGCGAACACGGAATACGTGTCACATCAATATTCTTACTATTTTCAAACTAAGCTAAACGCTTGTGCTATAAAAATAGGACTAACTTCCTTCAAATCACGAGGCGAGTGTCCTGACCACAAGACCAACAAGCTACTCTTCATGTTTTCATATCAAATATTTTCTTCTCAAACACACGGCTGACGGGGCGCACCCACAGGGACACCGCGCACACCTCGGGCCAGTGAATAACGAGCGCTGAATCTCATTATACAATTGACCAAAGGTCGATTTTCTTCAGTTTATAGAATCAGGTCATCGGTAAATGAATCAACATAATACGCGTGCCATACATATAGGTAAAAACTTTCCGGGCGGAAATACGAATGGACTCCCGCCGTTCTGCAAGTGTAATTTTGAGAGCCATAGAGCCACTGTGCGCACATTTGGACCTGTCAGAGACGAGTTTAAAAATGATATTTAAATACGTTTTTCAACGTAACGCGCATACAATGGCTTGTATTGATTAAAGGGAATGAATTTAACATATTCGATATACATTAATGTAATGATAGTCCAACGTTTTACAGCAAATAAGTCGGAAATATTGAGGAAAAAAATGCAAACTTTGATGTCGCACGTCTCCATAACTATTGATTAGGTCACGATAGCTTGAACATTTTCGACTTATGATCAAGGCAGTAAGTAATATATTCGTGCGAGGTTATTAATGTTTTCCTAATAACCCTGTATTCTGACTGCTTTCTACTAGCATATGCCTATTGGTCCTCTTCACTGTCATTAAATGGCAGAAGTTGTAAATTTAGAAAATAAAGATAATTTATTTAAACGGGAGTCAGCTATAGTATGCAAATTTTTTTTTTATTGTTCGGAGACACGCCTCTAGTACCAACATTATTAATTTAAAGCCGCCTCTACACTACTAGCAAAGTCGGCCGAAGTGAAGCGAATACGATAGTGTAGAGGGGTACTTCGACTCGCTTCGGGCGACTTCCGAAAGTTGTCGGTTTTTGGGCCGAGTCAAAGGAATCCGAAGTGACCCGAAGTTCGTGCGGAGTACTATTCTATGGGCAACTGAGTTCCTCGCAGTATAGACGCCTACTTCGGGTTACTTCGGACTTCGGCCGACTTTCCTAGTAGTGTGGAGGCGGCTTAAGCCGAGCGCGGAGTAAAGGTCGAGGTATCGGTTCACTTGACTTGGCCGATGCTAATGTACTCGTCATTTTGCGATTTTTTACCAAATATTGCGCCCAGCTCCAAGCCGACACACCTCCCAATTCTTATGTTAATTCGTTTCTGTTTACGACTTATTGAATTGGACTCAAAGCGCTTTTTGCTGGTGTTATAGAATTTTTTTAATTAAACGTAAATATTTGTTATTAACCAATGTTTTCGCGTGTACACGTTTATAATCGACAGTGGACAGAAAAGTCAATTTCTACAAAGTTTTCACCATTTTATTTCACTCGCATAAAAGCGAGTGAATTTATAATTTTCGATATATTTTATGTTACTTTATGGACTGTCCATATTTTTACAAGATAAGCCAGAAATATTAAAAAATATTCAAGATAGAAGTTATTCTTGCGTTGGCATACCTAAAATGAAGGGTGTAAAAGCAAATGCGGCAATATTCCGCTAAGGTGTTTCTGAGATAAATACAAAAAAATTCTCTGGATTCTGTGAAATCTACGTCTTATCGGAAATAAGTTTTTAAAAAACAATCGCCACCTCAGTTTTCTTTTTTTATAAGTGTATGTATATAAATAAATATTTATTAATGGATATGACTTAATGTGTTTAATTTTTTTATGAAATTTAAAATAAATAAAATTTTAATGATTATTAAATATTATTATTAAGTTCTGCAGGTTACGTTCTATTATAATGTGACAGCTGTTTCGGCATGTATGGCCATTATCTATACGTGGATGTACCACGTATAATCGACTTATTTATAACGTTTAAGTTACCTGCCCCTTCCCCTATGGATAATCGGATGTTTTCGGAGAAGCCCTATATTAAGATTCTTTTTTTCTAGGCACCTATCATTAAAGATTCCCCGGTTTTGAAAATTCTATGTTCTTAGTTATCAAAATTCCCCAGTTGTTATTTTATTTAAAAGAGTTATATTTGTATATTCAAGAACACATTCATATTTGTGAAGTTGTAATTTTTCAGAACAAAGTTCTGTGAAATATTTAATAACCAAATTAATTAATCAATTAGAAAGACATACAGAAAAATCTAATTCACGAAAAAATATTAGGTTACTACTGGGATTCGAACCCAGGTCACCTTCTTTCCGGGGCCGGTGCTCTGACCACTAAGCTATAGCAACCCTCTATGTTTCCGTGAATATATCGACCTTATATGTAGTTCTTATTTTTATTAATTGATTAATTTTTATTTTTGTCCATAGAGCAATCCACTTTTTTGATACGGTAGTTGAAATTACTTTGCAATGCCACCGCTAGATGGACGCCATGATTAATTGAATAATTCATTTTTATTTGGACATACATTTATACAACAGATATTATATATTCAAGAACACATTCATATTTGTGAAGTTGTAATTTTTCAGAACAAAGTTCTGTGAAATATTTAATAACCAAATTAATTAATCAATTAGAAAGACATACAGAAAAATCTAATTCACGGGTTGCTATAGCTTAGTGGTCAGAGCACCGGCCCCGGAAAGGAGGTGACCTGGGTTCGAATCCCAGTAGTAACCTAATATTTTTTCGTGAATTAGATTTTTCTGTATGTCTTTCTAATTGATTAATTAATTTGAGTTATATTTGGATCATTTGTGCGTTTATTGATTTCAAGTTGTTCGAGTAAATTCAATATAAAAGTATTGAAGTATTGTGGAACGGGTCTGTAACACCCTGTTTACATTTAGTGTATCTGAAGATTGGCACTGAAGAATAAATGCTCTGTCATACTTTTAATTGTGCCTTTGTTATTTCTTTATTCTCCATGTAAATACATACTTGATTAAATAAATAATGACTGTACGTTATTACGTCATTCAATGAAATAAACAGGTGTTACGTGCTACGTGCGTTATGTTGGTTGTTGATATTTTGGCTTCGTCAAAAATTACCAATTTTATTCACTTTCACCGACGGAATTATGTCACATTTGTATTCCTGAGTTTATAAAGTGGTGATTAAAACCCGTCCTGGGACGGTTACGTGCATTAAAAAATAAAATAAGATTTTTCACACAATCAAATTTAAGCAGCATTTTTCTCGTTTTGTTTCAACTGTTTTGGAACTCGCGTTTTCCACTAATCGAAACACTAATTTTCGTAAGAATCTACGCTTTTTTCTTAACTCTTATGCCCCTGATAACCGGCCCTTAGGAAAATACTTTGTCGTTTTAACTTCGAAAAATGTATCATCATCTTGGCTGCCGTTATTAAAAAACAGCGACAAAATAGCGAGATGTACAGATTGTTTTAAAATACATTTAATGTGAAGTAATATCATGCACATTATTAAGTAATTATTATTCGAGTCACTTAAAAAAAATGTGTATATTAATTACTTCTACACGTTAAATTACTTATAAGTGTGTTTTAAAATAACCTGTGCAGTTTGCCAATTTTGCGTTTTTTTATGTCACAGGTCTAACTTTTTACCGAAAGTTTTAACTTTTTCGCGAAAGTTTTAACTTTTTCGCTTTATACCTCATTGTTTCAATGAAACTGTATTAATATTTTTCTGAACTGAAAATAACGCTTTTAAGTCGTTTCATTGAATTAATAATATTTATTGTTTTATTTATTCTTCTATAATTTATTATATTGCCTGTTGAATCGCCTGTTATATAAAATTACTATTTTTAAAATTAATTTCATTGATACATATTGTGTTAAGTTATTATTTATATTTCTAATTTCATCATATTAGTGTTATTGTTTTATTGTTTCCTTTAATTCTACATTTATATTGTTCTTGATTATGTTTCTAAATAATTTATGTTCACATTTGTATTTTTTTAAATATATTATTTCTATTGTCTATTTATCAACTTTGTACAAATTATAAATTCAAAGGCTTTAGAGCCGTATATCATCACCATCATCACTCTTGGCACACAACCCTTGGTGGGTCTTGGCATCCTCAATAATCTTCCTCCACTCATCTCGGTTTAGTGGCAGCTCTCTCCAGTTCCGAAGCTCCAAGGCAGAGATGTCTTTGAGGACTTTGTCACTCCATCTTAATTTTATTAATTAACAATTAATGTTAATAAGTATTGACTCCGAATTCAGGCCTAAAAGAAGCGTGATGCACTTTGCATATGAAAAGAAGATTATCTGGAAAAGAATGTCAGTTTGACAATTGATAACTGATTTTGAAAAAAAAGTAACCCATAAAAACCAAGTTTTTATTATACTCCCTTTCTCTGTAAAATATAACAACAATTGAAGACGAATTAAAACATATAACATAACACTAAACTTACATTAATTTAATATATTTCTAAAATGTCAGATGTTTTGAGCTTTGATAAGACGCTTCATGCTTTGAAGATTTAATTCTAAAAACATTTGCCAGTCAATTTAGATTTTCGACATTCGTAGTGAAGTACCTATTATGCATACCGACGGAGTAATTCAAATTTTGAAAATATTTCGCGACGCTATCGGGCCGCCGTTGATAATCAAACTTTTCTATTGATTCCAATTTGAAAAAACCATATACTATAATTTTTTTTTTAACGAAATTTTTTTTGATCGTCGCCACGAGTCTACTTGCCAAGTTTCAGCTCGATTGGATCACGGGAAAAGGGTCAAAAATCGATCCAAAGTTTTTGTTGACGGCAAGCAAGCAGACGCCACAAGTTAATATAAAGGGAGTAAAAAGTTTGTTTGTTTTAGAAGCATTTTGTGCAAATGATATTAATCTTGAAATCTCCGCTCTGGACTTAAACTTATAAGTACCATTTATCGGTACAAGGACTGCCTCAAGGGAAATATGTCACAGAACAATTTAACGATTCAGGGAACTTGTTTATTTTCATCTTATCATTGATGATTATTATTTCATTACTCTCTAATACATCCTCATTGGCGAGAGCTCACTTGCGGCATTGTAAGGCAAGTAGGCTCCCCAGACACTCCGACGGCAGACTGATATCAGGCGGAATAATTGATAGACGGCTCAGTGTCCTTGGCAACATCGATATCGATGTCTGCCGCAGAAGTGCACGCTGACAACGAAATTCTGCTGCGGCGATTTTGATGTTGTTTCGCGTAATAAGGTGGTGAGTCGACCCATCCACCTTCTCCGTGAGCGCTGATGGAACCGGTTCGGTACTAGAGCCAATGTCAAAATCCTTGACTTCAATGTTAAAGGTGCTTTATTAATGATTTATTAATTAATTAATTCATACACAACGACATAACCGCTGTGGGGGGAAGAAATGGCTACAATTAGCAAATAACAAGGAAGGATGGAAGGGTATGGAAGAGGCCTATATCCAGCAGTGGAGAGATGAAGGCAGAAGAAGAAGATGCATCAAAATATGAATGAAAAATACAATAATACATTTAAAAAATAATTAAAACATCAATATTAAAAAATTAACCCGTAAAAAATAAGTTTTTATTATACCCTTTCTCATTGAATGAGGTTTCGTGCCTACTGCGCGCGTCGGGGTCATTACTTAGTTGTATAAAAAAACCATTAAAATTTGGAAAAATCCAAAATTATTCTATAATTAATTTAAAAAATTAACGAAAATTTGTTATTTTATCGTCGCCACGAGTCTGCCTGCAAAGTTTCAGCTCGATTGGATCACGGGAAAGGGGTTTATAATACATCGGTCATTGTTTTCTTTAGGCCAAATGGACTGCTCTGAACTTCATTATTAACCAGCTATGACGCGTCGGACTTTTTATGCTTGAATTTCAACTTCACATTCGTCATTTTTCTGTTCTAATTCGCTTAATTAAAATCTCCAATTCAGAAGATTGTAAATTAGTAATTTTCGGTAACTTCCCCTTCGGTAACAAAGCGCCCTTGAGGTGAGCATTCGCGAAAACGGCGCTATACAAATTTTCGAATTATTATTATTATTAACTGCATTCAAAATGTTTTTATTTTGATTTGCCTTGCTTTTTATCCCTCAATCAAAAGTTCTACTTAATTTACTTCAGTTTTTCACCGAATGCCAATTAAATTTTCGCAGCAAATAAAACTATCGCGAAATCATAGTATATTTGTGCGATTAGCGCGTACACACCGCCACCTTTTTTCACATAGAGAATTGTGTATTTTAACTATTTTTCATTGCATAAACGTTTCGACGAAAGATTAAAAGATTATTATTGATGTGCCATGCATTGGGTTCCGTAATTCTTGTTTGCTAAGTGAATAAAAATACGTTAATTTTAAATAAGTAATGCTAATGCAGTTCGCGTATGAACGTCCCCGTTTCCCTGCGCCGGAAGTCGATTTCCCGCCGATTGTTTTCGACGCCGGAAAGCGTTCGATGTTCGAATTGCTGTCAATTCGTTTATTGGAGGCGGTTGTCCGATCGCCTCGCGGGCGGCCACTCGCAGCCGGTAACTAGGAAGGTGCCTACCGCCGAGGCGGCTCACGTACGCCAAAACCTTCAAGCGGAAATAGGGCTTCCATCGCTCATCCGTTTTTCATCGGGACATTTGGCGAGATGTCTAATTTCTCTTTTTTTTTCTTCTTCAGATGCTCGGACGTTCAACGAACACAAGCGGACGTGCTGGCGATCATTATTTTGTTAACCCGTCAAAAATGACGTACTTTTACACGTTTTTGAATTTCAGATATACAAATCAGAACACATCTTTCAAGAGAATACATGTTAGAATACTAAGATTTGTTTTATCAGTTTTTTTTTATAAAATATGTTGGATTTTTTTTATTTTTATAATTCTTTTATAACAATATGTTTGGTCACTGTGCAAGTGTTTTCGAAAAATGCACCTTGATATTCAGTATATTTCAGCCGCAAATTATGGCTGTGATAACTCCGCCATCTAGTGTAGCGTTAGTGACGGACATTGTTAAGCATAAAATTATGTTTTTTTTTTTTGATAATTTGATGATTTATTTTCGTCTTCCCTGATGAATCAACACATTCCGCATCAACCACTCTGGTTTCGTCGCAGGAGTTGGTAGGTAGATAGGTAGGTGTACCTAGGCTACGGTCTATTATTTATCTCGACTCTTTCCTCGTCTATTGTTGAAAAACTCTTTCTGCTGTTGTAATTGGCTAGATTTTCATCTTGTATGTATATTATTATAAATATCATCCTTAAACTATCTCTTTCTTCAAGGAGCATGTCCCGAAGCATACATTTCCTTGTACTTTATAAAGTATGTAGGTATAAATTTAAAAAAAAAAATTAATAAAAAGGAAACATTTGTATAAAACCACTATTTATTGAATAATCATCACGTTTCAGGATCAATGTTCCCTTCATCAGGGCACAACGTATGCTAAAAATTAAAAAAAGGAAATAACGACATTAACAATAAACAAAATAAACAAGTATATGTGGCAGTTGAATAACCAATTAGCTAGAAAATACGTGAAAAAAAAAAAAAAAAGTGACTATTTGCAAAATGATTTTGTTATCTTCTTTAACACTTAATTTTCTATTGACACTTTTTTTTATTTAGGTACCTAACTGTAATCCTATGTTATATGTAATGGTTTGTTTTAGTGATGCAACGAATACGAATATTCATATTCGCCGAATAGTAGACATTTACCGAATACTCGTATTCGCCGAATATCATCACGAATATTAAAAACAAGTTATTTATAACTGGACGCAACGCAAATTACGGTTTGACTGTGCACCGTGAATCCTACGCACCCTATTATCGGGGATTCCCCTAACACTGAATGAACGGATTTCTTAAGTTCTCAATTGTCAATTGTTACTTGTTTCACAACATAACATAATTTCTTTCATCTAGTTTCGTTAGGTTAATAGTAAGGTTAGGTACTCATTTCATGTAGTTTTTGTTTTGTAATACGTATTGTTCGTTCCATTTTATTTCCGCTGTGTGTAAAAGTGTTAACTCTTATAAAATATTTTCAAATTACCTAAATCTAATAACATGACGTCTCGTAAGCGTGAATAAAGTGATATTTGGGAACATTTCGATAAGAAATCTTTATATTTCAATTAAGTTAAATTTAAACATGCCGGTGGTAAATTTTAATTATTAAATCTCTTAGCATAAAAATCAACGGTGGTGTGTTGTTTATTACCTTGTTGAATTATTCGTATTCGCCGAATAGTAGGTTTGATATTCGTATTCGTGAACCTAGTATTCGTTGCATCACTAGTTTGTTTCCAAAAGATGATTAAAAAATTCAGAAAAGTTATCAATAGATCGCCCTAGAACCGACAATTTATGAATTCAACAATTCTTGCACCAAATCATTGTCAATTTAGCACTACATAGTCGGATAGTAAGAAATATACAACCATCTCCCTATTTTTCACACGCCGATTATTATAGTAATCATGTCCCCGTACCATCCTGCACACGTCGCACGCCTCTCACCTGTATGCGGCCGTCTCCCTCGCCCCCGCAGCATCCGTCTCGCCTCCACTTGTGCCATTGTTGGCCGCTTTCGTGACTGGTACAAAGTCCAAAGTCCATTCGTGAGCACGTGCTCGCGGTATGGGCGATCCCCGAACACGTCTGCGTCTCCCTCTCGCTCTCGAGTTCAGGTATAGCGCCGTCTCGCTCGAGCACGTGTTCACCGTGTGAACGTGCAGCGGTCGACTACCTTTTTTATGTATATCTTTTTTAACAACTAGAACGCTTTTAATTTAGACCGCTCTATTTTTAGAAATGATTAATTTAGCGCGCTGGTGAACGTCTTTATGTTTAATGCAATACGTTAGAATTGTAATCATTTTGAGTTGGCAAAAGCCAATATTAAATATTTAACATTTTTTCCTACAATTGTTAAAAAAAAAGTTTCTAAAAAAAATAGAACGTATTAATTCGATACTTATTATATCATTCTCCAATTTGTCTTTATTTTCTTCATATAAGTTTCCTCTGACGTAAAAATATTTGTAGTTATTAATGGTAGGTACATGAACACAATGTACATAATACGCAGATGTTATCCATGTTTCAAAAACTACTAATACTTTGAAATAAGGTATACTTAGCTATAAATTATACAAAAGAAATCAAAATGAAAAATACATCATACAATACTCTGGCAGACGGATATTTTATTTCGCCTTTTTTTAAAATTATAAAGCTCAATGTACTGGCTGCACGTGCCTGCTAACTAACCATCACACCATCCCGACTGTCTTGAATCCTGAATTGTTATTGAAGAAGCTTTAACTTGGCTATCCTTGAATGTACTTTTAAATCAGATCGTGTAAGGTCTTCCGCGGATGTCCTCTGTTCCTGTTGCCTTCGACACACGCCCCATATCTTTTCTTTGCCACCCTTAACTCCTCGAACATCCTAACCATCTCAGCGATTTCTTCTTTATTCTATCTGCTATCCTAAAGAAAGAATTACATCACTCATAATTTCTTAATTCTTTTGTACAAAGATTTTCCAGTGTCTAAGCAATCACATTTCAATCGCGTTCAGTCTTTGACTGAATGAACTGAACTACCATTTTTCCAAAATATGTTTTCTATGATGACGGCGCTTAAAGTTTTTTTTTGTCCTCGCAAGTCAAATCATATTGTTAGCATTTAAAGCACAGACAACCAAAATGTATTGACATGAAACAAAGATCAATTTCTTAGTACATTGTCTAAAAATTGATTATTACGAAGAGCTTGTAAATTTTAAAACAATTGTGAAAAAGTCCTAAAAAATATCTTCGTAAATAAGTTGCACGTTTTTACCTGAAGAGACTCGCTTGGAACGAAATTTATAAAGAGCAACGTCTCATAAAAATACGTTTTGTTTACTAGGCAAGAATAAGTACTTTAACTGCATTATAAATGTGTCTAAAATGTACAGACTTATAATGCAGGTAGGTAGGTACATTCTTCCTCTGTGTCCCAATCACCTCAGAAGGGGTTTAGTTCATTACAATTTTATACTATGATTGAAAGTGATGATGCTTTTGGCATATCAACATGACAAAATGTCGTTATTTTTTTTCATATTCATAACATTAATCGCACTTCAAAAGAGAAGAATATAATAAATGAAAGTAGCACGAAAATGATCTTTTGATACGTGGTAGAACTAACGATATACAAAAACATGACATTCTTAATTCAAAAGCGTTTTTTTTTTTTAAGTATGTTGCGATATGTATAAAGAATAGGACATTAATATTAACTCAACGTGTGTGTACTAGTATAGTTTAAATTAAAATAATATCTATGCCCTCGTTATTCCCGACGCCTGACAGATCCATATTCAAAATTTCGAACGCGCGCCCGAGAAAGTGTACCGTTTATTACCTAGCCCGCGATGAAACGGAGAATTACGAACTTCATTGTTGCATCGCTCGAGAGCCGGGTCCAAAGTCCGACCCGGTCACATTTTCAATTCCGACACGTCTCAAACCACGGTCGGCCAACAAACCAATTTGAGCCTAAATACCGGGAACGTACGGCTCACTATGGATCGCTGACGTTTCCCTTCGTAATACCACGGTACAAAGTCCATTCCGCCTATTCAATTCTGGAGCGTTGTATCGACGGCGGTGATGTGGGCGATTGTGTACCTTAATTGCGTGGTACCCAAGACTTATTGTTGATTGATTTTGTCTCCGTAGTAGTTACTATGAGAACGCTGATGTATTGTAACCGCTTGTTTGTACAGGTGGCGGGAAAAAATGTACATCATTTTTATAAAGATTTTTAGATTTTGATCTGAGTTTATTATTTACTTGAAAAATGTTTGAGTTAATGTTAAGTTTATATGTTTTGTTGTGGCTCAAAAACGCTATTTTCTGTAGAAATATATGTAAAATTATGTACATTTCATATCATTACAATGTTTTGAATTGGAATTATTAATTTTTTCCAACAAATTACCGGCATATTTGTAATAAATCCGGATATATCAATGCCTTTTATTATATGCATATAAATATATTTCTTCATTTTCACATCTTGTTTACAGTACCGTAGTCAATATTTTGAAAGTACTTGAAAATATGTAAAATTGATAACGTTTTATGGTGCATCGACAATAAAATTTGTATCATTCAAGATCATGTCAGTTGATACGCAAATAAAATATGCGTCGGGGTCGATTTCTTAATCATGGCACCGTACTACAGTCGGCCATTGATGAATCTGTTTATTATATGACAATATAATAGTACACACATTTGTTTAAATTATAATATAAACATTAATGTTTACTTGGTTAGGAATGCAATAATATTGATTAAATCTCAATAAAAATAATAATGTTTCCGTCAATGTCCTTCATCGGCTGAAACTAACGAAGAAAATTATTATATTAATATTGGGGGGGTCTCATAGCTAGTAGCAAAAACTTTACAGGTGGTTTCCTGCCTTGGTAATGACTCGAAAATGTTCAAGCAACCAAGACCTAATATCAATAGTTATTGAGATATGCAATATCAAAATTTGTATTTTTTTTCAATATTTCAGACAAAAAATTACACGACTAAAAAGTCGACCTTCAACATGACAGACATTTTAATTTAATAGCAGTACAAATGTTTTTTTTTTAAATGTTCGAATAAGGCATTTCTTTATATCCACACAATACCTCCGGTGGCATTGTCCCATTATTGTGACACTTCATCCATTGTACTTTGGGTCTTTTGTTGTTTGTCAAAATATATAAATACAGCGTTTGAAGAATCTTTTCTTGGAGGTACGAAAATATTAAGAATTACTGAATTCCTTAATTATTATTATTATCACTAGCTGTAACCCATAGCTGTACTTTTACAGGGTTCCTAGGGAATAAATATTTATCTTCACTAATAATATTATAAAGAGGCAAAGTCTGTAAGTTTGGATGTAGGAGGTAAACTACTCATCCGATTTCAAAAATTCCTTCACCAATATTTAGAATGGACCTTCAGGGTGAACATGGGCTGTACATTATCCCGTTAAAATAAAAAGGCTTTTTGTGGAGACCGATTTCGCAACGTAAGTCGACGAAAAAAAGGTCGAGCGAATGCTTTCTATAGAAAAGTTGTAGAGCTTAAAAAGGCGTGTAAAAAATTCCGTATTTTTGGAAATTGCTTTGCTTTTATTACCTACCTACTCCACAATTGATAAAATACGACTAAAAGATATATTTAAAATTAACTTTAATCTGTCGGGCGGCAGCGGCTCAGACAGCCGCCCGCAGGCGGTTAGGTTAGGTTAGGTTACAGGAAGTTACGGACAGACAGACAGACAACGATATTATTATTACTGGGATGTGATTACTAAGCTAGTTTCAGTCGACAATTTTACATCATAGGTACATATTAAAATATCCTCTAGGATACGAGTTTTGTACAAGTGTGTGTAGTTTCTGATGTTATCCAAGCGAATATATAATAAAATACCGTACAGTTATTCTGCTACAAGGATCATTTTTGCGTGAATATGTTTTTGTATTGAGAATTTTAACCGCAGCTCGGGTGCAAAGTCCAACATCACGAATTTACCAAACGCTACTCTTACATCAGTTCGGTGTCCGGTCTGCGAAGCAAGGTGAAGGTCCTAGGAAAATTGCTTGCGTACACTTCTGTAGTGATCGCTACACAGTTATTAAACCGCCACGATATTATTTTTAAAATAGTTAGACATTTCGTGCCCTTGGGTAAATCGTCTGACATTTACATCAAGCTGAATGATTTGGGTTCAAAATGTTGAATATTGGTTTTTCGATGGTCGCCCGCCCAGATTAAGTTGGGAGAAACAACAAAAAGTGTACGAAAACAGAACGGGTCTGGACAGGTTAACTTTTACGGAAGCAGCGCAAGACAGGGGAATATGGAAGCACCTTGTCTAGTTTTTGGCCTCCTAACCCTACTAAGACAAGGGGGTGAAGATGATGATGAATTTTTCGAGTTTTTGTCGGAGTTTTCTTAATTTATAAAAATATCCATGTAATTTAGAGCAATAATGTACACTGATTCCTGATTTCGGGCTGTTGTTTCGGTGTTGACCCCGATAGATAGGTGGGTTGTCTTTGTGCAATTTAAATGAACAAAGTATAATTTGACCTAAAACGAATAATATATGCACTACAATGATGTTAATTTTTTTATTTTTGTAATGCACAATTCTTTTTACGAAACAAAGTATAATTCCCCGTTAAGTCGTATCATATTTTATAACTGGTAGGTTTTACTTATATTAAAATCAACAGAAAAAGTAGCGCTACTGAAATAATTAATTCTTGTTATCTCACCTACTACATAAGTTGTTCGTGGTTATAGCACAGTTTTAAGTAGAAAACTATCAAAAAAGAAAATTTTGGCCAAAATGTCAGGTGATTCATTTTTATTCTGAGACGAATCAAAAACTAATTTAAATTGAGTCATGTTTGGACTTGTGATCTACACAAACACGTATAATTTAATTACATAATTTTGAATCACGCTTTTGAAGAGTAAACATCTTAACTCGACTAACATCCTTCCTTTCGCCGCAAAAAAAAGTAATTGTAAAAGTATTCATGGAAAAATATGTGATCTAACAAATCGCGTCACACTATCGTCTACGTATCTTATTATTCTTCTTTTTCTTCTATCCGTTCGATGGACGTTGGCTAGCCACGATGTTACTCTTCTCCCAGGGCCCGAGTTTCGGCAATTTCCCCCCGCATTACGAGGCGCAAGATCTCGAATACTTTATTCAGAAACTATGACCATCAAACTTGCCTCAAATTCACCCGTGCAAAAATAGAAATGTATAAAAAATCCAATAAAATCAAAGAAATATATGGCTCATTAGTGACATCTGTGGTCATTTAAGGGGGATGAAAAAGCTTTGGATGCCGGCCGCGCTGAGGATTGTTGTGTACGAAACATGCCGTATCTTGAAATTGTGCGTTTGTTTCAAAATTTAAGAAGACAATTTCAACTGATTTAAGTTAAATTCGTAACTTAATTTTTTTCATTAAATATACATACATATAATAAAAACGTGTGCTCTAAAAAATAAACTTAAATTTGGGAGATAAAATTAAAAACAGAAACAGTTAAAACTGTAGAGTTGGTGACAGTGCTTTGAGCTGATGCCAAAGCAACTCGTATATACACTGCACACATACACAGTAAAAACGCGTGGCAAACCGTAATTGGAGTCACCCCAGTGACTAGATTCGCTCTGCGGCTTTTAGTGAGTGACAGATGATCGTTGACCTGAATTTAGGATCTTAATTTGCGTGTCTGACCTTTTACCCGCGCGATACTTGATCAATTTCAAGCATCGCGGTGCGGCGTCCATTTGTTTTGACAGCTGTGAGATCACGGACCGCGCTTAGGTCTGGGCTACACTTTTAAAACGATGGACGGGAAAATTGAATTCACTGTTCCAACTAGTACTTCAATTATATACAATTATAACTAGCATTTTACTCGTCCTGAGGCTTGAAACAAGTGGAAAATGACAATCAAATAAAACAATGCTGTGAAAATGTTCTCAGATTTTCACGGCCGTTCAGAATCTTCTGTGTGTAGTTTTCTGAGATATTGTGCCGTGTATATCTGGCCTCTCTGGCCTAAGATGTCGAATAAACACGGAACAGAATATCCCAGAAAACCAGACAGAAGACCAGACCCTTTTTAAACCAGCTAAATTGTACTATTTTTGGAAGAAATGCCTAAATCTTTCTACAGAAACACTGTTTCATGAGAATTACCAATTTAAACCGCAGATGGCAATAGCGTAGTTGTATTAAAATAAAATAATCACGATACATAAAAACTTATCAAAAAAAATCTATCAAAAATCCATATTTGATAGATGTGTGGTCGATCATGGGTGAAATCGCCGTATAAGTGATCACTTAAGCCAGCATCATTTCAGGTCGTAGCCCTGTTACGCCCAAAAAAAAAGACTTCCATACACATTTTCCAATATAAATAGCTTCGTATATGTGCGTCAACTATAATTTATCTTAATTAAGAGATATCGAGTTACTACCGAGATACGAACCCGGAACTTTTCTATTCCGAATCGGAGCGATCCAGTCTTACTTCAAGGTTGAAAGACTGCTGTAGATAATATTGTGACGGAAACGATATTGTGTTTATTTGTGGCGCAGGTACTAAACCACTGTTATGACTTCTCAGCCATAAATTACACCTATTTTTTTACGTTTATTATTTGTGGTTTTCCACCTTTAAATGTTTACATTGATTTACACCACGCAAAATGAAAGACCAGGTAATTTTCCATGTTGTCATGTTTTCCCCGATGCATTTTTTGCTCGCATAAACAAATCGCTGTAAACAAACAAACATGTTAGATCTATTTCTATCTAGAAGAATGTTATCGACTCTATCGATTACAATTGCGTTGTGTTTGTCGACTTGACGCCACAATTTGAATTTGCTTTTGTCTAGCTTTAGCCAGGTAGATATGCTAATTTTATGACAGCTAATTTTAGAGCCGTTACCGACCAGAATATATGGCCGTTGGTTAAACAGATTTATGTATACGTGGTAATGATACCTTTTTATATCATAATTTTAAAATAAATTGTCGATGGTGGTGGCTTTTTGCTGCATAGAGACCCCGGGGCAAGACCCAAATCGACCAGTCACGCTTCTTCAAAGAGAAAGCATCTCTAACCGTACGTACTAAATAATAAAAATGTTGGATGGTAATAAATTGGATGATATTACCTTTACCTTTGGTACGCGAAACGATGCTGTGATTCAGACTCCATGATACAAGCATGCATAGGTTTTCAACTAAATGCAAACAAGACAAAATACATGGTATGATGATTGGCGGCCTGTACATAGACGGAATCGGAAGGGAAAATGAAATAGTCTACGTGGGATGCAGATTAAGTGAATACTAGAACCTTTCTGTCGAAGAACGTCATACAGAGCAAGAAAGATCTGCATTCTTCCGCGTGAAGAAAATAAATTTAAATTACTTTTTTTACTTTTGTATATAATGGAATCACGGATTGGACTGAAACAATGCTAAAGCGACAATGCTCGAGGCATTTGATATCCACATATCCAACGCAGACAGCTTATAAAACCAAGCTTGATAAAATATAGAGCATTATTTATGACAATGCATTAAATTGACCGCGTTTTTAAAAAGTTGTATTGCAATTATCATTCGGGGACGTAATCATCATCATGTCGATTACTTTTTCGCATTTGCTTGAAAGACGGTCGATTTAAAGGCAATACTTGAATGATTTAAAACTTAAGGTACGCCTTAGAAGTGTTATTCTGTACTGAAAATTGAGCTTTTAAGGCGTGCCTTGACCTTTCAATCTTCTAAGTATTGACTCTAAATTCGGGCCCTAGTGGTGCAATTTTCGCCAGCCGCCAGAAGGGCTAGTCATCAAAATCCGAAGGTCGCCTTTCCCGACTTGTCACCAGCTTCGAAGTCGCTAACTATTTAGCCCTTTCTATTGTTAATAATATATAATCTTTCTCGAAGTTGTGCAGCATATGTGTATTTTAATTTCCTAACCTACTAATAATTATATTTTGACAAATGCAATCAAACGTCAAATTTAAAAACGTCGGATAAGTACCTATGCCCAGGCACGTGCAGTGAATACATTGAAGCATGCCTTTTACGGAGACATATTTCGGAAAAACATCGAAGTAAAATATTTATGTGAAAGAATATTACATTTTTTAAAAATCTGAATAAGATGATAAAAATTGGAATAGAAACATTACGAGATGTGTACATCTTTTAGTTCGATTACTTTTCAAAATATGTCGTGCTTCGATGTTCTCATTGCACGCCACGGAAGTTAAATTCAGTTAAAAATTAATCCTTAAACAATGGAAACCCGGAAATTGCAATAAATAGGTCATACTATGAAACAGACAGAAAATTACGATATCCTGCATCTTGTTATTCGGGGCAAAATTGCAGTGGTCGTCGACCTTACAGATGTGGAACGTCCTGGCTGAAAAATCAATGTCAATGGTTCAATGGTTTGGGAAATCCGCGGTCCACAGCGATATTGAAATTGCTAGCTGCAAGTTGGATAACGATCGCTAGTCCTTGCTGTACCGTGCATGAAAATTTTTTTACGTTTACGTGATTTTTTCGATTCTTTTTGTGTTCGTAAACGGGTACCACGCAGCGCGGGCGTGATGGAAAGGCGCCAGCGACCGTGCTCCAACTATGCAGTACTGTGCACTAATCAACAATCACGATTGTGATGCGGGAGTATGTTCTCCACGGCATTACCACCGCTCGTAATCCATGCGTTCGATCACGTAGCCACGCGGTGATCGCGTGCAGTACCTACCCGCGGTGCATTTTTTATTCTCAGCCGGTGTTAGTCATTTTCCGCGCGAGGGCAACCCGGATCGGCACGCCTGGCGCCGCCGTGCCAAAGCTGGATTCGAAAATGGAAACGGAGAAGCCCGAGGCGCACGTTCCTTTGTTTGGTTTTTTATTTTGACCGCGAAAAGTAAAAGCGAACACGTTCATTGCAAGTATTGGGTTTTTTCAATAACCCAATCGATTACGTTTGCAGGGAATCGTGCTCTTTACAACCGAGATGAATTATGTGGAAATGTATGTAAATCAAAATCATTTTACCATTGCAGGGATCTGCTTGTATCTGAGCTCGTTTATCACCAAGTTCGAATGTCTTGATATTGTATTGAATCCCTTGATATTGTAGTTGTGGTCCTGGGTATTACGATTGAATGTTCCAGATACAGATAGACTTGTGATATTCCATGTAATGCCCAATATAATTTCAATGGTCTATCGCCATTATCTTTTCTGTCATTACCTTGTTACGTAGATGGGATTATAGATTACACATGCAAAAACAAAGGATTTTCTTCAAAAGATTGCGAATATTTCATGTTTATAACACATACAAACGTGTTATTTTCTTGTATGTAAAAATAACCATGTCGCTTTTTAATCTACGATATCACATCAAGGACCACACACTCATTTTAGTGTCAACAGCAATCTTTGATAAGACTATGAAAATGACTCTATTTTTATAATGATAAGATAATATACAGTAAGTATACGAGAAAGATTATAAAATGTGAACGAGCATTTTTTAAGATAAATAAATTGCAGACTTACGCGAGAAAACATCGATTTAAACTATTTCTCATATTTTCCGGCTTAGCGAACCAAAGTTCATTGGATCGAGCGGCATTGAACCCATTTCGGGAAACGTTAAGATTCCCCAGAAAACAATCGTAAGAGCTTTTCAAAGAACGGACATCGTATCGGAATTACCTCGTAAGAAATCAGAGGCAAAAACTTCAAGATCGGTTCTGAGGTATCAATTATTTATAAGTGTACCTACTGCAATATTCTCTGGAAACTTTCTGTTGTGAGATTTTTTCCTTTTATTTGCCGAAAGAAATAGCAATATTTTCGCTGAGTAATACGAATAAAATAGGATAAAAATACGCACCTTGACATGTTTTGAGTTCGTTTTTTTTTCGACAGTGATTTCTTGTTCTGACAGTCTGGAACTTGCCAATTTTTTTTGGCCTTTGTTTTAACAATGGTAAAAAACATAGTTATTTATTAGTGAAACAAAGTGATTTAAATAATTATTTATCAAAAATACCGATTCTTCAGCAATTTATTCCGTGGGACGTTATTTTCCTCCACAGGAAAACATCTTTGTATCAAAAACACTAAAAAACATATTAAAGATTCGTTTTACGGAAATTTTTCACATCTAAATCGTCGATATTTTTCAGTATTAACTTTCAAAAACCCATGTGCACTAAAAAAAATTCAGGTGTCAAAATACCTATAAAACTCAATGTCTGCCTGTCTGTTCTCTATACAAATCTACACCGTTTGTCCGATTCGATTCAAATTTTGCATACTTACGCTTTAGGACCCGGCGGGTAATTATTTTACCCCTTCCCCTCCCTCTGATATATTTTCGATGCAAATCTGTATCGTTCGACGGATCGGACTCAAAATTTGCAAACTTATTCTTTAGGACCCGGCGGGTAGCATAGATGACATTTTCTCCCTCCCCTTTTACCTTTTCCCCTCCCCCTGATATATTTTCGATGCAAATCTTATACCGTTTGAATCAAACCTTTGTTTCCCCCCACAAATATATTTTCAATTTACGCCGGGTGGGTACAAACAGCTAGTTAAGACATATTTCTACCTGTAACTTAATGACTGTTCCGCTGCATTTTAATCAGGTAGACACGAGCGATATCTAAATAACACGTGTCCTAGCGCCATCTTATTTATCCGACATAAATATTCTTGCACGCGTCATGAATGCTGCCATACCACGCTTTTACTGACGACTATTCTTTTTCTTTGTTGCAGGTGAGCTTGTCAACACAATTATTAATCATCTTCGTTCTCCACGGTCAACAGGAGTCAACATGTAAGTTTGTAAAACGTAAAGTTTTTAACCAAAATTAAAATAAAATTGTTAAAATCTTGCAAAAAAAGCTGGTTCAAATTTCTGCAAGATTTTGATAACTTTTGGCCGTATTCTGAACTAAGAAATATTGCTAATTCTGTATCTCGACAGTTGTTGTATAACATTGTAATGCCGCCAATTTTGACGTTTTAAATTTGACAGGTTTGTAATTAATTAATTCAATCAATTATAAAGCTCATTATCCATAATTGTGAATAACTTCACGTTTGTTTATGTTTCAGAGCTTTTTGATTTTGATTGCGGCTGTTTATTTTACTTTTATTAATGCGAATGAATTTTTGACATTCGATTTAAGTTACTATAATGGTAGTCCAACGTTTTAGATCCAAAAAATAAATTGGAAATATTTAAAAAAAATACCATCTTTAAAGTCGCCTATCTCCTTAAATATTGACATTCGGACATTGTTGTTCGCATATTTTAGGCTTGTAATTTAGGCAGAAATCTATCTGTAAAGTAGTATATACAGCAATATCAAATATCTGAAATAATAAAAAAAAACTGTCCATAATGAAGTAATTAGGAAATTTCTCCGGAATCTATAAAACCTACATCTTATTGGAAATAAGTTTTTAAAAACAATTTTCACCTCAGTTTTCCTGTTTTATAAATATTTAACTTTTAAATGTGGATTTTGCTATGTTCGCTATCAAATAGTGGACATGGCTGCTTTTGCTATTCACATAATTGAATATCGCTTTCTTTGCTATGATGTTTTAGGGGACACATATTTAGGGGTTGATTGCTTGAAACGAATATTGCTGCCTTTGCTTTTTAGAGCGATGTGGAAAAATGATTTTGAAGGGATAGAGCTAGATATATTTTCTATTTAAAATCCAGAATTCTATACATTCCAAATTAGTAATCCTCGGTGACAATCAAAACATTTTAATGTTTTGGATATAAAAAAAAGTAACCCATAAAAACCAAGTTTTTATTATACTTCCTTTCTTTGTAAAATATAACAACAATTAAAGACGAATTAAAACATATAACATAACACTAAACTTAGAGTAATTTAATATATTTCTAAAATGTCAGATGTTTTGAGCTTTGACGCTTCATGCTTTGAAGATTAAATTCTAAAAACATTTGTCAGTCAATTTAGATTTCCGACATTCGAAGTACCTATTATGTATACCGACGGAGTAATTCAAATTTAGAAAATATTCCGCGACGTTATCGGGCCGCTATGCTAGTAATTAATCAAACTTTTCTAATGATTCCAATTTGAAAAAACCAATAAAATTTCTAAAAATCCGAAATTATACTATATTTATTAAATTTTTTAAACGAAAATTTGATAGATCTTCTTGATCGTCGCCACGAGTCTGCTTGCAAATTTTCAGCTCGATTGGATCACGGGAAAAGGGTTAAAAATCGATCCAAAGTTTTTTCGACTACAAGCCGGCAAGCAAGCAGGCAGACGCCACGAGTTAATACAAAGGAAGTTATAAATATATAAATATAAGAAAACTTTCTTTTTGCGCAATGATAAGTTTCCGCGTGTTGTCGGAACATCATTTTTCCCCATGGAAAGATGTTTCAAATTCGTCTTGCGTTTCTAGAGTCACGTATGCGCGTCTCTGCTGGTGCTAGGCAGCGCGCGGTGAGCTAAATGAAAATATTTCAGTACAATCGGTCCACTGTCGTGCATGCGAAGAATTTTGTGGTCTGTGAACTCGAAAATAAATACCAAAGCTGAGAGCCAACATGCCTCAAGTCGAGTTAGCTCATTTTACGGAAAAACTATTTAAATTATTTTTTCCAATAAATTTAAAAAAATTTATTCTATACCTACTTGTAATATATTTACAATTCGTTGATTGGGAATAGGTTGTATTAAATTGATTTATTTTGCATTTTCCACCAATCAAACAGCCCGTTTTCGTATATTACTATAACTCAAGCTGATACAACTTGCCCTAAAACTTTTTGAGGGTTGTTTTAGTTTTGATAAATAATAGATATTTTTCATTTTAATGGATTTAGATTGATTGTTCTTGCTCAATTTTTTTTTGATAATTTAATGTAAGTAAGAAGATTGGGTATTATTAGTGATTGACCATAAATTAATATCCCGAATCAACAGTTACAATGTACTTGAGACATTATGTCAATAGTTATTTTTGTTAATACATTAAAGGAATATTAAAGAAATTAAACTGTTATCTAGAACCAATGTTTGGCCATCTTGTCGGAAAATCAGTTGGGAATCATCGAAACAGTCAAGATACAAATGTAACTAACTATCACGCCGTTTCTCCGAAGGGGTAGGCAGAGAGGATAGAACGCCATATTCTATCTTGGCACACTACTTTGCTTCGGCTACATTCATACATCTTCTCACGCGAGCTCTACGGTTGTTGAGGCTTTTAACAGGGCCATCCTCCAATACTTGTGGTATCTGATCATGCAGGGTCTTTCGCAGACGCCCTCTATTGCTGTTGCCTTCAACACTCGACCCATATATTTTCTTAACCATCGTTTCCTCGCTCGTACGTTCTACATGACCAAACCATCTCAGATTACGATTATTGAGTAACCGGTTAAATAAACGTTTTTGACTTCACTAGTGTAAGTGGGTGTTTAATCATTGTCCTGGGAGACCACCATACTGGTATAGGTGTCCAAATCGCAAGCTTAATTTGAAAAATAGAAGAAATATGTATTCGCACAGCGTTTCTATTTAATTCAACATCTGTGGTATTAATTGTGGGCACATGTGATTTCTTAATGAAAAAAAAAACTTTCTGACGTCCGGTATGGTAAAGAGGCCACGAACCACCCTCAATGCCAAGCTGTCGTTCGTTCTGTTACACTAAGCTAATAAAAAGCAATATTTCCACAAATTACTGAGTAAATAAAGGAAACATGAATGGAGCAATTTCTGTCATTCAAATGAATATTTATTTATTTTTTCGCTCAAACAATAGATATTGAATTAATACAGATACAAAAGATTATTTTATTATTATTTGAGGTATTTTTTTAAATGTAGTTTTAACCTTAAAATTGGAAATGAGCTACATGTTACATTCCCCGATGGAAATATGGCTGACAAGTTTATTAGAAAGGTAAAATGTAAAATATTAGTTAGTTAGTTAGTTAGCTAGCTTAGTGGGGCAGTGTTAACTCCCGGTGAATATTTTTAACGATTAAAAGGGAGCGAGAGAGTAAGTATTTTACATTTCCGTACCTAATGTGTCTGCTAGATCGTAAAAGGCACACATTCGGCCCGATTCTGAAAATAACAATATCTGGATCTTTAAGACCTTTATCCCAACACTTAATAGACGATAATAAAAATTAAAAATGTCCAGAGCGAATTTTGTAATTCTACGGCTCAAATACACTGTATTAAAAGATGATATAAGAAAGATTGTTTCTTACAAACGTATTAATTTCTTCATATACAGTGTCCAAATGAAATATCATGGCTAAACGAAATGTCACAACCGCGTTCGGCGTTACCGCGTATTCAAATCTTCCCATCTTGACATTTTTTGACAGATATGTCTGGATCTTTAAGATCTTTATCCCAACACTTAATAGACGATAATAAAAATTAAAAATAAACGAGACATAGCTTTACGTCGGTGTTTGTTTCTGTAAGTTTCTATATGAAATAGATATAGAGGGAGGGAGAAAGATGTAAATTGTTATCTGTCAAATGTCAAGATGGGAAGATCTGAATACGCGGTAACGCGGTCATGACAAGACATGATATTTCATTTGGACGCTGTGGATGAAGAAATTTATACGATTGTAAGAAACAATCTTTCTTATATCATCTTTTAATACAATGTATTTGAGCCGTAGAATTACAAAATCCGCTCTGGACATTTTTAATTTTTATTATCGTCTATTAAGTGTTGGGATAAAGATCTTAAAGATCCAGACATTGTTATTTTCAGAATACGGATGAGTGTCTACGCAGCGATATCGATTTTTTATTCGTTTGTTTTTCTGGTTTCGTAACGCGGCTAGACGCATCGATCGGTCTCCCTGACCCCTCTCCATTAAATAATTTGTTTCGATACCGCCCACGATCGAGTGGGAGTGACCCCGGCTCCAATAAATAAACAAACAAACAAACCAACTTCCAATAATCCCCCCCACTCTCATGAGTGATTGTTATCCCAACACTCAAAAACAGACGGAATCTATTATTTGTGAACGCGTAATCTTTCTATGAGAATGTCGAGAAATTTATCAGTCAAATGTCAATATTTCTATCGTAGCGGAAATACTGGCTTTTATGAGAAATGAGTAGCTTGTTGGTCTTGTGGTTAGGACTCTCGCCTCGCAGATCCAAAGGTCGCGGGTTCGAAATTCACTCCAGAGCAGCAAGTTAGTCCTATTTTCATAGCACAAGCGTTTAGCTTAGTTTAAAAATACATAGTAAGAATATTGATGTGACACGTTTTCCGTGTTCACGTCTCTATTTTTTTTTTAAATTTGACATGTGTAACCATCTTTCAAAATAGTATTAGTAGATAATACTTTATTTTTTATAATGTGACGTCCAAATTGACGTAGTACCTATACAACGTTATACAGGATGTATCATAGATAGTAGCAAAAACTTTACAGGTGGATTACTCCTGCCTTGATAATGAGTCGAAAATGTTCAAGCAACTATTATAGTTACGGAGATATGCAATATCAAAATTGGCATTTTTTTTCACCGTTACTGACTCATTTATTGCTTTCATTGCATTGCACGTATCGGTATAAGGTCAAAAAATCATGTCAAAAAAATATCTTTGTTCCAAAATATTATATTACTTTGTTCTCTTATTCACTGATTGTAATATATTAATTCATTCAACATTCTTGTTATCTTTAATCTTTTTTTACATTTCAATATTATGCGCATTGCTGTATTTTGTTATTTTAGCAGTCCTTCGTTGCTTATCAATATTATGCTGGAATGAGAATCATAGTATCGTACCTATATTATTGATATTCTTTTATTCTTGGTTATAGAGTTTTTAATTCTTGCGAGTAAATACCCTTTTTTGCAATTTTCTATAATCAAGAAATATTCGGCATTTTTTGTAAATGTTGGTTTAGAATCAATAATTTACAGTACTTTACTTGGGAGGGGTCGATAAGACTCTTTGAAAAACCCAAGTTTTCGTCCGTACGAAGTTCATTCGTGAAGGTATTTGTCATACAGATCGCCACTCTAAACTCGTTTTCAAGAACTCTTGAAAATCCTGGTCGATTGGTGAACCTCTCAAGAAATACTGACGTAGGCGATAAATTTGGCGGTCGAAATTACCGCCAATACCAGTTTTCACCATTACGGGTCCGAGTATTCGCAGCAGCCATGTTGGTATATATATAGCTATATATTTTTTCTCTTCAGGGCGTGCTTTCTAAAAACGGTGATGCAATTTTATAAACTGAAATATTTTATTTTTAACAAAAATACATATTATGTAGTTATACGATACTGAAAAAATCAGATTTTTCAATTAGAAAGACATGCTTTCGTAGTCATAGTAGACATAGTCTCGTAGCTAGTAGCAAAAGCTGTAAAGAGTCTTCTTTTGATTTTGAAATAAAAATAATCGTTACACTTTAGGTGAAATGTCGATAGTTACTAGCATGTAAAAAATGAAAGACATGTCTCGGTCAACGTGAAGATTCGAAGAAAAAAAAGGATCATTCATATACATAATTCTTTATGTAATAATGTACGTCGTTAACGCTACGCTATATGACCGAAATGTATTGAATTTTATTGTTAATTATATTCTGTATTGAGGTGCATTGCCCGAGAAACATATAAAAGTAAATAATTTTGACGGGTTGTACCTATACTACATAATTCTGTGGGCAAAAGCAACAACATAATAATGAATAAGTCAAAAAATTCAGGTTTTCGGGAGAGCCAATTTTTTGTTAGAATTTCGTTTGTTTACGAAACATCTCTTAAAGCCGTTGTTATTTTTATCTAATTTTTGCATCAGGAGTTTTGTTGTTTGCACAAAAACGTTGAATTTTTCAAATAATTAATCGTGTTGTTTGTTCTTTTTCAAAAAATTAAAACGTATTCGCATTATATTTTATTTTCCGAGTCATCTAATTTTTCCTTGCTAGATACGTATCTACAGAACAACCCTGCATTCTTAACTCAAAACTAGATTTTATTGACTCATTCAGTTGTTCCTTTCTCCCGCAGAATTATAATGATACATAATACTAAATAAGATTAATTTTCTGAAAATTAACATCTTTTATGTTCAAGTGTAATTAACACAATTATATTTACAAAAAATATGTCTCCTAAAATTAGTAGGTTTATCCTGACGTCTGCCGTTTATCATCAATTTCTTACTATTTCAGCTAAACGCTTGCGCTATGAAAATAGGACTAACTTGCTGGTCTGGAGTGAGATTCGAACTCGCGACCTTTGGATTTGGAGAGTCTTAACCACTAGTCGCTCATTTTTCATCTGCCAAAATCCCTCGAACTCAAATGTCATTATATCCAAATCATCTTATCTACTATAGTGCACATCTACAGAAAATATTTCAGGTTTGATACTATAACATAAGCGTCTGTCGCCTACGTATAAAATGTGGAACAAGCGATTTGATACCCAATTTTGTTCTCGTTTGCTTCCCTCGAACATTTATTTGTTCTTTGTTTCTTTGGCCTCCTCAATCTCTCCCAAGACTGGTGAGATCACGAGCATCTTGGTAATGTCAATCACGCCGATCGCCGTTTTGGCCGTGCCCGCTCCCCCGCCCGCCTGCTCGGGCGAGCACGCGGCCGCGCCGGCCCGGCCACCGCCGCCGCACGCCGGGCACGCGTGCTCGCCCGCGCGCCCGCGCGCCGTGGCACGCCGCCAGGCAAACTTAATCCGCCCGCCTTTAGACCAGGCCAGACACACGTTTTGTGCCTTATCAGTCAGATCGCGGACACCCTAGGATGTTGCCAAATTGAATCATTATTATTAATCGAGACATATTATAGATGTATATTATAAGTAGTGATGCAACGAATACCACTTTCACGAATATGAATATCAAGCATACTATTCGGCGAATACGAATACGAATAATTCATCCAGGTAAAAAATAATACACCACTGTTGTTTTTTTACTGAGAGTACAAAAAGAACAGTGGTGTATTATGTAAAATACCAGAAGGGTTTCGATGGTAATAAATGAATAAGTAGTACATAATTATAAAGATCCGCATTACAAAATAAGAAATAATGAAACAAATGAGATGGGAAAGGGGAAAGGCGTTGGATTTAGTTTTGAGAAAAGAGAAGGGCAGTTGGAATATTTTTAGCTTATCGACTAGACGAGCGCTCCTTGGTACCACGTTCCCGCGCTTAGGGTACCGATAGGTCACCGCCCATCCGAGTGACTGGCCACTAAAAACGCTCACAGATGGACCAATACACTGACATATAGCGATTGTCAATATTTACTTAACGTAGTCAACACCAACCGAGAGGGACGTTATCTTAGATAAACCAGAAATACTTTTATTTTCCTTATCATGTAATTTTACACCGTTGTTGAAAAATATTAATATTTGAATAATAATATAATTTAGAATCAAAAAAGTTGTACTAAATTAAACAATTAACACGAAGTGTACAAGCACACGCAGAAATACATGGATTACTTTAGGTGTTTACATAATTATTATTGTCTGTTTTTACTCCCTTTCGTTTAACCAAAAGTAAAACAAATTCATAATTCGAAAAAATATAAGATGTTGCATTGACGTGTTATAATATAGACACGTTATTCCACGTTAGCAAATATTGCATTGAAAGAGTCAACACATCACATAATCAAGTAATCACGTAAAAATCACATAAAAAATTGACGTATTATAATATAGACACGTTATTTATTCCCTTACTAGCCGGCTTTTATATGTAGCAAATATTGCATCGAAAGAGACATAATCATCACATAATCAAGTAATCACGTAAAAATCAGGTAATTTGAAGTCACGGTGACTAAAATAACATGCCTATTCTTACAATAGTGTACGATACTCTGTTTACGCTTGTAAGGTATCTACAGTTTATTATATCATTGAGATGTTGTATTTGCTTTTACGTTATTACATTTATTATTTTATTTAATTACTATGCACATAAAATGTCAAGTAGACAAACGTGAGCACTTTGGACACATCCTTCTGTTCGAGTGAGAATTGTGTTTTTTATCGCAGAGGCATCGAGAAACTTGTAGAAAGTCGGCAAGAAGGAGAATGCAATATTGACTGATTTGTTGTTTTGTCCTCGTGTTCTCTTCATTCGGAAAAAAACGGACGCAAATTATGTTAACGCCTAACGTACAGATGCTTGTCGTCAGGATTATCTTCAAAAAGTTGTGAAATGCCGATGTGCTAAGCGTGCGGAGCTTGTAAAGTGTGTCGCCAGGGTGTTTCCGAGTACTGCTGGCACCGGTCCAGTGGTAATTTGTATTTTAAACCCAATGGTACTCGCGTATTATAAGTGGCTTAATTTCACCCACGTTTTCGACAATTCTCCGAAAAAAAATTGCCGAAAAAACCCGCCGTATTCCGAAAATAGCGATATTGGGATCTTAAGATCGTTATCCTTACTCTTGATAAACGAGAATAAAAAATAAAAATAAACGATACGTCGGTGTTTGTTTCTTTCAGTTTCTACTTGAGAGAGAGGGAGTCAACGCGACGCAACAATGCGACGCGAGACTTGACTGTTATCCGTCAAACGCCAATATAAATACGAGTCCAACTCGACAATTGACAATTTTATATCAGGACGCTGTGGGAAAAGAAATTAATAAGTGCATATCGTCGCTGTATATGTATATTTATAATAAATCCTATGTGCCGTTTAGTACATTTTGAGATGAACGAATCAATTTGTTAATTATTCATTTAAATAATGGAGATATAAATAATGTAGATCTACCAAAAAAAACATTGCCGTTCATCTGGAAAATCTGCCTAGTAGTCATTTAAAATATTTTTTATAAATCTAGTTTGTGCAATTATTTGTTAAAAGAGTTTTATTCGTTTATATCAGAATGTACTAAAACGTCACGTAGAATTAATTATATATACAGCGACGATATGAAATAATCTTTTTCTTATAATATATAAATACAACATTGGTACTTATTCCACGTAATTTTAGCCGAAACATGAGAATTGTGAGGTTATGTTTGCGATAGATACTTCGGTAATCCGTTGGAAGCTCTGTCAAATTAGACGGCCTGGATGAGGAGGCATTGGAGAGATCACTTTTCTAAAGGCAATGCAGACATCGGACATCGCAAATAAAAGTATTTAATTTGAGAGTGCTTAGTGAAAATATACAAATCTCCTCATTTGAGTACGACGAACACTGAACACCGACGTACACCTACATTTCGTTTTTTTATTTTATTTTCATTCTCGTCTATTAAGTGTTGGGATAAAAATCTTATAATCCCAATATTGCTATTTTTTAATTCGGCCGAATATCTCTTGAACGCGAACGGCAAGCAAAATATTAGGGCTGTCGATTTACGAATTGATAATTGTGTATAAGAATATCGAGTCTATTTGCCACGTTTGTTACGTATGCCGATTCCCGGTCTATTGACCGATAATTTTATGTGCATAATATGGTTTCATTTTAGACACTTATACTGCGAGCCTAAGTGTAATTTTTAATGAAATATGCATGTTTCGATGCTTGTGTTATTGACTTCAAAGTGAACGTTGAACTAAAAATGTAAATGTTTGCATTACTCGTATTTTGTTTATGGCTGGCTTTGCAGTTGCAGGTTGAATTATTTAACCCTATTGTCATCACAATGTCTCAGTCGAACGGCTGTAGGTTTCCACAGTAGCTTTTTACTTTACCTATACCGACTGACTTGATAAACGAGCGAGGTCTTGCTATACGAGTATCGCGAAATCCCCAAAAAGGGGCGATTGCAAGTGTGCAACAGATATCAGAATTCCATTAGTTACAGTGAAGTAAATGTAAAATACACAATGTAAAGTTAAGTAATTAAAATTGTGTAATACAAAATACTTCGATGAGATTCTAGAAACAAAAAAACTGCACATAATCGATGATTTCCGAACTGATTGAATCATTTTAGAATTCGGGACTTTAGAAAGATCTGGAATTATACCAGAAGCCTCGCGAAATTCAAGTCAGTTTTTGATTAATCATAGAATCGAAGACGAATCGAACCGAGAATCCGTGCGATAGAAACGGCGTAAAAAAAGTGTACCAGAGACAAGCGGAATATTCTCGTGCGAATTACGTAACAGTCTTCTTTATTTATAATAATTAAACGCTTTATTTTTATTTTTAAATAGAGATGCGAACACGGAATACGTGTCACATCAATATTCTTACTTTTTCAAACTAAGCTAAATGCTTGGTGCTATGAAAATTGGACTAACTTGCTGGTCTGGAGTGAGGTTCGAACCCGCGACCTTTGAATCACGAGGCGAGAGTCCTAACCACAAGACCAACAAGCTACTCGATTGATTTGAAGCGTTTAATTTGGATCCCACCGCTGCGAATCCGTGTCTCTTAGCTAGTAGAAAAAAACCTCGGAAGTGCCTTTCTCATTCACTCCCCCGAATTTTTTTCTACTAGCTACGAGACACCTTGCATAAAAAGGCATTTTTAATATTTTTGGTCGTGAAACGAATCATCTGTTTTTAAATTATTTATTATGGGGTAAACCGATTTTATATGTGTACCCTACGAGACTGGATTGCGAACACGTTTCCGGAACGAATTATGGTCGGAATATTTATGGTGTAGTGTAGTGTACTTGATGTGTGCGTGAGTCGGTCGTGTGCGGAGATTGGTGCGCGGGCCGACGGGGGCGCGTGAACGAGACGGTCGGCCACTTGAAGCTTGTTCGGATCGATAGTCGCGGAACAACCAAATATTCTGTAACGTCGTTGTTATATTAATGTCATTAATCTGTATGAAAACGCCGCAGTGTCACTCAAGAAATCCCCTGAATTCCTCTACTGAAGAGGACCATTTCGTAAATGGATACCTCATTTTTATGCCATTGGTTTCAGATCACACAGACAAAATTAGCACAGCTGGCCAGAGCGCTATCGCACATTAATAATAATAATATTTGGATCATTTGTATAGCGCCGTTTTCGTGAGTACTCACTTGAAGGGCGCTTCACACAGACAACTTACTGAATAAAAACACCTAACTATTACATACTTATTCATTAGATGACATGAACAAAATGGAATTAACATTTAAAACTATAATAGTTGGGAGTGCTTTCTAGCACAATCAGGTATTATCGCGGAGTGCATACTAGGAGTGGGAAACATTACGAAGTGATTCTATAGATTTTTATATGATTGTCTATACAAACGCATCTTTAGTTGTCTTTTGAACTGTGGTAAGATGTATGTTCGTCTCAGTTTATTTGGTAGTTTATTCCAGAAATTTGGTCCAGCCACCGCGAAAGCACGATCACCAAAATTGGGTTTGTGGACGCGATTTACTTTAACTAACCTATTTATATTAGATGTTGATGCTGAGCGAAGAGTTAGTTATCTGTTATTTGCGGAAAATGGAATGCAGAAGTCGGTAATGTATTGAGGGGCCATGTTGTGAATAGCCTTGAATATTGTGTATACAACTTATATTCAATCCTCTCTGGACATTTAAGCCATGTGAATGGTACCCACCGCTTACCCAGGACCGTTTTATGAGCAAAAGCTCCCATATCGGTCCTTCTCATTCGTCTCCAGGTTGACATTTTTTTAGCTACAATGCAAGACCGTGCTGCCCCGCACGGGTCGTATAAACCGGTGCGAGGCGGCACGGCCGCAAAAACAAAACCATTCACAGACCGACACCATTAGATACGTCTTTATTGCATAAAAAAATACATAAATAAATTCAAGAACAAAGAAAAGGTAAAATAACAAAATAAGAAAAATAATAATACAAAATAATACGAAATAATACAAAAATAATACAAGAACAATAATAATAATACAAGAACAATAATAATAATACAAGGACATTTAAGCCAGTGAAGGTTTTGAAGATGGTATAAAAAGACACGCGCAGACTTTGATACGCCAGTAATGAGGCATTAAATACCGATTGTAGGCAGAGCCCTGAAAATACACAAAAACAATGCTAAATAATTATTTGCATTATCGGGGCCAAGGTGGTTCGTATCCATGACATAATATGAAACATTGATACGTTATCCTGGTTAGCGGTTGACTGCCTATCGGGCAGCGGTCACGACTCGTCAAAAATTCAGATGACTCATCGGGCGTGACTCGACCGCCTCCCCGACTACGCTTGCTACAGATGCGCTTCCACGTGACTTTGTTTATTACTCGCATATTTAGTAGAATTATTTAAAAACAGTTAGAAATTCTTATTGTTATTTGTGGCAGTCTCTCTTGTGTCAACTCGGATTATAGTTGGTGTTAAAGCCTCTCGCCTAAGCTGGCGCGCGTGTTTTTGTCACGTTTTTATTTATTTTACGACATTGTAGTGCCGAAATGTACAATATTATGTAGGATGTCACAGATTTGCATTGAAAATATATCAAGGGGAGAGAAAGTGGTAAAGGGGGAGGGGGAAAATTGTATTTTTTACCCGCCGGGTCCTAAAGAATAAGTTTGTAAATTTTGAGTCCGATCGGTCGAACGGTACAGATTTGCATTGAAAATATATAAGGGGCATGGGAAGGGGTAAAAGGAGAAGGGGGAAAGGTCGCCTATGTTACCCGCCGGGTCCTAAAGAATATGCATGCATAATTTGGGTTAAATCGGACAAACGGTGCAGATTTGTATAGAGAACAGACATTGAGTTTTATAGGTATACATTACTGGTTTGTCCCGTATTCGGGTGCAGTCCACCCTACCACCTAACTCTAGAAGGCTTCTGTTAGTCGTTCCGACTAACACAGCGAACATTTGTTGCTTTCTCTTTCGAACTATTAAGTGTATCACGTTGATTCTATGTGTCAACTCAGTCAGCCAGTTGGAAGAGACGGCTATGTCACGCTGGTAAGTACCGCTATTTTCGAAATACGGTGTACTTGTTAGCCTAAACGAAAAATTATCAAAAGCCTTTAATTAAAGATTAATAACAATATTCTGATGAAACCAGCGCAGTGGATGCGCAATAAAGCGTGTCACACGATTTAGGCAACAAAAAAAAACAGATTATAAATTTAAAAAAAAACGAACAAAAGAAAGTTTATCAGCCAGGAAAAACAAGTGCGACTCGAAGAGTCACACTTTGACATTTGAAACAGCTATTTCGTCACAAGCCGTCTACGATACAATGTTCACCTTCACCGCTGATATCACAAATTGAAGAGTGTTCAAAATCAACACAAAACACATTCGCCTGTGTCAACTGGTGATTCAAAACAATGTCGTTGTATTTGGACGATACCGAATTGATTGGAATTGGTCGTTATCTAAATGTGCTTGAAATTGCAAAAGGAATGTTCTTTGCTACCTGGATCAACAATGACGTATATTTATGCGTACATTATGTGTAACAGTCCACAATACTTTACAGGTAGATTCCTGCCTTGATCACGAGTCGAAAATTTTCAAGCAACAATTTTTTCGCTTCGCACCTTATCTTTCTTTTTTTTAATACCTGCCTTGCACCTATTTATTTACTAATGCTTACTTTTTGACGTGTAACATCTTACCTCTTGCTTTTCTGCAATCTGTGGCAGTGATTTCGTGAAAAAGGACGGAAATGCGTAACAGGAAATAAGACTCGCGCAATTTCAGTTAACCAATAATCGCGCGCGGAACACGCGCGATGGACAAGAAATCATCGTTTTAAACAAATCAATGTCCAGCAAATGCCATCACAGCGAAGACGCACACTACCAGCCAAAGCTTCGGATTTTGTATATATGTTGCGAGGCTGGTATCGAGCGTGTGGACGTTGTAACTTTGATATATTTTGGCTTATATCTTCGAAACTATCCAATAAATACTTACTTTTTTATATTAATGTAAACAATAACAACCCTTAATGATTTATATTCTCAAATTTTATGTGATTATTTTTAAATATTTATTCTAAGTTTTCATACAATATGTATGGCGGCACACTACCGCCGCCATCTATGAAAATAAATAAAAACGTATAATTGACCAGACACATTTCTAAACAAAATGCGTATGTAGATATATGCGGTACGTACCTAGTGCGGCAAAATTCTATAATAAATAAATGCACATACGAGTAATTTTTCTTTACTTTTTACTAATTAATAAATATATAGGTATTACCTTTTTTAAATTTTGTTTAAATGCTTTGCTTGCATTTAAACAAATGCTCAATCGATATTTTTAATTGTGAGATTTACAATTAAAAATAAAAGTATAGACATTATTAAATCTATTGATAAGTGCTGATCAATTGATATTTTTAATTGTAAGATGTCAAATGTTACACACCATATGCGACTACTGTAAGCCTCGCTCGTTTTTTTATGTTAATAATTACTTTAATACTTACTTTTTCGCTTAGCACCATATCTTTCCTACTTTGTATGCCCTATTTATTTGAATAATTCTTGCTGTATACCTTATTTCTTTATATACCTAACCTTTTATGTACCTGCATGTGATAATTTATGTGTATATATTCATATCCTCTTATATTTGATATATCGCTTGCATCATTGGATTAATTGAATACATATATGTATACTTATACGAAGTGTGTGGGATTGCACTAACCTCCCCACATACTGGAATAAAGTTAGATCCGTATAAGGAATAACTTTACCAGAAAAGAACGCAGATCTGAGTTCATCTCTCTCCTGGATGAAGGGACCAGTTAGGGCCGGTTGTTTCAAGTTGGATTAAAGTAAGCGTTCTCTTAAAGCATAGATTTTTACGTTCTCCACCAATCAGACGATGCGTTTTCGTAAAAATCTGTGCTTTTATCGACCGCTTACTTTGATCGAACTTGAAACAACCGGGCCTTAGTCGAGCAATTATTCTTGTATTGCGCAGCTTCCCAATAATACAATCTCCACGATGACTTTGACGAAATTCTGCACGGAGATTTCTTCTTTTGCGCGTTGCTTCTCTCGTCCGATATAAATATCGATTGTATTACAATTTACAATCGATATTTCGTGAGTCATTCGGCCACGTTTTGCTGATAAGTCGGTGTTGATAAACAAAATTACCGTAAACATTGGGAATTGCAATGCTTATTGCGTAGTGCGCGCTGTTTGCAGCGCCAAACGTTTTGTTTTTCACGCGCAGGTGGGTTCGCTGAGGATTGTGGAATAATTTCTTCACTATCTCAATAATGACTTTTCGTCGTACAAAAACCTTGGAACGTACAATAGCACATGCTGATATAATATTAATTTTTATGCTACTGCTCTTTTACTTAAAGTTTGCTCACGTTTAAGAGCTTTCTGATTGATTGAATTCATTAATTTCATTCCTGTAACCTTAAAACGTTAAAATTGGCGACATTACAATGTTATGCAATATCAGTCAAGATACAGACATAGCAATATTGCTCATTTCAAATTTCGGCCGGTTGCTTTAAATGATGATGGGATATCTGTAAGAATATCAGCATTCGTGTTAAGGTTAGCAGTGTAGATTCTTAGCCTCCCTCCACCTTGTTCGCTTCTTTCCTTTAGTAAAAGTTAGTCAAATGGTTGAAAAAGACGCGATACCACGTTATCTGAGTGATACAAAACCCGCCAAACTCTTCGGTCATTCACGTTGGTGTGTATTGTGAGTCTGATCTGTTTAGTACTCCGTTGGTACCGCACCGCAGTCGAAGGATTTGAATTTCAATGTTCCTGGCAGACGGTTTGAATATCATTCAAATTATGACCATTCTTGTATGCTGATGCCAGCAGGACTCGAACGACAACTCTTGAATTAAAAACGCTTATTCTTGTTGATGTTCCTTGTGCAATACTGACCAGCGCGGACTTGTTTGCAGCATATCGTGAGCGTATCGCAAAAAGTTACCGAGTCAAAAGACGTAATTGTTGGCAAATTATCGGTATATTATATAACATTGTACACTGTGTAAATTTTGACGTGATAAAATTATTTACGTGCTTTCAACCAGATATTTTTGCGATGAATGTCAATATGTATTCAAAATTATTCTCCCGACTCGGACGCGGGTGTTGGGAATGTTTTTTTAAATACCTACAAAATATACGTATATGTGATGTTAATAGTGTGTCGGTTCAGTGACCCTCAAAACGATGTGAAATTTACACACACTATTTAAAACAACACGCTCTGAAATTCAATGTTTGCGCAGAACGTCGCCGTGCCAAAATAAAATTAGATAAAATGAAATTAACGATTGGAGAAAATAATGAAAATAGTAATAAATTTAAGAAATCTAAAAACACGATTGCGTAAAAAGTGAACTTTAAATAATAACCGAAAAGAAAAAACAAGTCCAGAAGCCTAGAATTCTCTTGAATACTATTGAATAACTATAACATTTAAATAATTTCATGATCGATGCACACATAAAACAAATAATAAATTCTAATGCGGAACATAGCGACAGGTTAACAGTTGGGAAGATTTGAGCCTTTCTAGATTTTTAATGATAAAATGATTTTCAAATACCTATTCGATGATACCCCGCTTTATATAGATAGTTCGTAGATTTTCATATTTTCTTTTTCACAATATAGCGTCTGGTTGTCGCTATATTAAATTTTGATTACCGTCACGTCTTTAGTGACACTCGCAAGATCAAGTCAAATCGATTGTCGTAAGAATCATCAAAATCGGCCCACGCGTTTGGTCTCTAGAGTGCCACAAAGGAACAAACATACATAGGCTTATAAACGCACATGTGCGACGCATATTCGAGTTTTGAGATTGAGGTTCCATAGATTTCAGAAAAATTTCCTAGTAAAAAGTAGTGACAGGTTTTTTATATCTATCTCAGATACACTGATACTAGGGATTGGTCCCGCGAGTTCCCGGTACTACAAAAAGATATACTAATTTAAATTTTACTATTATCAAGCTGTAAATGATGTTTTAGCCGCCGGTGATTTGAAACAACGATTTATTTTAGTAAATAACACCCATGTGACCTTACCTTAATTCCTTTCTACTTTTAATTTTGTTTAAACTTTATATATAATTATAATTTTGTTTAAAAGTGACTTTGTAGAGCTTAGAATTTTTGTTATGACCAGACTGAATGGTTTACGGTACAGTTTTTTTAATTAAAATTCAAAGGTTTCCTTTTCATGACAAGAATGATTATTTTTTGTTGAAGTTGAGTTAAGACAATACTTAAGTTGTTGATTATCAAAGATTGTTATTGAGACTGATTGTATTATTTTTGCCAGTAATAATCGATTGAATTACATAGGGTACTTCAGTGATTTGTATTGTGATTAAAGTTTTTTAAAACTAATTCCAACGTTTTATTTCATGCACAACAAAGCATTAAATTTAACACATTTTTTCTCTAGCAATTTCAGTACCGGTACTGCACACACTAAGGCCCGGTTGTTTCAAGTTCGATCAAAGTAAGCGGTCGATAAAAGCATAGATTTTTACGAAAACGGATCGTCTGATTGGTGGAGAACGTAAAATTTCAGTTTAAACTCTACGCTTACTTTGATCGAATTTGAAACAACCGGGCCTAACTGACACCCATTATTTTGCGAATGAATTACCGTACCTACCCACCGCAAAACAATTTCGTTTGCAAAACACTCATTCTTCAGCCGCTCTGAATTATAATTAAAAAGTATAATGTAAGCTTTTGAACGTGGAGCGCCCCCGCTGCGCGCGAAGCTCGCAGATTTTCCATTGTTTTCCTGTTGTCCTCTTCGCTCGCGCGCGCGCGTCCCTCTCGCACGCACGATAAATTCACGCATTACGTTTACGACTTCCACAAGGCCCGAGCGTCTAAAATACGATTTGGCGGGAACGCAAATCGCAAAATGGCCGATCGCGGTCGTAACGTCTCCCGCGACGGCCTCGCTTCATGCGGTCGTATTATTTGTTTAAAATTCACGGCCATTTGCATGTTTCGCAGCTTTCAATTCCACAAGGAAATGCGGCGTAGGTGATTTTATATTGTGTTTCAAGTTTAAACCAGCACATGATTCGGGCATGTTGAGCGAATAAATGAGGAAAAACATGGTAAGAAAAATATATGACGCGAGTTATGACGGCACCAGAGACCAGATTGACGTTAATCTGCTTCTAACAGCAGGATGGTCCTGTTAGGAGCCCCAACAATTGTCGAGCTTGTATACGACGATGTATGAATGCAAATGATGCGAGAGTTGTGTGAGAACAGAAGAGTGCGACGCTCTATCCTCTCTGCCTACCCCGCGGAAAACGGCGTGGTGGTTAGTAAGTAAGGTCAAGTTTGAATTATTTTTATCCATCGGGCGACCAAGGGACGCCCTCTTGACACCCCTCTGTGGCGGATCAAATAAGCATTTGATAGATGTGTGGTTGTTCTTGGGTGGATCGGTGAACGTCGTAGCGTGTAAAATGATCACTGAAGACAGATGTGGACGCCCGATAAAGACTTCCATACATGCTTTATTTATAATTTATTGTAAAACGTCGAGTGCTGTTAATTAAGTACTCGATTTCTACAGACTCGTGACGATAATTTAATTCAGCGTCCGTATCTACAAAACTTTTTGCGTAAAAATATGTTTTTATTCGCCGGCCTTCATTACTGACGGACTTTTACCTAATTTTAATAGGTATAAATTTAATGTAAGGTAGTTTTTTCCATTTATTTCCACTTTTTTTGTCGCAATTGAGCAAAAATATAAACTACCGAACTTTGGCCGTCCCATCTTTGAACCTAATTAAAATATCCGTAATGAAAAATTGCAGGAAAAAAAACACACGGTTGCGTTGAAACCGAAATTGTTTCTGGTTATCCTTAAGTACCTATTCAAATTTATGATAAAATATTTATTTATCATGTTTTATAACTGGTTAATTGACTTCTTATATTTTTAAATTCTACAGTGAGACTATTTTTACACGTTTTTAAATTCCTTAATTATATCTTAAACAGGTCTTTAGTTCCTTTGTTTACAAAATTGTGATATTAAATATAATTGTTTGTCTTGATATCTATAGCTAAGGAAAAAAATTCTGAATCCAAAATGAGTATATTTTTCCTTGATACTTGATTTGTATTGACAGGTCACTCCTAGTCTTTATTGCTGTATTCTTATTATATTATCACAAATTCGCGAATCCAAATGAAACATTTAAAAACAATTAAACTATTATTTTCAAAGTCACTGGATACAAGTTTAACTGAAACACTAAACTGTAAATCTCCTAATACGCTACTACAATATTCCACACGCAAATACTTTTTATTCACGCCGTTTCTATCGCACAGATTTACAGTTCCCGGTTTCTATAACTTTCCCCTTTGTGGTTAATCGCAGCTGTCAAACTAAGAATGCCTTGCCACGCGTATTTTTATGGATTCGAAGTTTCCGGTATAATTTCGCGTATTCTAGACCATTCTATAATTTTCCAAAATTGAAAAAACTTAATCATTATATGGGTGGTGTGATCAATTTGTGCATATTACACGATATTCTCGTACCAAATATAATAAAATGGCAACCAAATGTACTATTTACCTTTAGTTATCTCAAACGCAACAATGTTAAGTTAGGTTAAAATTGCTAAAATGTGCACATTGATCTTTGTCGAAATTCGTTTTTAATTTCATCCAAATAATGTAATGAATTGCATCAGTGAAATGTCATTCATAACCAAGATACAAACCTCATTATTTAACCGGTCGTGTGCCGGCCGTATGTAACGCGGAATGTACCCTGTCTGTCGAGCAATTTCGCGTACGATTGCTGTTTTTAGACACTTTTTTATGATGGTTATACTCATGTAAAAATCAACAATAATCGCTGAGAAGTTGCAGTTTCTGGTTTCTCAATACGCAGACTTCAATAATTACTTATATTTCAATAATTACTTATATTTCAATAATTACTCGTACAATAATTATGAAAATAAGTAATGAAATTTACTGTCAGAAATGTACGCACATGTTTATCGAATAAAACCATGGAAGCAATAACACTAAAGATATTGTATTTAAATATTTTCGTTCTATATATATATATATCAAAGAATATAAAAATATTTAATTTCAACACTTTTTTTAAATTGATAAATAACACAACTAATGCGCGGTTCGAGGACGACATTTGGAATGATTTTTTTTGTCCGTTTTGCGCGGCAAATGAGGTTACTTGACAAATAGAACTCGTCCATTCATTTAAAAATTTGTGATACAACCAACGATAAGCTTTAAAGACCCACAAACGCAGGTAAAATAGGCCGAATTCGCATACGTGTCTAGGAAGCGCAGATCTGCGCTCCGGCACCCGACCGGTTAGAAGCAGGTTAGTGTGTGCTATAGTGTCATATTTTCCACCACGATTTCCAATACGCCCTCTGTCGCTTCTCACATAATTAAACGGCTTATTCGCTGAATAAATTGTCTGCTTGCTGGAGCCGGTCCAGCTCTGCGCATTACCTCATCCTCGATACGCCGTCTGCCTGAAAATAACGATATCGACATGACGCTGTGGAGCACGGCGCGACCGAGTGATGCTCAACCGGAGAGGTAATTTGTTCCAGCATTTATACATATTATTAGATGAGCCCATCAATAAGAGGCGCATGATGTCCATGCAGCCGCGCCGTGTCGGCCGAGTGTTCGGCAGGAATTAGTTCGTGGTAATTTATCCATACTGTAATTTCATCGAGGTCTCTCGGTGACGCTGAAAGTCCGCCAAGTATTCTTGGCATCGATACTTTTGCCAATGTGGACTAATAATTTTGAAAATCCTACGGAAATCTAAGAGAAAGTTGAAGGGCACGCATAATTGTCACAGAAGACCGCGCGTGACTACTGTAAACATTACTGAAAGCGTCGTCCTGCACGCCACCCTACGCAGAAACACGCACTGGCCTTACGCGCTGTCAAAAAAAGCAGGATTTTGTGAAAAAATATTTAAATTCTAAATTCGCCATATATTTAGTATAACGTATAGTTTATTACATTTTATTTTACTCTAGTGTATTAAAACTATAATTAATGTATAAGTTTTATTCGCTGTACGTCTCCAAAAAGAGACTAACTCTTGTGCTTTGAGAGGGACTTACACTTTTATATGATTACGTATTTTTGTATATACATATGTATTTGAAAAAATCTATCTTTTAATTGTGTTTTTTGTAGTGTCTATTTAACTTCTTTTTTATTTGTGTGTTCTCAGTTATATTCTTAATTTCTCTAGGGAGGCTATTGAAATTCGTTATTCCTAAATATGAGTATATAACGATTTTGCTGATATTTTTTGGTGTTGCATTTTGCTATTCTGGAATTACTTAAAAATCTTAAGGATGTGTAAAGTGCTGTAAAAAGATAATTTTTTACGCGTCCCCGCACATTTTTGCACAGATACAGTTCCGAGCGGCCAGTGCACGGGTGCCGATAATAAAATACGAGATTAATTTTATAGTAATTTGACATCTGCCTTACACGATGAAATATGATGCGATCGAGTTTTATTGCCTCCTTTGCAATTAACAAAAGTTTACAATGTTTAATTAAGTGTAAAATGTATTAATACCCGTCCCGCACTTGGACGCCAGTCGAGCGAACGGATATCAACAACCTTCCCGCTCGGGATGTGTTGATTGAATATCGATGACCGATAATGAGATAAATAACGATCGATTGTCTCGGTGCAAATTGACCATCGCTTGTGCAAATGTTATGACCGCGGTACTTTTGCGGGTCTTGATCACGCGCAAGTCGGTTAGCGTTAAATTAACGACATAGCGCCTGCTACGCAAACATTCGCCGCACAAACAAAAAAACACACTGTGGGGGGTGCGCTTTACAAAAATGGACGTCGCGCTGTTTACATGTACACGCCCGAAATGTCAAAGATTAACATTGGAATGTTGTTATTCTGGTGGATTATAGTGTCTATCTGATCACCTCAGATGTTGATATTATAATTTTATTCATTATTCCAATTTCCTTATACAACATTCAATTTGTTGCGCTGTATAAAGACAATTTCCTTTTACGACATGAATTTTAAGCATGCTTTGTTTCTCTTTGTAATCGATCCCAGCTTGTATAAGCAATCACTGAATAAAAGATTATGATTGTTTTATACATGCTTTTGTTTCAGAGAGGAATATTGTATTCAATATTTGACCACCATCCTGACCGAAATCGCTCTGAAATTTGGTAGAGAGGTGTATTCCGGAAGACGATACAATAATCATTCATCAATTTTACATAATCAGTTTAAGTAATGAACAAATTAGAAGTGAATGTAATGCTGGCTGTAGTGTGTAGATAGAATAGAGAAAGGAGTGTTGAGATGGTTTGGTCACGTGAAACGTATGAACGACGTAAGGCGTGATGGTTAGTTAGTTAGTTTAACTGACCAACTAAACAACCATGACGCCACTTCCCCGCAGAGGATAAAACGTCACATACTTCTTTCTATCTTTGCACACCAACTTTGTTTCGGCTACATTCACACATCTTCTCATGCATGTTCTACGGTTGTCGAAGCTTTTAACAGGTCCATCCTCCAATATTTGTAATATCCGAACGTGCCGGGTCTTTCGCGGATGCCGTCTGCTCCTGCTGCCTTCAACACTCGCCTAACCTAACCTAACCAACCTTTTCCCGCTCAGCCAGCAATTACATTAGCTTCTGATTTGGTAATTCCTCTCTGTCGACCGAAGATTTTCTTCACAAGCGCCTTAATGACCTCATTTCCACCGCACTCAGTCTACTTTCATTCATTTTTTGCCAATTCCAGACTTCATTTCCAAAATCAGTTTAAATATTATTTTATTTTGAAGATGTCGCTGGGTAGTTTTGGCCGGGGTGCCACCATCATCACAGCGACCACGACCATAACGAAATGGAAGAAGTGTGAAATCGGATTGGAGAGAAGGTCCGTTTCGGTTGTCACCGCGTGGCTGATGACCGCGAAGAGAGAGCTGTAGAAAATCGTACCCAATTGTCTCGCTACTTTCCGAGAGGCACATTTGTCGCGGCCCGTCATTATAGCTTACCTCCTTTTTTATTATTAACTATCAATCTATACATCTTTGTATACATTGTTTTTGTACCGTGTATTAAATAAATAAATATACCGCAAGCCTGGCGGGCGCTGGCTCTTAGGGCCGGTTGTTTCAAGTTGGATTAAAGTAAGCTTTCTTTTAAAGCATAGATTTTTACGTTCTCCGCTATTCAGACGATCCGTTTTCGTAAAAATCTATGCTTTGATCGACCGCTTACATTGATCAAACTTGAAACAACCGGGCCTTAGTATGTTTTATCCCTGAAAGTACCTACCTATGTAGTAAGTCGTATTTGTTTTGTTTCAACGACAACGTCGCCGTTTTAGTGCTCTGTTTGTTTGCGAAATGGCAACGGCGGACTTTCGCAAAAACAAGTTGTTTTTTTCGCGGGATCGTCCTTGGCTACGTCGTCGTAGGCCTGTTAGAAAGTTAAATACGCCGAGCAAACAATCGGAGACACCTACACCTAGTGCGGAGAGATTAACATAAAACGACGCGCTAAAGCGTTATTGCCCGACACGCCGACTGAAAAGCAAGATAGCGCTCGCGGTTTGCGAAGTCGGATAGGTACGACGCCGCAAAAGTACAGGACCGTCAATCATCACTCCCTCTCTTTTAACTCGTAGCGTCTGCTCGCTTGTCTGTCGAAAAAACTTTGGATCGATTTTTAACTCTTTTCCCGTGATCCAATCGAGCTGAAATTTTGCAGGCAGACTCGTGGCGACGACAAAAATGATCTAACAAATTTTCGTTTAAAAAAAATTAATAATTATAGTATAATTTTGGATTTTTCGAAATTTTTTATTACTCCCTTTCGTAGGTCGCCCGACTCGAGCCCAACGCGTGGGGTAAGCGCTAAACCTGTTTCAACTAGTAAATTAGAAAGCGAGTATAATAAAAACTTGATGCTTATGGGTTAGTTTTTTTTTCGCCATCTCTTTCTGTCAGCGATTTTAATTTAGGTTGTATTAAATGAGTCGAAATTATAGTTTGTTATTTTGAAAATTTCAAAATGAAATTTTTTTCTGTCCCACAAAGGTCCTTCTCCTTGACGCATGCCGCCAGGGTTTGAGTGAAATGAGATCAGTTTGGATATAATTTCTATCCTAAAAAAATTGAAATTAAAAATTCATAATAAGAGTTTTTATCAGAATCGTACACTACATCGTAGATTATATTATTGCCATGATGTGTGCAAAATTTTAATAAAATCTGTCTTGAGGGTTTTTGAGATATCATTTCCTCAAAGTCTAAAAATGGAGTTTCAAGAAAAACGCACACAGTCCCTTTTAATATTTGAAATAATCAATTAATAGTATAGGATGTATTATATTTGTATATCTTAGTGTTTATGTTAAATAATTTGGGAGAATATCATAAATAGGTATAGGTCTTTTCATATCGACGGCTCCTACGTATAATATCGTAATCCAAAAATCGACAATTTTGATTTTTTTGTGTATACACATGTGCGTTTAATTATAAATTTAATTCCAAGAAAGAAAAAAAAATATTTTGCAATATATAATGTTTTTTTATTATAAATTTTTTTTTCTTTCTTGGAATTAAATATATAATGAAATATACACTAAACTCAAAATCGTCGATTTGTGGGTTACGATATTATACGTAGGAGCCGTCGATATATGCTTGCAATTGAGTTAGTGTGGATACAGTGCATAATACTCACATTGTTTCGTTTTGTTAGGTTTACGGATACGCCCCTCTCGTATCTGTAAACTTAACACAACGAAACAATGCATGTATTACGCACTGTACCCACACTAACTCAAATGCAAGCTTGTATGAAAAGAATATCGCTTAATTTTCTAACTTAAATATTTAGAGATATCATTACCAACTACGAAATCTATGTACGCTATATCATGGGACGGACAATAGTTCATTCATATAATGTGAAAGAAACTAATTTAGATCATATCGACGGTCCCTATGTAGATATTAAATAGTTTAAAATAGTTCGACAGTACACGTAGAGACCGTCAATGTATTCAAAGTTCAAAAATTTAATGTTTAGATGTTATTTGGGTGGAATCAGCGAACGTTGCATGGTATAAATTGATCACTTAAGCTACCAAATACAGGTCATAATAATGAGGTTGCACCTTACGAATGGATAATAAAGGTGATGTGTGCGATTACAGGTATGCGACTTCCTGGGCATCGGGCCCGAGGCGGACTACTTCGGGCTGCGGCTGCCGGCGTGCGCGGCGGACGGGGGCGCGGGTGAGGGCCCCCCCGAGGACGGCGCGCACGCCGTGGCGCCCGCGGACGGCGCCTGGGCCAACCTGCGCAACCCGCTGCACGCCGCGCACCGCCGCCGGCTCGCGCTGCGCGTCAAGTTCTGGGTGCCGCCGCACCGCCTGCTGCTCGAGACCACCAGGCATCACTTCTACCTGCATGCCCGCCTCGACCTGGTCGAGGGCCGCATGGTGGTCGCCGACTGGAACGTGGCTTCCCGCCTGGTCGCCCTCATCGCGCAGGTAATTACAATGCTCGTCTGCATGCAGCTAACTAACTCACGAGTCATGAGCCCCATCCGTTGACTATCGATGATGATATCAACAACGAATCAGTTACCGACTGAATGATGACATTTTATATCCGCCAATTGGAAGACAGAAAAATGAGCTCACGGTCACATTATGCGAATTCGCACGATCTATCAATTTATGCATACCTACACATTACTTATTTTATTTTCATTTTATTTTATTTAGAGTTCAAACAGCTTATTTGATATTAAGAAATAGAAAATATGATATAATAATAATATTAAGCCAATTATATGAATTCACTTAATTAACCTAGAATACTACGTACTGTATACAAGAGAATAAGAAGATATATTTAACAAATTCAATAAAAAGATCAAGGAAGGAGTTTTTTTAAAAAAGATATAAAAATAGATTAATACATGAAGAAAGTATGGTAAATTTATTTCTAGAGGGAGAGGAAAGAAGGGGAAATGGCTTAATAGAGAGAATATGGGATAAGGAATAAGTGATAAAGATTAGTTATGTTTTACACTTTTACAATCCACTAACGGAGTGTTGTTAAGAACATTTCAACAATTTGTTATTGTTCGGACATTATACAAAAATCTTTGGTGACTCACAGCGAATTTGGTCTGGGGACCCAGCAGAGGAATCTGTAGTTTTTTGTGGTATTGCAAAGCCGCCATTCTAGGCCCTTGCCCGCCGAGTCTATTATCAGCGAGCGTTTACCCGTAGTTTGTACCCACCTCTTAACTAATAAAATAACGCGAGCGGATACAACGCCAAAACGTTCAAATGCGTTATAACTTTTATTTTATTAGAAAATTTTTGAAAAAAAAATTAAACGAGATTCACAGTTAAACCTTTCCCATGCTACGCTAAAATGCAAACACGCCTTGCAGTACTGTAAACTGAGTGTGCACGAAGCCTTTTTCCATTTTAAAGTCGGATAACTATTTTTTGGTAAGTTGATAAGCATGATCAAAATAATAATTGATATGTGTATAAATGCATACATGTATCAATTATTGTATAAAAGTGTTAAAACTTAGAAAAAATGTTGGTCATTACAAATGACAGTATAAACGCGTAAAACGCACTTGATGCGGCAAGCTGTGCAGCTGCTACTAAAGAGCGATGATCAGCAATCCATTGAATCTGGCGCACTGCGACTTGAGCCGTGAGCTCTGCGCTCCGCGCACCACTTCCCCAGTAATACATTCTGACAAATTAACATCAGTTTCTTCGAAAAAACATTTTATTTTGTTGTGTCCGGTAAATACTTAATAATATTATAACTTTGTAATTATTTAATTGAATAGGTTCATAAATATATTATGGAGGAGTTCTCAAAGTATGATCTCTGTAGGTACTTAGTATGTATATTTACAGAAATATTCACATTAGAGGCTATGTCTACTTAGTTTGCAGCATGGAAGAGAAAAGGTTAAACTATCGTCAACAACTATAGTATACAGGGTGTCTCATAGCTAGCAGCAAAAACTTTACAGGTGAATTCCTGCCTTGATACAAACCTTGAAAATCGATAATGCAATATCAAAGATGTCATTTTTTTTCAATATTTCTGACTAATTTTTAAAAAAAGTTGAACTATCATTACAGTAACCTATATCAATTATGAAAGTTTCATTTGCTTCAATACAACTAAAAAAAAACCAGTAAGAAATTCTATTTATAATTTTTACAAGGTTTTTGTCATTTTATTCGACTTGTATTGAAGCAAATTTATTTTTCATAATGGATATATCGATTGATTGTTATGATAGTTATACTTTTTGTAAAAAATAAGTCAGAAATATTGAAAAAAAAACTTGAATATTGCATATCTCTGCAATTAACTATTGATATGGTCATGGTTTCGTGATCATTTTCGACTCATTATAGAGAAAGGAATCTACCTGTAAAGTTTTTGCTACTAGCTATGTGACACCCTGGCCTTAATAATGTCTGAGATATAAGTTTAATATTTAATTGGTAAAACGAAACTGATTATAAGATTACTTGGTACACTTGAAAAGCTGATAAAAATATATGTATGCTATTTGCTACCGGGTATTATTTTTCTTGGCTTCACGATCCCTGGTGTAACAATTTATTACTTTTTCCAGGCTGAAGTTGGTGACTACGACCTCCACTACCCACCCAACTGCCTGTACACACAGTGCCACAACATCGGGCCGCAGGAGGAGAAGCCCATCGACTACATGCAGCGCATCGCGGACTACCACTGCGAGATAGCCGGCATGCGGGCCCCCACCGCCGAGTACCAGCTGCTCAAGGAGATCTCCAACCTGGAGTCCTTCGGCGAGGAGCTGTTCTTCTGCAAGCCGCCCAGCCCGTCCAACAAGAACAATGCCCACAACCTCTACAGCCACCTGCTGTACCACCAGGTCAGCGAGGAGACCGAGGGCAGGCTGGGCCGCGGGGGCAGTATGTACGCTAGCCAGACCGTGGGCTGCCTGACCGCCGTGGGCAACCACGAGGAGCCGCCCGAGGGCTGCGGCTGCAAGCTGGGCATGTGCGTCGGTGTGGGGCCGAGAGGGATAATGGTGTACCGTCCCGGAAATGGTGTGGAGGTGCAGGAGAATGAAAAGCAAAGGTGAGATATCGTCAGTTTCCGCAGGAGTTACTTTGTGTTGCAGCGTGACTGTTTTTATTATCCAACAATGTATTCAACAGGTATTTTTTGCAACTGTTTTCAAAAAAGTGTTGCACAGTTTTATTTGCCATTGCCAAGTCTGTATAGCCTAGGCAATGGTGAGTGAATGTGATTTATTCCTACATTTTTGTTTAAGGATTCTGCACAGTTTTAATATGTAATTTTATTTGTCATGTGTAAAAGCGAATTAATTTATAATATTCAATATAAGTACTTTCATGACAATAGTGCAAGATTTTTCAAAAATGTAAACATTGATTTATTATGCAGGATGTCTTTAAGCCAGTAGTAAAAACTTCATGGGAGTCTTACTCATTCAATTTTGAATAGAAAATATTCTTTACGCTTTGTGTTAATACACCAAAGTGTATAAAAACACTACAGTATAATAATTTTCCAATAATCAAGGTCATTTTAAATTGTGCATTAAATATTTCAAATATATTGATAAGGCGATAATGATCAATAATCAAAATTCAAACTTAATCAACTGGTTCGGAAAATATATTACATTAAAATTTTTTAATGAATTTCTGGATATTAACAATAATTTTCTCAACAGCATCCCATACACTGCGATAATCCGCGCCGCTCCGTCGCGTCGCACATTCCAGCTGCAATACATGACCGCCTCTGGCTCGGAGGCCGTGCTGAACATCAAGATGGCCACTTCCCGCCTGGCCGCCGCCCTGTATCGGGCAGTTACCGAGAAGCACGCTTTCTACTGCTGCGAGACTGTGCGCAGCGACGTCACCAAGCAGTTCATCAGGGATCTCAAGGTAAATAGATTTTTTTTCAAATTTTTCTATTTCACTTTGTGGCACCATTTAAGGGGTATAAAAGCAAAAGCAGCAATTTCCAAAAAAATGTTTTGAATGCAGTCACCGAGTATTACTAATTAATGTACTGGATTGCAGATTTTATAGAAAATATAACTCTATCCCTTCCGAAATCATGTTTCCAAATCACTATAAAAAGCAAAGGCAATTGTTTTCAAAAACTTATTTCCAACCAGGGGTTTCATAGATTCCAGACAAATTTCCTTGAGTAGTGACAGTTTTTTGTGTTTATCTCAGAAAAACCTCGGTGGGATATTGCTGCCTTTGCTACCCCTCATTTTATAAATAATATGATTGACAGTTCTTTAACAATGATTAATTTTTATTAAAAATGCGCTAGTTGCGTGTCACACTATAGTTATCTAATGTCATTTCAGCAAGTTACGGACAGACAACAAAATAATTATATTTAGATAAATTTGTAATAGCCCTCTCTTAAACCTGTTTCCATAGTAATAATTTTGTACCTACTTATTTTGTAAACACACCCCCCTTTTAACCCCCTCCCACCTAACTAATCTGCCTCTATATTTGACCATTAATTTTAGTACATTTCTTGTCCCAAAGAAGCAATCATCATATTGACAGTGGAAAGGAAAAAATGACCAAGTGACAATTTGGCCATATATATATATATGTATATATATTTGAGTTATATATAACTCAATTTCTTTTCTTCCTTTTCTTTTTTTTCCCTTCCACCGTCGATATATATATATATATATATATATATATAACTCAATTTCGGCCAAATTGTCGCTTGGTCATTTTTTTCTTTCCGCCGTCGATATTATATTATGGTCCAAGCAAAATATTAATTAATTTTTTTTTAAATAGATTTGTTTAAATAAATTGAATGGTATGAATCATTGTTTGGTTTAAATGAGTAATCCGTAAATCCAAAATTATCTTTTATAACTATTCTCAAACCCTAACAAAAAAAAAAATTGCTATATATCTGGGATGGAAGGTATTCCGATAAATTGTTGTAGCTGTACAAGTTAATAGGGTAGAACCATGAACTGCAAGACTTGTGTGATGAACCAGATATTGTGTCTACGCTGAAGATCTCTCGGCCATGCTGCACTTGACGTGTCCAAAGAATGCTTTCAACATATGACACTGCACCAGCAACCTCAAAGAAGTTGGAGCCATATTAATTCTGTTTTTACCGAGGATTCCTCAGTAAACTTTGTCACAAAAACTGAGATAAAAATAAGACATGTAACTCACTTTTTAATTTATTTTTTAAAATCACTTTCATTATTAATTTAATTTCTTTCCATTGTTTTAGGGTACGATCGTGTCCATCTTTAATGAGGACTCCACTCTCGGCAAAAAATATGTGTTCGACATCCGGCGGACTTATACGGAAGTGTATGACAATGCTCGCCGGGCCCTGTTCTCCGCAGCGACAGCTAATGGGACGGCAGGAACGTGCGCCGTGATACCGCATCCCAAGAATCCGCATTGTGGAGCTGATTGCAAGGTAAAACTTGAGTCTTGCCCTATTTAAAAAAAAAATATATTAATGAATATAAAGATTCGTGACATCATATTTGCAAAATTGTTAGTAATAATTATATTATAAAAATAAATAGTTGTGTTATCGGATTTGTTCTTATTTAATTTGTTTAGAATAAGACTGAATACGGCCATACTCGCTGACTTATAATAACAAATCGTTATTTTTTTCTTGTAGAATCTATACAGTAGAACCTCGTTAATTCGAAATTCAAGGGACCCAAAAAAAAACATTTCGAATCATGGAAATACCACTAATTCGAAATTTAAAGAAAAAAAATGAAATGGGATAGCAAAATTAACCAAAAATTGTAAAAGTCATGAAAAAAGCCATTAATATGAAAAACATATGTAATTCTTGAATATTTCAAGAAATCATTTCGAAAACCCAATAGTTATTATGCTAATGCAAGGATTGCGACATTTAAAGTAACATTTTTTTTTTTTACAGTTCTCTAGATTTATCGGGATTCAAATTAATGGGGTTTTACTTGTATGTGTATTGACTTTTCATTAGTGCAGATTGTACACCAACTTGTTAATTGGTATGATATACAAACACTTATGACAAGAAAGTCACTTTAATTAAGTGGAAAATCATTCCTACCAAACGTCTTATCTGGAACATTTCTGTGATTGCGAATTAAAAGCTCATGGATACATAAAAGATATTGTTCTTGTCCTACATACATATTCCCGAGCTACAGCAATAACTATATCATCTTATTTTTGCAGGATACCAGAGAACGATCAAATTCCCAAACCATGGAGCCATTGGCGTGTCGAATCTGCATGGACCAAACCATGGATTCCCTCTTCCTGCCCTGCAGGCATGTTCTTTGTTGTGTGGAGTGCGCTGGAAGGTGAGAATACAATTTTGTTTACAAAAACGCTTCGTAAAAAAGATGAGGCGATAGCATTTTCACACTCTTTTATTCAACTCTGTTTGCCTGTTGTGGTGGAATCTTGTAATTGATTTTACACCAACTTCCCTACTGGCTAGAGTTCTGAAACTCATTCACGTAAAGTGAATAACCATACGTCACTCGTTAAATTAATAATCACGTCACTCACAAGCAAGAACCGCAGAAACAGCTGATGAACATGCTGTTGGAATATTTGCTTGAAACTTTAAAACATGTTTAATATTTGGATACGGCATGGGTGATGTTAAAAAATTACGAATGCATGGAAAGAAATTGTATAAAAGCATGTCTTCAAAATTTTTTTTGATTTATATGTTTAGTCAGCGAAGGATGGTAGAAATACATTGAATAAAATCAATTCTGCTTTTATGTATTTCTACATTGTATATTTTAGTGTCTATTTATAATTCCAGTAAATTTCTTATATTCAAAATATTTACTTCTATTGGCCCACTGTTTGCTTTGTCTTATTCCCTAAGGACTACGACTCTCTTTATATTTGTATAATCACTGTCTGTTAGCTATATAAGTAATTTTTTAAGTTTTCGAATTTGAAATGAAATTTTGAGGAATGCAGAATCCCTTCGCTCTGTTCTTGGTATTTTTGATGATTTTTAGTACACATTATATGATTTGGAGTCATGTCGTGCTAACTATAATTATTTTATTTCAGGTGTACTCGCTGTCCTCTGTGCAGAGGTGAAATCACGGAAACATTGAGGATATACCTTCCGGTTGAGTTCATGCAGAAAGCTTCAACGTAAAGAGTAGCGATGCGGTTGCTTCTTTTCCATTGGACCTTTCGAAATCAAACCGGAATTACAAAATGTGGGCGTCGCCTCCGAAGTTTCACAATTTTCCAAATCAATAATAATATTAACAAAGAGTGATCTTTTCCTAAAGACATTACATTTTTCAAGTGTTTTTAACGGTGCTGGAAATTTTGACAGAGAAACGACAAGAACGTCTCCGACTTCATCCGCTATTGAAATATTATCGTGCGTGCCAAGTCGTGGATCGACATCAAACGAAATGGACACAAGTCACTCGCTAGTGTATGTGGGCTTGTGGGTAATTAAATTTATTTCAATACTGCCGAAGAAGGCATCGATTTGCCTGATGGATTTTTCTGTTTTAAGTGATTTTCTTCCCCTTTCTTTCGAGTGTTTCGTTTTAGAAATTACTCGACTTATAAGTTGCAAGTAAATTCGGCACTCATCATGGCCAATGTGCCTGTATGATGCAATTAAATTTGTCTGTCTCTGTATTGTAAGAATTATTAATATTACCCACAACAGTAATAATTTTAACATCTGTAATACTTTTTTTTTCTTTTTAGATGTTTTCTTTGACTTATATTATATGTATAATTTGTGTAGTTATATCTAGTTTTATTTACGGCATTGTGTCAAGAAAAGTGGTAGATTGTTATTTCTCAATATAATCAATTCACCATTGTTCAGTACCACTTAATTGTATCCAGTATTTTTTTTAAATAAAAAATAAACTAATCATTTACTTGTGTGATTTAAATTTTTTTTCAGTATTCTAAACATTCATTGTAATGCCTACTTATTAGACTTAAATTCAATCTTCATTTTTCAAGTCCTTTTCAGGCAAATGTGTTTTTTAAATCACTTTAAGCATTTGTTAAGTGATAGGAATTGAAAGTGAGAGCGCCTAGATCCTGGTTCGAAGTTCTCCGTGGGCTATGTGAATGAATGTTGTGTTCTAAAAAAAGGATCGGGTCCACGTAGAAAATATTTGGGACCAAAATTGTGTATCTCGCTAGGATTTAATCATTCTCAGGGAGATTTTACTGTTGTGAGAAATGTGTTGTCAGTTCTTGATTTAAACTCGACATTGTTGAGTTTAATTTCAGTGATGAGTGAAATTTACTTGTATATTTTATGTTTCATAACTATCCTGTTTAGGATAGTCATAATTATATTGATATTATATTAGATAAAAAATGAAAACTAAAGGCGTAATAATTATAACAAAACTGTGTTATTTTTCATATTTAATAGTCAACATTCAATGCAAACAATGTGTATAAGATAGAGCAATAAGAAAGTTATTATATATTGTGTAAAAATATAAAATCTTTTAATCACTATTGATGAAGGCATTCACATGGAACTGCGTAATTTTGATACAATACTTATTTACATATCCAGATCCACTTGGGTCAGATCGTACTTGCGTAATTTAATCTGTAATCTTTTTACAGATAGATTATCGTTCTTTGTAAGACGCAATAAATTACTTTAGACTGCAAATGTAATCTTGAAAAAAATAATATATATTTGCACTATCTACAACAGTAATTCTTTATTCTCTTAATAAATATTTAAATATTTTCCACGCCTAGTCACTAAGTTTGATTGCATTATCAAGTGTTTTATAAAATAGTTTCTTATTAATTTTCAAATTGTCTATGTTACCTAATATAAAAAAAGTTCAAAAGATATAAATTTTTTATAAAAAAAAAAACATTTTTATAATTTGATAGTTAAGTATTCGCTGAGTGAAAATATATGTTTTTTAGTAATAAAAATTAATTGTGATGTATAAAAATCAAAATAATTAGTTTTTTTAATTACTGTTCTGAAATGTTCGCCCTGGTTATAAAAAATGTAATAATTTTATTGTAATTTTAGATCCTACTATGGTGTTCTAAATCGCAGTATTATCCTTGTTCGATTGATAAATTGAAATGATTTTGAAAAAAAAAAAAATTCACCAACTTAGGTTTGAATTAATAATAAAGTATTTTTGAAATACAATAAAAGAAATGAAAATGCTTACCAACAAATAAGTCTTTTATTCATCCCTTAAAAACCGGCGAGCTTGCATGCGAAGATGTATGAATGTGGATGAGGCGAGGGTTGTATGTCAGGCGCTCTATCTTCTCTGCCTACCCCCATGGGAAACGGCATGATGGTAAATAAGTTAAAATAACCTTTGAGGCACAATGATGACTTGAGCTAAACAAAATCATTCAACTTCACATATTACCTGGAATGGAAACTCTTCGTCACCCACCTACTATTCTAGACTTTGCGCCTATTGATTTCCATTTTTTTGGATGACTTTAAGAGGGAAAAGTTTCAACTCCGATGAGGTGGTGAAAAATACTTTTAAAGGATTCGCCGATTCCCGTCCCCAGGATTTCTATGGCAAAGGCGTCAATGAACATCCATTAAAATGGCAAAAGTGCATCAACAACAAGGCTAATACTTCAATTATTCATAAAAAAAATATTTTTTGATTTTTTCTATATAAAATGGCAATTCCATAAGTAAGCTGATCTGCGGTGCCTGGTATCCGATGTATGCATGCAGAGTGAACATCTGATGAATGTCAGCAAATCGAAAGTCATGGTATTCGAGAGAGACGAAAGAGTGACTACATGTGATGTAATTGTAAACAAAGAATGCTTAGAACAAGTGAACGAGTTTGTGTATTTAGGAAGTATGTTTAGTAGAGATGGCAAGGCTGAGAATGAAATTGAAAGGAGAGTGACTGCGGGAAACAAAGTTAATGGTGCTCTATATGCAATTATGGCCAATAAGAATCTGTCAAAGGAAGCAAGACTAGCGGTACATAACGGCGTTCTAGTGCCAACCCTGTTGAATGTAAGTGAAGCCTGGAATTAGCAAAAGAGGAATGAAAGTAGACTGATTGCGGTCACTAAGACGCTTGTGTGGAAAATTTGGTCGATAGAGTGAGGAATGAACAAATTAGACATGAATGCAATGCTGGCTGTAGTGTGGTAGATAGAATAAAGAAAGGAGTGCTGAGATGGTTTGGTCATGTGGAACGTATGAATGAGGAAAGGATGGTTAAGAAAATATATGAGGCGAGTGTTAAAGGCAACAGGAATAGAGGGCGTCCGCGAAAGACCTGGCAAAATCAGATTCTAGAAGTATTTGGGGATGGCCCTGTTAAAAGCCGCGACAACCGTAGAACTTGTATGAATGTGGCCGAAGCAAATGTGGTGTGGCAGGATAGAAGGGTGTGGCGTTCAATCCTCTCTACCTACCTCTGCGGCAAAACGGCGTGATGGTTAGTTAGTTATCCGGAAACTTACAGACGGGTTTATAAAAGAGACGAAACTCAAACCCATTCAATTTGACAGCAAGATTTGATCTTCCTTATTCAATTTTGAATAGAAAATTATCTTTACATTTGAGTGAAATTTCAACAATTAAAATAGATAAGCGACACCGAAGTTTGCATTTTGTTTTGCAATATTTCTGTCTTCTCTTTTGTATCACGGGTCAACAAGATAGGAAAAAAAATTTAACTGTTGACATTTCACCCAAAATGTAAAGATGTAGAGAATATTTTCAATTCAAAACTGAATGAGGAAGACCCTCCAAAATTTTTGCTACTAGCTATGAGATACCCTCGTATTCCATTCAAATTCATTCGGACGACATTTGATATACAGCAGTACGTGAAGTGAAGGCAGATCTCTGGGAATAAATATCTTCATGGTGGACTACAAAAAAGTGTTCAGCAGCTCCAGTCATCTCGGATCACCCTTGCCACTGGACCAAGCCCCCTATTATTCCAAGAGATTGTGTGGGTGGTACGATGGTACTACCGTCTGCACCTTAAACAATCGCACGCACAGGCCTCTGCTACGGGTAGATTCTAACTCCACTACCCACCGCTTGTGCGGTTCCCATATAAGTCTCCTCAGCCACATAATTAGTAACATGGCAGACATCATCAAAAGAAAGTTTCCAGTTTCAAAAGAATCTCGTGGGAGCATATAATCCCTGTCTCAGAGATTGTTTTAAACTAAAAGTCTTACATGTGGACATTTGACTATTAATTTTTAGAGAAATTGTTGATTTTTTAAATTTGATATTGCTCTTGACAGCAGTTATGATCGCTACGACAGTAATCATACAGCAGCCGAAACTAACCGGCGCCATCTGTAGCATTCCCAATGTCTTCCTGGATTGATTGCAGACTTCACAGGATCCATGGCAAGGGTTCTTCCCTTGACTCTGCCTTCTGGCAAAAGCCCCTCCATTTCAACCATCATAGTATGTACACAAAAATAAGTATTTGATGACAAATTTCAAAAATGCAAAGAAGTCAATACCAATTTGATGAAATTACATTTTTCTTGAATTGACACAGGGCTCGCTGATCCCAGTAAGTCAAAAAAGTGGATGATAATTGTGTAAATATTATTTTGATAAGAAAACTAGGATAACATTAAATTATGATGTATGTATTTATTTTCATCAACCTGCTTTTTTAGGCCTCAGGTACAATACGAGCGGCAGAGCGTTAATGCGTCAGAGTAGTGAGGGGCATATTGAAGGCAGAGCAGTGAGCTTAGTTATATCGCGGCCGGCACCCCTCACTACTCTGGTGCATTGACGCTCTACCGCTCATACCCAAGCCTGTTTTTATTGTATTAGTTATGCTCTCTCCCGATATTTTAATGATGGCTGTACACACTCACTGAGAACTCACTGTGTACACCCTCATTTAATTATTTTGAAGTGTGGATACTCACCAAGATGGACATAGAGGCAACTGCTTCTTTTTGGGTTTATGCTATTCAGTACATATTATTTGTATGTACACCATACAAAAATATTACTAGACCGTGGAGAAAACGAAGATGGTGGATGGTTACCATTGCACCACAATAGAACAAGATATGATTGTATTATTATTTTGCTATATTGAAGAATATATTGTTTAAATTCAAATGCAGAAAATAATAAATAATATGTAATTGGGTTTTGTATGTAGTATTTTTGATGTTATACTTTTTTATCGCATTCAGGAGGCATTACAAACTTTATATTGTAACGCAGCATTTAGCAGAACATGTAGCGCAAATGCGATACCAGAACTAAAGACTCCATATTAATTTCTTGTCCGTTTACATGCGAGTTCACAAATGTTTTGGTCATTTTTTAAGAAAGTTTTGGTTTGTAGAAGTATAACTTCTACCACGTGTACATGAGTACAGGCATGAAGTTTTATGGTGGCGGCACACTCACCTCGGCAAGTGTACACGGCCTCGGCCATCATAAAACTTTTAATATAATTAAGGATTCTCTAGAGCGGCAATTCACAACGTGGGTCCCACGCTCCACATAGGTGCAATTTGATTGTTGAGGAGGGCAATCCAAAAATGAGCTCGTCTAGAGTTAAAAAACCAACTGCCTATGATGATTTACAAGTACTCGTACGAAAATAAGAATTGTTGGTATCTCATGGATGGACGCAGCCAGTTTTAGTGGATTTGTCTTGTATTTCAATACAGTACCAAGAAGTAATCTCACAAATACAAAATGATGAATCAGATAAAAAATTTTCAATATAAAAGGAGAGATGGCATGGCTTTGTGATGTACCAAGAAGTAATCTCACAAATACAAAATGATGAATCAGATAAAAAATTTTCAATATAAAAGGAGAGATATGGCATAGCTTTGTGATGAAACAGAAATGAAATATGTATCCTAATTCAACCAAGTTAGCAAGGGTTACTAGCTATTGTTATTGTTACCGTTTTCATCATCATACTAAGCTGAATGTGAATTTGGTGCTGTAAATGCTTTGCTGGTAAAGAAAATATAAATATCACAAGACGGGACGGCTGAGGCAGACTGAATTGAAGCCCGTTACTAAATCTCTCTGCAGTAAGCATCAAGTACAAGGGGGTCTCACCAAATTGGTACATTCATCTAGAAGTAACCTCACTTTGAATGTAGAAATTATTAAACAATTAAATAAAAATTACTAAAAATTAAAAGTTACAAAAAAGCATTCATGTAACTTATTTTGTAGGTACTTCAATTTTAGTTATCTATTTATATATAGGTTTTGAAAATTTACTTACTAAAACCTAAGTCTTGTGTCCTGCATAAGTTTAATTAGGCTTCATTTAGAGAATAATTCAATTTAATATTAAAAAATAAAGATGCTTTATAAAATATAAAACAAATTATTAAAAATCAACACCACCTTGTTGCGACGTATACTCACGAAACACAAGAGCGAGAGATTATATAATAACTGATATACAGAGAACAGATAGAGAATGGCTTGGATTCTTTTATACAGCCGTTGAGTTCTATAATGGACTTCCAGATGACATGAAGAATAAATAATATAAGACTCTTCAATAAGAAACTTAAAAGATTTGTGTTGGAGAGGAGATTGTCCAAAAATGATTGTTCAAGAATTTGATGTGCTTATAAGTTTTCCTGGTAATTGACGAATTATTCTCTTGTGTGAAGAGAATTCTTCTTGGATTCTTCAGTATTTAGAGGATAAGCCAGTGACTTGAATAATATTACTTTTACTTTATTTCAAATTTTAATCAAAATAACTTTGGCAAATTTATAACAGACAGACGTTGAATCAAAGAACACAGTTCAAATAATTAACGCTTAGTGGGCATCTTGTACGGTTTATATCGACGATCCCCACGTATACTGTCGAATCTGCAAAAATTATTTTTTCACTTTACTTTCTTAAACCATTCAAATTACTCTATATTTTCAGAGAATATTAAAAAAAAAAAAAAAAATTCGTTTCAAAGAAAGCACATATTAAGGGAAAATTAAACTTCTCTTTTAAAAAAATAATTCAGAAATATTGAAAAAAAAATGCAAAGTTTGATGTCGCACATCTCCATAACTATTGATATTAGGTCATAATAGCTTGAACATTTTCGACTTATAATCAAGGCAGGAATATAGTCCTGCGAGGTTATTAATGTTTTACAAATAACCCTGTATACTGACTCTCAAATGTTCGTTTAGTGTTGTGATGGGTGTCGCTGTGGCCTGGACCAGCGGATGACTCCTGTACCGCTTTGAGCGGTCCCGACTCCAAGTCACAGGACTCACAATATCGCTTGCAATCTGAGACTGAGACCAGTGTCTCTAGCGTACCTATCTGATTTGTACTTACGTTTTGAAGCTCGGCTTGCCTGGGACTGCTGGGTATTACTGCGGGTACTGCGGGGTAACTAACTTCTACGAAATGAGGCACTGTGCGTTACATGTGCAATTTTACAAGGAGTTTATTCAAGTTAAGTACAAAGTAAGTTCGAGTGATGTTAATAAAAGATTTTGCCGGTAGCGTGAGTCGGAAAAGGTTCGTACATATTGTACGTGCGAGTCTAAATATCGCTCATGTAACAATTTGCACTTACGCGTTTTTGGTTGCTCGAGGTACGGGTTGGGAATGTGGCAGCGCTCTCCTGTCGCTACCCGGTGGTTGCCCGCAGATGACGCCCGGGTGTGGATTCCGCCACAGTGTCATATTTATATTCAACATTATTATATTTATTAATACAGTAAATTTTTTTCAAAATATTACAGGCTGCTCAAACCTTTAATGAGATGATTTATGTATGAGTAACAGGATGTTTGCAAAGAAATATTTTTTAATAAATATATATTTTTTAAATAATAATTAGCTATCTATTTATGAGACAACATTTAAAACATACAAAGCAACATACGTACATTCCTATCTTGATAATGAGTCGAAAATGTTCAAGCAACCCTAATATCAATAGTTATGGAGATTTCTGAATTATCTTTTACAAAACGTTGAACTATCATTATGGAAGAATAATAACAATAAGCATGATATTTATTGAAATATACAGGGCTATTTGTAAAAAATTAATAACATCGCAGGAATATATTCCTGCCTTTATTATGAGTCGAAAATGTTCAAGCAACCATGACCTAATATCAATAGTAATGGAGATATATGACATCAAAGTTTGCATTTTTTTTTCTCAATATTTCTGACTTATTTTTTGTAAAACGTTGCACTATCATTACAGTAACTTATATATTAGAAAAGCATTTGGAATAAAACCGGCGTCGCCTCCTGCATGCACAATAATATACCGAGAGCCCTTTGAAATTGGTCTCTTCAATCCTTTGTTTGAACCATCGGACCAAGTCATTGCTGATGTGCGGGTAGAAAGAATGTAGGTTTCATCCGTATATACAATTGGCCTACCTTCAGCATGTTCCTTAGTTATATTTTCTAAAAACGATATCACTTTTTTGGTTAATATTTTTCTATTGTCTTCTGTTTTTTTCCATTTGAAACCCAGTCCCTGTAGTGAAGGTACCTACGTCACTTCCCTGACTCGGGCCGGCCGCCAGTGCGAAGCCGCGGAGCGGGGACAGAGAGGGGGCATTCAAGCTACAGGCCCGGACTAGCGCGGTTGTGTCACTTAGTATAATAATAAACAACAGTTATTACGCAGCCGATCTTTCACTAAGATACAAAGTTTTGAACAGACTGTACTTGTGTTCTTTTCTTCAGCATTTACATTTGTTACATTATGAATAACACCAGTAGCATAGTAGTAGAACACATTCTTGAAGTCATAAGTTAAATCATCTGACACTTGATATAATATTTGTATCAAGTTTCAGATGAACATCTATAACATGACATAATATTCCTTAATTAGTGGTGTTCATGATAATAGGTACATTTTCTTTTTTATATTCAATTACTGATAGTGAATTGAGTTTATGTCCAACTATAGTTGAATGTTTGATGCATCTTGAAATGTTGTCATCTTCCAGTGATTACTGTAAAGTTTTTCTTCACCGATTGTGTCGAAGTACAATCCTGTTCCGCTGTTCACAGATGTCGTGTAATGATTTTCTGCCTTTGTGTATGTGATCAAGGTGATCGTTAGTATGATTCTGTAACAAAACGTAAATTATGAGTTGTGATATTTCTGTATCTCATTAATATGGCATTTTACGAGTTTCCTATGTATTTTTAGCGTAACATTAACAGAGGATGATTTTATTTAAAAAATTTCATAAGGTTCTTTGAAAGTCGTTGTTGAAGCTTTCCTCAATATTGAATGCGTTTTATGTAAGACTAAATCTTCTATCTTATATTCGGGTTCAAAAGCATTATTAGGAATTTCTTCAGGTTCTGCAGTTTTAATATTATTTATTAAAAATATAGTTATCTTTATACTGGAGTTATTAAATATGAACAGTATTATTTTTTTTTATCTTTACGTAACAAGAAGGCACTGGGGTATAATAATGTTGCTGCCGAGTATATCAAGGATAGTGGTCCATTAGTGATTCTGTCAGTTCACACACTCTTTAATCAATGTATGGAGATGGGCCAAACCCCTTTAGGCTGCAGGAGAGCTGATATTATCGCTCTCTCTCAATAAACGTAAAGCATCGCGAATACGGAATTTGGGAACTGTATGACAGTCAAACTATTGAGCTTGGTTGACAAACTTTATGGAGGATTTTGGTTAGAAAGAATTAGGTCAGTGACCAAAGAAAAGGTATAGGACGTGGAAGTGGATGCGTAGTCCAGAATATCTTTCTACGAATCATTGTGGAATTTTTTTTAACGAAAAATCAAAACTTTTCTGTGCTTTTGTAGATCTGCAAAAGGCTTAAAATATTGTTATAAGAAGAAGGTTGTGGATACTCTCCGGATACAGGCTGAACAGTAAACTTATACACGGAATTGCATTCCTTTATAATTAAAGTAGAGCATGTGTAAGAATTAATGGGTCATTCACGCTATGATTTTATATTACAAGTGAAAGAACTGGAATATATGAATACAGAAGTGAAAATTAACAATATTGATTGTATTATGTTTACTGTATGCGGATGATGCAGAATTAATAGCGAAACATGGATAAATATTACAGAGTCTAGTTAGTAGGATGTATGGTGTATGCGAGGAAAGTGACCCTATTATGAATATTATGAACAAGTCAAGTGATGCTCGCTTAGGTGGTTTGGGCATGTTGAATAAATGAATAATAAATAATGGTAAAAAAAGGGAGGGGGGCTGAGGAAGACTTGGCATAACCAGGTTAACCAGATATTGGAAGATGGTCATGTTAGAAAACTCAACAATCGTCAAGCTCGCATGCGAAGATGAATGAATTTTGATGAGGCAAGAGTTGTGTGTCAGGACAAATAGTCTGACCTCTCTAAAACCGCGTTGTTAGTATTTACTAAACTACGTATCACTTTGGTGAAGCAATTACTGTAGCTACTTGCTTAATTCTTAAATAACAAGTTCCTCTGTAAACACGTTTTCCCGCGGAAAAACGGCATGATGGTAAGAAAGTGCATCAAATTACCCGTTAATTGTAAACTTTGCCTATCACAACACAGAGTTTTCTAGCGATCGAACGGTTACACCAGGTGCGCGCATTTCGTGTCACTTGGTTCATTGTTGATTCCTCACCGGCGCGCTGGTAGGCCTTCCTGGAGTACACCTGCTTGATATCGGGGAGCCATATATCTATCTCTGTACAGGGTGATCCACCGCCGTTCTCGGCTGCAGACTCTAACTTGGCGGCTCGTCTTAATTAACACGGTTCACGGTTTTAGTGCAATACTTCCCAGCATAGAAAAGAGACAATATACATCCCAGACGCAAAAGACAAGATTAGCAAACGCCACGCAAACGCACAGGATAAAGACATAAAAGCAAACGGCGATTGCCAGATGACCATAGAAGAGACAGATGACTGACATAGAAAAGAGATGACTGCCGTCCATGGACACGAGCGGGGCATGGGCATAGACAAATTATTTTATTAATTAATCTATAGGTAGGACTTTTAAAAATGTTAGTTTTCTCTTACTCTACAAATCAGTATAATCTTCATTGTGTATTAATGGAAATCGTTTACAGACTCATATGTACGATTATACTGGGAGATATGGATCAAGAGCGATCGACTTCACTAAACACAAAAGCGAAAAATTGCGTTACTAGATTACAGGCAACAATTATTTGAGACAACCAATATGTCAGCACATTGCTCACTTAAATACTCATTTTCGTTTTTGTATAATTGTAAAAGCGACCGTCTGGCAATGATGTCAAATTTTGGCGCAAGCAAGTTTAAAATCAGTTATTTCAATAATTAAATAAAACACCACTAAATATTTATTGTAAACACCACTAAATATTTAATTCAAAATGAATAAACACCTCTACAAGTTTCGGGAACGAAGTTCCCTCCCTCAGGAGGATACAATGTATACAGTCGTGTTTTATTTAATTATTAAATATGCCAACACAAAGTTATAAATCGTTCATTGAAGGAGTTATTTTAAGTTTAAAAATGATACATATAAGTATCATATATTGACGACTTATCGAGTAGCTGGGATAGTGAAATTGGTAACACGCTGTCCGCGTAAGACAGAGGTCCATATCTAGGTTCCAGCAATTAATTTTTCAGTTTTATTATTTGATATTTGGGTGCGTCTTTGCGTTTAATTTATTTATTTCGTATCACGGCACTCTGTTCCTTAAACAATGAACTACTACTAGAAAACTAGTTTACTAGAAAATAATATATATTTACATACATATATAGAATACTAAATTTGGGGATGTATTCAAAGCATTTGCAAATAAAAAGAATAACAAGATAAAGAAATTTTTTTACAAGGCTCCTTTGTTCCATAAAGTTCATCTTCATGTCATGTAAATATTAAAATTGGAAATACTTTATCACAATTTGAAATTAATGATTAAAGGTTTTGTGCTGAGTGATAATAATGACATTAAAATTTCCATTTTGTCATAATCGGTGTGGACACCCAACTTTTGTTTTTACCAGGCCTATTATTATGTTATCTATGACCAGGCCCATGGGGACACACAATTATAAAGTGAGGACATTATTGATAGTATTGCCGACTGCAGATATATTTTGTCCTCATTTTTCTCCTTCTCAGCACTGGTTCTTCCTAGTGAGATAAGTGGCTCACTTTCTATATACAGGGTGTTTCGAAGCGAAAACTTCAGAGGAGTTTCAGAAATCAATTTGTCAAATGATATTTGAGAGCAATATCCTGATAGACACCCATTGATTCTAAATAAAGTACAAGTAATTTGTTATTTATCTTTTTGCAGTGTTGTAAATAATTTAAGAGTGCATAACATACAATGAAAATATTCAGGATAAATTTATATCTAATGATCTTCCCCGCTAACACTTTTTTCATAATCGGCTGGCTATGGAGTCTTTTAATTTCATTTCATTCTGAAACAATAATGATAATAATAAATTATGATCAATAAATATGATAAACATTTACTACTATTATTAGAAATACTTTTTTAATCTATTTCTAATCTAATGACGATCCAGATGTAGTAAAACTGCGCAGCGCCTAGTTAAATGGGCTATGATTTCTTCGAATACGGAATATTATTGAATTTCGAATATATTTATATAGATATTTGGAAATCCCATAGTAAATATAATTAAGGTAAGGACAAAAGAAATGTTAATGCACATAACTAATGTTCTAGGAAATGTATGGTAAAACTTTTCTTGAAAGGTAATCTGATCCTAAGCAACTCAATTCTATTCTAAGAATTTCGACTAACTAGGCAATTAAGAATATTTGTATAGTGAAATATAAATGCAAATAATTGTTGGGATTATCCAGATTATATTATTTGCACTTGCAAGAATTTACAGGGGCCTTTCTTTGTTTGGATATTTGGCATTACCTTTGTAAATAAATTATTTTTGTTGATATGTACACAATGGGACTCATTTTATCTTTCCGTGTTCCGAAAAACGTATTATGCTGGTTTATTTCGAAGTTGAAATGAAATTTATAGAAACTGTAGGTATAACTTTGAGCAGTCATTTCATAGTTACAAATATAAAATAATATAGGCATATTCTAGATCAACCTTACTTGGTGGTTTCTGTCGTAATTATTAACTTCATCCATATGAAAGTTTTCTAAAGATACATTTGGGAGGTTGTTAACATGTACATGTTAAAAGATGGTTGATTTTTGTTTCCTTTTTCTTGTGCCAATGAGTGATTTTATATAGATTAAATTTTTGAAAATTATATACTTTTTTACTTTAAAAATTTACTCCAGGTACCTCCTCCAAATTCTGGCTAGAAATGGTATTTTGAGTGTCAATGTATTGAAAATAGAAAATTATGACTTAGAATGCTAATCGTCATAAAAATTTTAACACATTATAAGGTAAACTTATTGTAAAGAGTATCAACTTACCCTTTCTTTTCATTCATTTTCGTTTTCTTCATTTTGAAACATATAATACATTAGCTTCCTCAGGAGAGAAAATAATTGTTTTTATATATTAAATAATAACGATAAGCATAATTCTTTTTTCACACCGCAAAGAACACTATATAAAAAAATCACACGAAGAGGAATAAATTTTAAAACCATAAAAAAAAAATTAACTATAGAAGTTCATAAACTAATTATAACGTCATCTAACTCTTTTTATCTATAAACCATGAAAAACCACACTATATAACAATATTTAACTAGACTTTACATCATAAGTGCCATCGCTCGAGTTACAATTATTGCATTTAGTGAAACAACGAAGACAATTTTTCAATTTTGCCGCCAGATAAAAGTAACTAAGCGATTTGATGAGTTTTACCTGGACAGAATTATTGAAAAAGTTCAAATGATGAGTTTTACCACTGAATAACTTTGAATAGAGAAGGAATATTTATTTTTTGATTTTTTCCTAGGATAGAGGTTTAAAAAATATGAATGTTGGTATTCATAACTCATTTTTGCCCAAAAGTGCACTTAGTGAGTTTTACCTCTAAAGGGACGATATGTCTAACGACCGTAATAACAACCTTAACCCCCCAAAGCAAACTGTTGAACTTGCGCTTCTTCTCTAAATCACAGGAAGCTGGTATGCCTCCTAGTCATATTGTTGAGCAGATCCAACTTGTTCTTGAGACAATCAGACCACGGAGGACATTCATTGGATGACAAGTTAATTTATATTGCCACATTTGTTGCGTAAAATATCCAAATCTCAAAGTAACTGAAACCTGCTTATGCCGTGTTGCCTAGAGACAAAATTGAGTTTTGCTCGATGGGCTTAATATCTGCCCATACGAGGCACCAAGGACTATCATTATATAAAATTTTCAAAGCAAGAAAACACTCTGTGGCTTGACATTATATTTAAAATAAAATACTTAGTTTTAAACCATTTTACTACTACATACATCATTCTTCAGGACAAGTGTAATATGGACTAATCTAAGTACAGTTATTTACATAGGAAAATGAAATCAGAGCGGGATAGAAATATCAACCAGAAGGAAAGAAGTTAAGTGAGGAGAGAGGGAACTACTTTAAAATCGGACTATTAGATAAATTTATTTATTATTTGGCTATTATTTTTGATAGCTTTATTAATTTCTAATGCTTCCAGATTGTTAAGTCGCAAAACTATTCCATTTTTATATAAAATTTGTGGCCCTGTATGCCTGTATTATGATTAAACGTGTGATCTCTCAGAACTTCATTGAAATGTTTGCAGATATTAATGCTGTGGATGGAAATGGCATGATGCCTATTCCTACTCACATAGCACCTAAAGATTGGATGATTCAATAAAAGACCTGGATATTATTTTTAATATTCATCTTCGCTTTCGCTTTTCGCCAAAAATTTCAAAAATCCTAAAACAAATGCGCATTTGTACCAAACTCTCATTCGACAGCACCTCGAATATGCGTTCAGCATTTGGAATCCGTACTATAATGTATACTATGTATATTGAAAAAAGCCTAAAAAACTACATGGGAATGCTAAACTTTCAAATCCCTTGGCAGCATTGTGCAGATTCATTGAAATATTTCATGTTTAAAGAACAGATCCGTAGCTCTCGATATTTTCAACTTGTTTAAGATCTGTCGAAATCAATTTAATCGTCCATCTTTATAACCGTGGAACGAAGTGGCTCCGGACACTTTTTCGTATATACAAGTTCACGAAAATTCGACTCGACAAAATAATTTACAGAAAAAATTTAAACAAGTCGACCTTTTGAGTACACTTAAAACATTATCACTATCGTGTATTTGGTATTTTTTTATTTACTGATTTTCAAAAAGTTCCCAGAGTTACCATGACAAGAGTGTTATCAAATTCTCTCGGTAGAGCGAATTTCACTAAATGACCAAAATATTAATTTTTTGTTTAAATGTTGTGCATAAAACACATGGGGTTGACAAAAGCGACAAATAAAACAATTTAATGGAAAAAATACTTGCTCATTGAATTAAAACAATAATTATTATTTGACATTAACCTGGAGAGCAACACAAAAATCAGAGTAAATGGGAAATATACCAAAGTCATAAAAACATCGGTTGGCATCAGGCAAGGCGATGATAGCCTAAGCCCATTTCTCTTTAACCTTTGTGTTACTACCCGGGTACCTGGGTACCCCTTTTCTATTTCAGGTTTAAAAAATTTCATTCATAAACGCCAAATGCTTTTGTCCGGTTGGTTACCCATTATTTAAATTATTTGAAAGGGAAGGAAATAAAGGGAAGATGGACATTGCTATGAGAATTAGTGACCTTCTAAGAAGCTATTTGACCAATGTCGAAATATCAATTTGTGAGAAACAAAAAAAATGCAAGGGGGAACGTCCATTCAGGTTGAGTACCCGAGTACCTTGGGTAGAAATTAATATGAGAAATTCCGGGTAGTAACATAACGGTTAACTGCATAATAGACATTATCATTGCAGTAAGTACTCATCTCTCAAATTGGCGTACACTCTTGGTAAGACAGCACTGGAATTCTCTTCTATGCTGACGATGCTACAATCATAGTGGAAAACAAAAATTAATTACAGAAAATGCTCAAAAAGTTTAATGAATCCTCCTCAAAGTATAATATGATTATCTCCGCAGCGAAAACAATATGTATGGCATTCTCCAAAGACAGTATTTCTCTCAGTATGTGATGAGCCAATTGAACGAGAAATCCAGTCCTTGGCAGTGAAATGCTCAGCTCTCATGACTTTACAAGAGAAGTTAGGCCTCAGGTGGATAAGGCTGCAGTTGGTGTCATATGGAAGAATAAAGATTTGAGAACAAATAGCAAGGTATGCATGTAAAAGACCTGTATGTGACCTATCCTCAAAAATGTCATAGAAGCGAGGGCGGGCACTGTGAGGACAAAGAGCATGCTAAGAAAAACTGAAATGAGAAATTTGTGTGCTATTGCTGGGAAGACCGCATGAGGAATACAGCGATCCGGGAGGTCTGCGAGGTTCAAGGTGTGGTCAGGTGGAGGTGGCAGCGTCAATGATACTGGTACCAAAACGTACAGAGAATGAGTACAACAAGAATTCCATACATAGCTCTGCATGGCGCTCCAGATGGACAGCGTCCACCAGGGAGACCCCCAAAGCGATGGGGAGATACATGGAATTTATTAGTCAAAATAAAGTTCAAGAAGAAGAAGTATGGTGGGAGTAAAACACATAATTATGATTAAAACACTAAAACTTTGTTTTTTTCCACTATATTATTTTTTAGTATAACACATGTTTTGGAAACCTCTGTTTCCTTCTTCAGTTGAGTTGAGACTGAGGTGTGCGGGAGTGGATGTCTGATGTATGGGTTGAGGATTCAGTAGAAGTGGAGAGGGTGTCTAGGTAGTGGGAGAGGAAAAATTGTGAGAAGGGGCGATGTGAAGGGTTGTATTTGATTATTGATGATGTTAATTCTGGTGTTTAGGTTTTTATGAATTTCGAGTGTTTCTAAATTATTTTGTTTTAGGCGGTATGTCTATTTGTGTAGGATTATTTTTTATAATATGCATATTCCGAAAAGTTATGATTAGTGAAGCACCTTTTACGTTCTTTAAATTTAGTTTCTATTGATCTGCCTGTCGACCTATATATGTCATATCGCAATCCCCACATTCAAGTTTATAAACCCCATTGCAGCATAATTTGTTAAGATTTTTTGAAATATTATTTTTAAATTGTTTTTCAATTGAATTGTTGGTGTAGAAAACTGCTTTTTTATATTATTTGGAAATTTTTTGGTAATATTGTACGATATTGTATCTACATAGAGTATCTTTTGGCAGTTATTGTGCGTCTTTAGTGAAAGTATTGTATATGTATTTTTTATTATGTTTGTTTTTTTTATTTAATAATTTTGTATTGAATCAATTTTATAACCGTTATTGAGTGCTATTGTTTGTATTGTTTTTAATTCTTTTTGAAAATTTTCTTTGCTTACTGGTATCGATATTAATCTAGTTATCATGCCATTTTATGCAATATTGGGTGGTGTGAAGATTGGTTTATAATATTGCCTGTAGAAGATGGTTTTAAGTTTCAGGGGTGTGCAGTGGGAACAAGAAGCATGACCTTTTCCTTAGCATATATTTTGAAAGGAAACAGAAATAAGAGATATTATCTCGCAATATTCAAATCACAATTATTAACATATTAGTCAGATTTTAATATTTCATAATATTCTGCCAGATAAATATTTAACTCCGATATTTTTTTCCCAAATATACGGTAAAATAAAAGTCATACTTCTTGTTCCCACTGCACGCAGTTGGTATATAATATTGTCGATATGGCTGTCCTCCAACCTTCCATTTGAATAAACACAGCATGTCCGACTTTGCCCTGCAAAATACGAAATTTAGTTTTATTTTATATTAATTTAATGAATTTTATGAATATTTTATTCATAAAATTCTATGTTCTTTTCTATTAATTCTATAATCATAAAAGAATGTAGAATTTAATTAATGAGCCCGTTGTGAGCATACTGATGCCAATGGACTGTGCTTTGCGTTATCCCCTCTCCACAGACGCCAGTGATGTGAAATTCTGTGCCATTGTTCGACTTCACCTGCCATGTCCGAAGCTACCCTTTTCCATGGTATCCCAATAAAGGCAAAAAGATTGCACTGCCTCTTTCACACAGCTTTCTTACAGCTCGCACCAACTCCGGATTGTGCTCACCCATAGTGGGAATGTGCCGAGCTTATAACAGCTTGTTCACTGACATTTATATATTTTGTGTCTTCATATAAATTAAGAACCCAGGTAAATATTATTATGCGTCGCATCATTTAATTAAATTAATATTCAAATAATAAATGCTCTGTGATGCAAAATATAAATGAAGTTTCACAAATATGTTTATGACTTTGTTTAATACTTTCACTTATTTCACTATGTTTATATCTACTATTACTTTATTATATTCATTTATTATTACTTACTACTTACCATCACACCGTTTCCTCGTGGGGATAAGCAAAGAGAAGAGAGCGCTATACTCTTCTGTCCTGACATATAACTCTCGCCTCATCCACATTCATACATCTTCACATGCAAGCTCGACGTTTGTTGAGGCTTCTAACGGGATCATCTTCCAGTATCTGGTCGTGCTACATCTTCCTCGGTCGCCCCTATAGGTGCTGGCACCTTGAGTTATACATCTTTCTTATTCATTAGCTCAACATGCCCAATGTTTTTATTTGGTATTATTCACCTATTTAAAAAAAAAAAAATTTACTGCTCTTGTCCATCATATTACATTTACAATTGTTATTTTTATATGCCTACATATATTTCAAAATGATATCATGCTCTTATGTACTTATATCACTAAATTGTGTTTGTTTTATTTCCAAATAAATAAGTAAAATAAAATAAAGGGTGATAGCTTAAAGTTCTAAATATTTTGTTAAAAATAGGTGCTATTCATGACAACAAATTTAATATTGGTGACAAACCTCTCCATTTGTTTAAGAACAAAGATATTTTAAACATATTTAAATCAGTAGACAACCTTTTTAAAGCAGTAAAAAGAAATGAGGTCTCGAATATTGAAGGTTTAATTAACAACGGAGCTGATGTAAATTGAAAGAATGCAGATAAATTGATACTTATACATAAAAATAGGGAACGTTGGAGTACAATGGAATGAAAAAGTCATTTATATTTTTAAAAATATCAGCGTTTTATATTTTTTGTTTTGAACAAGCAAGAAAGGTTCTTAAACTATTGATTAACTACAAAACCGAGATCAAAAATTTTCATTAAACTAAAAAAATTGCATTTTCGCACAACACCTCCTTTGTTCCAGTGTGCTTTGGGTCTGGGGTACATTGAAACAGAATGTACTTTGGAACAAGACCAATAAATTGTGAAATGTATAAGAATATTATAATACTAACCAAGCTTATACTTGCTTAATAATGTTTCAGGAAAATAATATATATTACTTTAGCGCTTTATTTTGACTATCAAGCTTGGACTTGGCAAAACTAGTTCTATATCCATAATTGACACCACTGCCATATCTGGTTCCATTGGAAAATAAATCTTTTACCAATTTTCGCACTCTGGGGCATATAATTAATAATATCATATTCATTGTTTTCGTCAATATCTGTCAAAAGTTCGCTAACAAAACATTTTATTTGCTTCTGGGAAAATTTTACCAAGATAAAGTCATGTTCCATAGAACCCCATTCCATTGTGCCCCATAAGGCCTTGGAAATTTAAAACACGAACATAAACATTTTAGGTTAAGTTTTTGCTTCACACTTAACTGCATTTAATAGCTTAAATGATTAAGATTCATGCAAAAAATACCACAAAAATACTGTTATTACAATTTTCTGCAAAAAACGAACGTTCTCCGGTATGAAAACAATTTTTTCATCTTAACTCTGTTATCGCAGACTGGGCCATGTATCACTGCGTCATTACGTGGCACATGAGGCGCTGTAGTTTAATGAAACGAAAGCCTGCAAATTTGTTTGAAATTTGAATGATGATCGCCCTTGTTTCATTGTACCCCGTGTTCCATTTTGCCCCACTGTCCCTACCTTTAAATTTTAATGATACCTCTATATACTTATATGTATAATGATACCTCTATATTTTTAAAATGAAATATTAAGCAATATTCTATTACCAGAGTTGAAAATCTATGTGTATACTATGTCATGTGAAGAACTATAGATGTCTCTAGCATAGTCGATTTGAATATATGAAAGAAACTTATGTGGACCTACAACTTTAAAAAAATGATAAATGGTGTGGATGTTCTTGTGGTGGAATTAGTGAAGGTTAAATTGTGTAGAGTGATCACTTAAGCTACCTCATACAGGTTGTGAGTTCTGGACCACCCTACAAAGAATTCCCATATAAATAGCTTCATCTCTGTGAGACTTCCGTAATTTATCTTAATTAATAAATATTCCTCTGCTGACAGAATTCAGTGATTCAGTTCTCAGAAAATACACATAAAAATATTATTGTTTATTAATTAAAACTAGTGGACAGGCCATTTAGAAATGCAGAGAATGGTGGACTTAAGATTATTAATTGTCTTAAAAAGCGGTCACTAAGACGCTTGTGTGGAAAATATTTGATCGATAGAATGAGGAATAAACAAATTAGAAGTAATGCTGGCTGTAGCATGGCAGATAGAATAAAGAAAGGAGTGCTGAGATGGTTTGGTCATCTAGAACGTATGAGTGAGGAAAGGATGGTTAGGAAAATATTTGGGGCGAGTGTTGAAGGCAACAGGAATAAAGGGGGTCCGCGAAAGACCTGGCACGATCAGATGCTACAAGTATTGGAGGATGGCCCTGTTAAAGGCCTCAACAACCGTAGAACATGTACGAATATAGCCGAATCAAAAGTGGTGTGTCAGGATGGTGTTCTATCCTCTCTGCCTACCCCTGCGGCGAAACGACGTAATAGTTTTGAAGGCTTGTAACGAAGATGGAAAAAGCCTTGTGGTGGTGGCCATTGACAGGGATTTTCCTATTTTTCCAATGAAGTACGTATGGAACATGTTGAAATCATGGAACATTGCATTTGCATCAGTATCAGTGGAACATAATTTCACTGAAGCATTATGTGTATTCAAAACATTTTGAATGATAGAAGAGAAGTATTAGGAGAAGATAATCCGGGCACCCTGGATATTCAGAAGCGAATAGCCAACATATTTTGTAACTAACACTCAGAAACCTTAAGGCTGCTTGAGGAAGTTAATAGTATTGGTATTTTAATCGATTACACGGTAACCGTTATTTGAGATTTGCATCAATGGTTGGCAGATGAATTTTTATAATTCGACGGGCAACCATCGGAAACAGACAACAGTTATATCTCAGTTACCAATCATCAATACAATTAGATACCAATCTCAAATAGAAATATTACGAATAACTAGTTAAAATAACGGTTTGACCGTCACTAAAAGTTAATCAAAACGAATATAAATATTAGGAACGTTCCAGATGTGTCATTGCGTCAAGTGTTATTGGTCGGAATTAACGTTCAAAATGTTCTACGGTAATTGGTAGCCAGGATTTGAAACATATGAGATTCCCTGCCATTACATGATTCGAATTCAGAGTTCTGTTGTTTTTTCTGTTGGAAATTTTGACGTATTCCTGCGGTACGATAAGACGGAGCCGCTGTCTCATTTTAAGCCTTTCGGAAATTGAGCTTCTAGTTGGCTGGAAGTTTTTCCGGCAAATCACATTTTGCCAAAAAATCTGGCCATAGAAGAGGAAATCAGATATTTTATAATCATAATCAGTTAAATGGCAAAATACATGTTAAATCCTTAAAAAACTATCTCTCTTTGACACATTGAAGGTTATGAACGAAAAAAGAAGAATAATATGAAAATAAAAACTCGACAACCACTTACCCATGAAAACGAAGGCCACAATTTGGTTACCGAACATTTTGTGTGCAAGATTTAACCATTTTTGAAAAATTTAATAATTATGATAAAATTCCAAAACAATCACAAAACTCCCACACCTTTTTTGAAAGTGAGGCCATAGAAAAGGACGCCAATACCTCTATTCATTAGCCGGACTACTCGCACAAAATGACACATGATTGTTCGAAAATGTTCTACAGCCAGCATTTTCGATGGCTCAATGATTGGAACAAACAATTTTATTTATTTTATTAATATAGTTGAAACAAAAAAATTTATATTATTAATATAGCAAAAAAAATGTTTAAAGGCTGTAAATTGGTGATCTACTGGTTCAATATCTTAAATTTCCATATCCTTCAATATATTATATTGAGAGCAAAAAGTTTAAATCTGATACAAACTTCTTGAGTGATCTAAAGAGAAAATAAGTTAATCCCTGGTGCTTTTATTTCTTCCCTGAATTTATATATTTATTTCCCCAATCTATATTAGTAAGGAAAGGAAAATTTATCTGGCCATACTACATTGATGTGAGCTTCCGAATTTCTCCGCTAGCTCGGCCCACTAGCCTGTAGACTAGGAATAATGGAAAATACATGCACGTCCAATCAAGATGGCCGCCGAATTATGTCGATGCGGGACGGGGAAAGTGATTTTAGTTTGAAAACCTGTCAAATTAATCGAACTTTCCGCATACTCTGTGATTTGAAGTTTTTAAAATATTGTTCCGCGGTCATGTGGCTTTCACTTTTAAAGCAAGTGATGGTGAAAAGTGTCCAATAAGTGGGAATATTGTGAGATCTGAATAGACAACTTACGGAATGGCATTTGCCAGGTCTAATCTGAGATAAGAAAATTGTGCGTAATGGTGTGAAATTCTAAGTGTAATGTGTAGAATGCTGTTCATCGTATGATATTACTTCTATAGACGTGAGTATTCCCGATCTTTGACATGTTTGACTTCTTCCACCTACAGCAAATGCGATAGTTGAGGACATTCTTTGAGATTTCGTCACGATTAAAATGCTAACCCATTTACGTACAATCTGTTTTTATGATTCCCCGATCGACAAAATGCAAAGTCAGGCCGCTATGTAAATCATCAAACGTGCTGTGGTGCTATTTTGTATTCGAATATATGTAATGGTGTCGGGTGTTTGCTTAAATAAACAATGTCGCCTTTGGTTCCCGCACGATCATCTCGTACACATACATTAATTTCACGACGTTCGTCCCGGCTTATGTAAACAATTTTTCTCGTTTCGACGATAAAAAATGGAACTTACAAATACCCAGGACCTTTACGGAAATGTATCAACCATCTATCATTTCTGACATTTCGGCTCGTTGACATAAAATAAATCGATCTCTGCTTCGCAGGCCGAACATTGCGGTGTCAAATACGTATGATGCACGTATTTACTGTAAATATGTTATGTTACTCCTCACCTGCCTGTTATTAACCCTAATGTTTGATGGATGTCCACAACCGGTGCACCATTTTAAAAAATAAAAATAATTTCGCAATGACAAGGAAATATATAAAAACGTTATAATCATAGAAAAGATATATTGTTTTGATTAATTCAAATATAGAATTTTTACTTCGTCACCGAAAATTCCTAGATTGTTGGTCGAAAAATATTTGACTCGAAGTGCTTTTTAATATAAAAAAAGAAAAGTCATCCCCATTTGAAACGCTTGACGTTAGATTATGGCATTTTAGCTTGTAACACTTTTCATTGTTCGCTAGACATAGAAAGGATATGTACAAGAATGTACAGAATAATATTTTACTGCTCAGTAAACGGTTTTTATCGTTTTTTTTTTATTTCGCTGCAAAGCACAACAGCATTTAAAAAAGTTTATTTTAAACAAGTTAATGCGCCGATAATAAACCAATCAAGTCGATAAATGAAATGATTAATTGTCTTGAAATTCGCAAGAATTTTGTGTATTTTGTTTTTATACACATATGACTATAGGTTATAACAGAGGTTTTAAATTGACTGTGTAAAAATACAGATTTGCGATAATTTTTACGAAAACTGTTATTTTTATAATAATTACACAAAATACAATCGACTTACGAATCTGCCAAACCAGCGCGCTAGCCAATATTGTGCCGGGTGATGCTGATCGATTTACAGGTCGATTTTTTACTCGTGACACTGTTGCGAGAATACAGGTGTAACAGAGCTAGTCCGCAAAATCTTAACAGGATTCCTGCATTGATAATGACTCGAAAATGTTCAAGCTAACCTTAATATAAATAGTTATGGAGATATGCAATATCAAAGTTGGCATTTTTTCCCTCAATATTTCTGACTTATTTTTTACAAATTTTTCAACTATCATCTCTGTAAATACATAAAAACATAAAAAGCAACAATCGCGTCGACATTAACCGTAACCTTTCAAGTTTTCGCAGACTTTTCATACAAATGAAGTTTTTAATAGGTCACATCTGATCCGTCAAACTGGCCTGCTTTTAAGTCTGTGCACGTAAGGCGGGGGACTGTTGAACGTATAATACATGTTAGGGTGGGCCAAATTTTTTTTGTACTTTTTTTTGCGAATTGAATTCCATTTTAAGCATGCCGTCAACAGTTATATCTATAAGATTTTCTTTCATCTTCATGAATGACAGATCTTCCAGTTGTACTGACGTATCTAAAAAGTATTTACTACCCATCTCTGCGCTTATTGGGAGCTTCAGAATCCAGTTTTAGAATTTTTTTTTAAATCACATAGTATTATTGTGGACCCGGGGGTCGCCAGAATATTTCTATTTTTAAATTGGTCGCGTATTCAAAAAGGTTGAAATATACCGGTCTAGAGTTTCCATTCCTGCTGTCAAACGCATGTCGCCGAAGGATTTTCGCGCTATTTGAATCTGAAATATTATTTTAATAATAATAAATAGAAATGTCATGTTTATCAACATTTTCTTGTGATGAGTACAGTAGCCGGCAAACGTCTTGAAATTTTACGGCGTATTGGGGGAAGTTTGCACATGTACCATTCCACCAAAGAGACCCAAATTGTGTCTTCTGCGCATTCCCCCACTACGCCAGAGAATTTCAAGATGTTTGCCGGCAACTGTAAATGTTACTAATACAATTTTAATTTGCTTTATAGACACACATTTTCAAGCTTTTTAACCTTGCTGTAACTACTCATATTTGATTCAAATATGTGTTCGTTATAGTCTATCCGGAGGCAGTAGATGATATCCCATTCTAATTAAATATTGTACGTAGGCTGAAAGCGTAATTTGGCACCCTCTCTTTGCCGCACCAGATAGAAAACAGATTTTTTTTCGTACAACGGTGACCCACCCTAATACATACACTCTGTGTTGTTCTTCGGTAAGCTCGGAGATCATTGACCTTTCGGCGCGGTGATAAGATCGCTCAACCCCGGGACGATTTTTCGCAACTGCTATTCGGGGTGTCTCGCAGCCAGTAGCAAAAACTTCGGGGGATTGTTCTTCATTCAATTTTTAATAGAAAGTATTCTCTACACCTTGGGGAAAATGTCGACAGCTATGGAGATAAGCGAGAGCAAATAAAGCTTTTTTTTTAAAATATATTTTTGAACTAGGTATCTCTTGTAAAACGTTCGACCATCATGAAAATGATTGAGGGGTATAAAAGCAAAGGCGGCAATTTCCCACTGAGGTGCTTCTGAGATGAATACAAAAAACCCGTCACTACTCCAGGTAATTTTTCATTAGAAATAAGTTTTTAAAAACCATTTTTATTTTATGGAAATAAAACAGATAAAGTTACAAGTGTGGACAAAAATAGTATAGCTGTATAATGTACGATAAGTAAAAGAATCCAGGAATATTTCACTCACAGGAAAAACGATTGAAAAAAACTTCCCAAAAAAACTCAAGTTTTATTTTATTTTTATTATATTTCTCATTGAAACAGGTTTCGCGCCTACTCCACGCGTCGGACTCGAAAATTAAACAATATAATATAAATCGTTAAAATTTCGAAAAATCCAAAATTATACCATAATTATTAAATTGTTTTAAATTAAAATTTATTAGATCATTTTTATCGTCGCCACGAGTCTGCCTGCAAAGTTTCAGCTCGATTGGATCACGGTAAAAGGGTTAAAAATCGATCTAAAGTTTTTTCGGCAGACAAGCCGTCAAGCAGACGCTACGAGTTAAAAGAAAGGGAGTAAAAAGATAGCCAGTTACTGTGCCAAGTGCCGCCTTAAGATAAATATTAAAATTTTTAATCTGGATATTGCTGTCTTTGCTACGATGATTCAGTCTTAAATCGACATCATCATGTGACACATCCTCGAGGGTTGATTGGTCGACGTGGATACTGCTGCCTTTGATTTTTGCAAAAAAATGAGAAAAAAAGTTTGGACATACATATATCCAAAAATCCGATTTTAGTATAGTTTTCCGATTCGGTGGACAGATCCGAATATAAATGCTAATAAAGCATCTCTCGGTTGACGTCCTAATTGACGGGTCGCCCCGAATTAATTCACCTCATTGACCCGACCTGCCGAGCTGACGGTGCGTCCAGGGGCGTGCTGATTGGGTAGGAGGGGGGGGGGGAGCAGAATATAAAAATTATATCTCAAACAACATTAGCTGACGTTAGCATTAAATTACTGCTATTTATTTTCGTAATTCTTATTTATCATTCCGTAAATTCTCTGTAGGGTTGAGATCTGGACTGCGCGACTGCCGATCGATCACAGTGGCAGAGTTATCTCTAAACCACTTTTTTGCCGCACGCGCCGCATGTTTCGGGTCATTGTCTCGCTCAAATTTCCAAATTATTGGTAAATTTTCCAGGGTTTGAGGATATATATCCGCGGATGTATGTATATCACGATATACATCACTATATTTATGGCTTGATTTTTATTTTTGATATATATCCAAAAAACTTTCAGCGGTCGTTAAGAGATGGCGCTAGTTGAATTTAAAAAAATGCTACAGGTTTTTTTTATATCCGCAATTGTTACTAGATGGCGCCAGTTGTAATTTAATAAGTGATAAATGTTTATTTTTTACTTTAATTTGTTTCATATAGTCCGTTTTTTATTTACACAAAGAAACAAACATTCGTAACACTACATAAGAAAGAGCAACTTTTATAACATATATATGATAATTGCATACATTAGCTTTTTTCAGTATGCTATTCATTTATTTAATAAACAATAATTCATGTACAAAATAAATTTCATTTTTTTATTTACGCTTCAACAGACCAAGAGGCCCAATTAAAGAAGCGAAACACATCACAAAACACCTAGGCTTGAGTAAATCACATAGATTAATTGTGACCTCACCGGGAATCAAACCCGGAACCCTCAGTGTGAGAAGCCAGTGTCATACCCATTGGGCTACGAGGGCTGCCTATTTCCTAATTATTTAGAGCTTGTGTCAATCGACGTTCGCAAAAAAGGAGAAAAAAGTTTGGATTTATATTCAAAAAATCCGATTTTTAATTTTTTTTTATATAAAACTGGATTTTTTCGAACCATGAAATTTTCTTCTGCATACATATAACACTTGTTAGAATGTCCACGTATACATGCTGATTCATAATACTGGTTATTCGATGGATTGGTCCTACTCCATGCCACGACATACTAACCCACACCATTACACTATCACCTTTAACCGTCTTGATCGTATATTGAGGATAAAATTCCTCGCACTTAGATCTTCGCACGTATCTTCTCCCATCAGATCCAATACGATTGAACTTCGACTCGTCGCTGAACAGAACACGCTTCCGCTGGTTAACACTCCATGGACATGGTTTTGGGCAAATCGGACTCTCTTCTGACTTTGTTTATTAACGGCTTTCTCCTGGCGATTCTCCCATGAAGACCAGCTTCTCGAGGTCTTCTTCGAACTGTCCACACGCTGATGGAGATGTCTTTATGAGTAGAAATCTCCCTTTCAATTTCTACGGAAGTCTCAAGGGGGTCTTTCTTCGAGATCCGAACCATAACTCTGTCGTCTTGTGAAGTTGTCTTCCTTTCTTGTTGTTTAGAACGCCACCAGTATAAATTGGCGTGCGAGGGAGGGCGTCCCTGTCGCGAAACAGAAGATGCCGGGGTGTAAATTTATTACACAATACATAATATACAGAGTGTCCGGTGGCCGGTGTCGGAACCTTTAATATAAATTTGGTCGGGCAACATAAAAAACAAACCAGTAATGGCGGCCGCTATCTCTAGAGTCCTGTCAAACGGTAATACTGGTCGGTTATTTGCTTTTTCAGCTTCGCAAAACTTTAAAACTACATTGGCTATTGTTCTTGCACCACTTTTTGGGCATAATTCAGTGTATATTAGAAATCAAGATGTCACAGCTCACGCGCAAATACGAGATTGAACTGAATGACAGGACGAGGGGTTACCGCCGGGTGCGGGCGGGGAGGGTTTTAGTTCCAAAGTCGCCGCACGCCAATTTACGTTGGTCTAACTCTAGTGATGATATTTTCACAGGTTTTGTGAGTTTTCACACGTTTTATGGGATTAAATACCATATTTCGTGAAATTTTCATATGGTTTGCAATTTGTCTCATGCTCCAATCTTCGTCTCGTAATGACATTATTAATTTTCTAGTGTTAGGATCACAATGTTTATTTCTACCCGTTGTGTGCACTATTATTTTTTTTCATTTGTAAAATAGTTAAAAAAAAACAGAATTCAAAACTTTGGATCGGAAAACACAACACCTGTTAACACAACGGCTGCAAAAATATGACTGACAACAAGTGTCCTTATTAATTTACTCCCAACTACCTGCTACATTCCAGGTATCTAACCAAACAATGGTGGGTCGTGACATACCCTTTCCATTTCTATGTTTGTTTATCATTTTAAAATAGAGGTAAAACTACCTGCTTTGTGCTTCTGGGTTAAATTTCTTAGAAAAGTATAACTGTATATTATTAATTTTGGTATTGTTGATAGTATTGTCCCTATTTGCTTGCTCCCTACTGTATATATGTGGAAAAAAATCGAAATGAAATATTCATTTGGCAGAATATTATAAATTATTAAAATCCGAATAATATCTTATTTAAAATATTGGTTATATTATTTGTATGTATCTACTTATATTATTTGATTAATTACACCTACATGTTTCTTTCTATTTTACACATAAATAATTTTGGTCTGAAATATAATAATTTAGAATCATTATAAATTAGTAAAGTATGTAATAGTAAACAAAATATTATTAATAATCAATTAAATTTAACTACTAGCCCAATTCTAATTTTCTTTCCAATAATTGCGAGTAATCAAGAACTTCATCAATAATATTTAAAAATAGTTTTTCAAATAATTTAGAAAAATAAAAGACATTATTCATTTTGATATTTTGACATATATACGGGTATAACACCCTGACGATGGAAAGGTATTTCCGAAACATGTAGGTGTAATTAATCAAATAATATAAGTTGATACATACAAATAATACAATGAATATTTTTAAAATTTCAATCTACAATGTTGCTGAATCTATTGAAAAAATATGTTATTTATTGTGATTGAAATATTAGGAGATATATCTCTCATTTCGGTTTCAAAAAGTCACGCTTCTTGTTCTCACTGCACGCCCCTGGTACTTACAATCACGCCGTTTTCCGCGGGGGTAGGCAGAGAGCACGGAGCGCCACGTCTCCTGTCCTGACACACGACTCGCCTCATCCACATTCACGCATCTTCGAATGGAATCTCGACGATTGTTGAGGCTCCTAAAATTGCCTCTACTAAATATATAATTTACATTCATTTCGCGGAAATTATACGGCGTAGAAAATATTTAGACGTCTAATCGAAGCGGTGGTGGGGTTCCTCAAATGGCCACAGCGTAGATAAAATAAATACTAAAAACGTCAATAATAAATAAAGAGAGTGGCGCCGACTGTCAATTTTTGATTAATCATCTGTGTTCTTTTGTCATCACCCGTCGACGATAAAACGCGCTGGTGTTTACCTACATTTATCTATGCACATAGCTTTTCCATTGCCAGCTTCAAAAATTAATTAAATTGTATAATTTTTTCAAGGAACTGGGTACACAAATTATTTTAAAATACATTTGGGTTGAGATGATTTTAATCGCTAATAAAATCAAGTGATTTATTTTTAAAAAATCAATCATTTAAATCAATACTTTTTTACTGCAAACAAATCAACCAAAAAGTGTCAAGGGACTTCGCCCGGCAAAAATTGAACCTTTCACTGTAGTGTTGGTCGATAAAGAGACATACAGAAAACCGCCCCTGCTGATTGGTGGGCAGCAATACATAATATGAAAAAATAACCGAAGAATTGGATATAATCAAGCAACTGCCAAGTACATACATAGTTTGCTTCTTCCGCTGGGGTCGAAAGAGTATTTTCGGCATTCAATTTGTTGCACAGCAAAATAAGAAATAGGTTAGAATAGCATCGAGAAGGCGGCTAAATTATTCTTTTGAAAAAATTAAATTCGAACAAATTACAAAACATAACATCTATGTTATATGTAAGTAATTTTCACTGCGGCTGCGGTGAAACCCAAATGGTTTTATGTTCATTTATTAATTTGTTTTTTTATTTTCCCTGTTAATTTTTTGTTAAAAATGCTACTGTGTTTATAAATAAAATTGTAGAGTTTCTGAAGAACTTGTTGATTTTCGTCAATTTTATAATATGTTTTGTTAAAATATGATACTGTGTTTTTTTTTTAAATTACTGTTATTTTAGAAGAACTAACATGTTAATTTTTTTTAGTTTAATTAATATAAACATAAATTATGTTGTGTTTTTTCTTAACAATAACTGACTTCCGAATTAAAAAGTATCCAATCCAAATTAGAAAAGAAATATTAAAAAATCTGATTTCTTTTTTTTTAATCGTGATTTTTATCAACCCTGAGTATTATTTAATGTGTAAAAAATTACAAACACATTATTTAACATTCCAGTCACTTTAAGGCGAAATACGTCGATAGTTATATTTTCTTACGTTAATTTTATGTTTTCTGTAGGCAATTATATTTTTGACATTTAATTTATAGGTTAGAATGTAAATGGTTGGAAATGTGTCAAAGTCGAATGCATACATGGTGACGTATCATCTATATTATGATTGCTTTAAAAACGCAGTATGCAGTGCGCGGTTTTGCCATTACAGGCTTAAAAAAATAACCAAATCGTGTGAAAAGCAGCAGTCAATGGGCTGTAGTTAATCGCAGACACTAGCGGCCAGTACCTAGGTACAACCGATAGCCAATTGCAGACACCAATGGCCGCGCAGTAGCCGCTTTAGCCTCCCGCAGGACCTAGAGTAAGCAATCGGTAATAGCGGGAATTATAACTGCTAGTGTATTATGTATACGATATCCAAATGATTTGGTTCGGTTAAGTTTTAATTAATGCCGAGACAAGAAATAAAAAAAGTTGAGAACTTCAAATGCGATTTACTCAATACTTGGCATTTTGTATTGTGGCGGTCACTCAATTTATTCAGCTAGTCGACACTGTGGTGCCGGCGTACTTTCGGTCTCATATATTGATGAGAAATCAATGTATTTCCTTTTAAATTTGTTTTCGAAGTGCGGCCAGAATCAGTTTGAACTGCTTTCAGTTTGAACAACGATAACAAACAGTTAAACCCCATTATCTTAGAATGCACGTGCACAAGTTAGTTAAATGAAAAGTTTTTCTCATTACTGCAATGATCTCTGTTGTAACCTAGTTCGGCCGTATTCCTCCAGAGGTAAAACCCCTCAGTTGGTCCAGCTCCGTGGCGGCCCCCAGCCTCCTGGCACGGCGGGCCCCATGACGGATCGGTTCCGCCGGTCTGGCGGCGACCCCGTTTCTCCGCGCGTCCACTGGAAACGGGAGTTTTGCAAAAATAAACCCAAACCGCGGCGGAAGTCGTCGGTTCATTGTTCCATTTTGCTTTTCATCGCCGTTTTTGGTTCTTGTGTAGATTGTACTTTTTGTTTAGAGGTGTGTATAACTTTAAAATGAAACAATTATCGTGGTAATGGCCACGGCATTGGCTTCGTTGGAAAGATAATTTTATGCCATTAGTGTTTAAATATAGGGTGTTTTTTTGGAGGTTTGTTTTTCGAATTGGCGACACTGTTTCCAGCGGCAGCCAATTTGACAGCTGACTCGTGGTCAATTTGGTTTGCTATTTAACCATGAATGAACACCATTATGCTAGAAAAACGCTTCTAAATTGTGCAAATTTATTCCGAAAATTGTGGTGTCGTGATCATATTTAAACATATATAGCTTAAAATTATTTTTCCAATAAAGTCATACAATGGCTTGTATCAAGATTTTTGTGTGTTTTATATAATTTTAAAGTTCTATAAATACCTCTAAAAAAACACCCTATAGTTTCTTGTAGGTGTCCTCGTTTCGTCTCCCGTCTACTAAGGTAAGACATAAGTCTTTCTTACTTGCGGCCGTGGAAATCGTCTTCTTTTTCTCTCATTTCTGGAAGTTTTATTTACGGTGTGACTTGCACTTTCTTTAGCATCGATTTTTTTAAATCGCGTTCTTCTTCTACCGTTGTATAAGCAGAAGCTCTCTTATCTGTCATTGTTGGCCTTCTTTTCTCTACTTTAATCGTATAGATGTTGATATCAAAATGCCATTCACTGTTCACACAGTGTCACAATTTTTAATTATTAACGATTCAAACAAATACAACTACATTGTGACGTTTCACAAAAATTGAATAAAACCGTTTTCAATTCAATTTTTCAAAATGACGCACACTCGTTTAAAAGGGATTCACGGTTTTAAACTAAAATATTACTTATTTTAAATTAAAATATTACTTTTGCAACAAATTATCGCGAAATTATAGTGTAAATATTTTAGAGAGATAATTGTATACATACATAAAGTGTTGTTGTCATAGCTCTCGAGGACAACAACACGATGGAATTCTCTCGAACTTTCTATAACATCCTGCGACGCCCTACGACACCCGGGAAGCGTCTGGAACAATCTGGGTACACTCGAAAACACTAGTAATATTCTAGCATTTTTATTTTTTTTATTCAATAATTCATTTCCAGTGTTTTCATTTGCCTGCCGCAGCCACGTCCCGTGACAATATTTATGTTAGCGTGTGAATAGCGTCATCTGGTGACGAGTTAAGGCTAGCGCCGCCTAGCGTAGTGTTTTGCTAGCGTTAGTCAAGAATTTTTTACAGTATTGTCACGTATCGCGGCTGCGGGAGGAATAAATGAAAACCCTGGAAATTAATTAGTGATTTATTAATTAATGATTAAGTAACTATTCAATGTACAAAGTCACTTAACACTATTAAACCTAACGCTATTCTTTAAATTACACTATATCGTAATTTATCACTCGTAAATAAACACTTATAATCGCTCCGGTTTATTCCGCTACTTACGTAAGAAGTCCACTAGATTATTCGCCCGAGTTATCGCACGGCTGGCCTCGTGGCCTGCGGACGTCTTCGCTTTTTTTCGCTGTCAAACGTGCTTAACGACAAATTTCAATTTCAGCTCTCCACTCCCGCACGCGGCCTTATTTATATCTGACAAATGACGGCACTTTGTACTTTCTGGGTTTTTCTAGTGTTCACGAGAAGATTCTCGCGGCTTCTAGGTTTTTATAGACGTTTCTCGAATGCTTCGGATGCCTCCCGAAAGCCGTAGATCACGCTAGGCCGTTCTGGATTTTTCGATAGTGTTCTGACAAGCGACAGAAGTGCGTAGTTCTTTTCAGCATCTCGTTACAGTATGACGATGCTCTCGGGCAGGACCATCAACACCTGTCTTCTTGCTGAAGGATGGCCGATGTGCCGTGAGTTGTTGGTGGGCAGTTTCTTGTTCCTCCCACCCGCCGGAGACCGGTACCGCCGGGTGCCGCGCTGACAACTTTAATTATTAACAAGTATTTATGCAAATTAGCGTTTGAGGATGCAATAGGACGGGTCATCTCTCATCTCCCTGTCACCGGCACTTCTGCGACCACACGCACTTCGCCATGTGTATTTTCATTTATCTGATTACACACCTAATTATCTATTTACGCGATTTCCAAGTACAGTAATCCCTCGTTTATCGCGGTTAATCGGTTCCAAATTCTACCGAGATAAGCGAATTTCCGCGAAGTAGCATTCTTTGTTAATAAATCGAATCTTTTCGTAGTCAGAGCATAGCATAGTCCAGCATGTCAAATAAGGGTATTTAACATTCTGAACATGAAAAAAATACCTAGTCACGATTATACTAGTATGTATGACGGTAAGAGCAACCAGACGCATACGCAAAAAACTTACCTTACACGAAACTCACCCTTCCAAAATGTATGGCATATCAGAGAGCCGATAAGGTCGAATTTTGGTTGCAAGGTAAAAAAATACATCCGCATTTGCGAACGTTTCGAGAAATATTTTAAAACAATGGGCAAAATCAGATACTACAAGAATTGGAGGATGGTCCTGTTAAAAGCCTCGACTATAGCCTAGAGCTTGTATGAGAAGATGTATGAGTCAAGCGGTCTAGCCGAAGCAAAAGTGGTGTGCCAAGATAGAAGAATATGGCGTTCTGTACTCTCTGCCTGTCCCTGCGGAAAACGGCGTGATGGTTAGTTAGTTAATCAGTGTCGATGATTGGTAATTGATTTTTCGCAATTCGTCTATCGATACTAGACAACAGTTAAACTCGGTTATCAATCATTGACAGAATCAGACACAAATCGCAAATAATGGTAATTTGGTAACTGGTCAAAATATCGGTTTTGCCATCTGTGGAGGAAAATTGTTGAGGACATGAACACTCGGGAAGTACGATCCTCAGTAGTCAATCTGGAGAAGAAGCGTTTTCACGTCTGGAACAATTCTTCTACTTTTTATTTTTACACGGTTTTCATTTATACGTTTTTTTAGATACTCAATCAGCCGTGGAGAACTAGGTGTGGTGTATTTCAAAAACCGGCACGACCAGGCGCAATACTAGCCGTACAAGTTAGAAGACATCTCGCGACCTTCCGAGATCGGGTCAAACAGATGTCATCTTTTATCTTTGTTTGCGTGCACATATAATCGACCGTATTCTGAAAATGACAAGATTGTTGTTTTGGTGATTGTTATCCTGACACTCAAAAACAGACGGGACGTATTTATTTATGCCCGTGTAGTTACATAATTAATTTACATTTACGACTTTTGCAATTTTGAATGGTGCAACTTTGGAGCAGAAATTGCATCCTGTGTTTTTATGTCTACATGTGCGATGGTGCAATATCACTTATCAACATCCAACAGTTGTGCAGTGATGGCATATAAACCATTTTAAATTAAAATTCCTTTATTTTTGAGTATTGGGATAACAATCGCCAATCTTATAATTTTCAGAATACGGCCGAAAATTTAACAAACAAAAGAAAACAATACTCTTAAGTATTATAATAACTTCTTCTTCTCGTGCCCTTGTCCGTTTAACGGACGTTGGCTATGCGGACTTTGTTTACTGCGGCCCGGAACAGCTCCACAGCAGACTGGCCAAACCACTGCCTGAAGTTTTTCAGCCATGAAGTCCCCCTTCTTCTAGGGCCCCGACTTCCGGCAATCTTTCCCTGCATTATGACATGCAAGATCTCGTATTATAATAACAAATAACATTTTTTTATTTTGCAATAATTAAACGTTGAGCAATGTGACGTTTCCCCTTTTGAGTGTGAGGGTCCGGTATTGCCAATAAAACACCGGCGTTGATTCACACCTTTATTTCAGAAGAGTACAACGATAGGTTTCTCCCGCGTCTATACGTCTTCCCGAGCAAACCTGTCAATCTCGAATGGCTCGTCCTTCCAAATTAAATACTATTCCAACGCGACAGTTACAATTTTGTCATAATATTACATCAGGACGCTGTGGGAGAAGAAATTAATAAGTTCATATGCAATAATCTCTTTTCTATAAGCTTTAAATACAGCATTAGTGCTTATTTCATGTGATTTTAGTCGAAACATGAGAATTGTGAGGTTATGTTTGCAATAGGTAATAAGGTAATAATCCGTTTGAAGCTCTGTCAAACCAGACCGCCTGGATCCTTATCCAGGCGGTCTGGTTTGGGGTCCCTTTAGAAAAGGGATTGATTTCTCCGGTGCCTCCTTAGGCACCGGAGAAATCAATCCCTTTTCTAAAGGCATTGCAGACATCGGACACCGCAAATAAAGGTATTTAATCTGAGAGAGGTATGTGAAAATATACAAGTCTCCTTATATCAGTACGACGAACACCGACATACACCTGCGTCTCGTTTATTTTTTACTTTTGTTCTTACGATCCCAATATTGCTATTTTCGGAATACGACCGTTAGTAAAATTACCTTGCATCGCAGAGAATTTTATATTTTATACATTTGGATATTAATTAAATTTCGCTACGCAGAATTCACTTGGATCCATAGTTTTGATTTGGTTGGATCGTCAGGAGGATTTGTACACAGTAGTATATATACATATATGTATACATACTGATACTGTGTATAGGAAAAGTATTTTAGTTTCCGCAGCCGGCAATTAATTATTCTCGGTCGGTAAAGAGGCGACCTTCGATCGGGCTAACTATTATCGCTGCCCGGTCGTCTGGTAGCAGAGCCCCAGAGGGCAAAGGGTTAAATGAGGCACACCTCCGGGTATTTATAACCATGTGACCCGACACAGCTGTCCGCTGCTGCGCTCCGGGTATTCGGGCTGACCGATAGAAGCGAAAACGGACACCAGGAGAGGATACATCACTATCGGGTAATGGGTTGGACGGCAATACATTTTATCGCACCCCTCCCAGGTCTCGGACCATGACAAGTCAACATTTTTAATTTTCGAGTTAATAATGCGGAAATATTGAAAGCGTTGTTAACTACCTGATCAAAAATATCACGACTCTAAACGAACTATTTTCAATTTGAAGACAGAAAATACACCCTTGATTATTCATAACATGTGATATTTCGAGACAATGCCATTTTTACTCCCTTTCTTTTAACCCGTAGCGTCTGCTTGTCGGCTTGTCTGGCGATTTTTTTTGGATCGATTTTTAACCTTTTTTCCGTGATCCAATCGAGCGAATACGAATATTCGTATTCGCCAAATAGTAGATATTTACCGAATATTCGTATTCGCCGAATATCATCACAAATATTAAAAACAAACTATTTATAACTGAACGCAACACAAATTACGATTTGGCTGTGCATCGGGGATTCCCCTAACATTGAATGAATGGATTTGTTGAGTTCTCAAGTTGTCAATTGTTACTTGTTTCACAACATAACATGAGTTCTTTCATCTAGTTTCGTTGGGTTATTAATAAGATTAGGTGCTCATTTCGTGTAGTTTTTGTTTTGTAATACGTATTGTTCGTTCCATTTTATTTCCGTTGTGTGTAAAAGTGTTAACTCTTATAAAATAATTTCAAATTGAATCTAAAACATGGCCTCTCGTAAGCGTGAAAAAAGTGATCTTTGGAAACATTTTGATAAGAAATTTGGTAAGTTAAATTTAAATATAACTTTATTTGTTTGTTTTTGTTATAAAGAATAAAGATGTTTGTGTTAGTGAACTCATGCCAAAACAAAGTCGGACCATTGAGACGAGTTTATTTTGTTTTGTTCGGGGACTCTCTCTAAAATATCTAAAACAACCCAATATCTCACCTTCTGCTGATCCATTGCTTTTCTGGTGTGAAGATATATATTTCTCTAAGCTGAAAAAACTGGCCCAGAAGTATTTTTCATTAAAGCCGTCTACTGTCGCCTCAGAAAGATTATTTTCGACCGCCGGAAATGTACAAGCGGATAACGCCTGAGAAGTTACAAATGTTGTGCTTTTTGAACAAAAATTTGCCGGTGGTAAATACTAATTATTAAATCTTTTAGTAAAAAAAGAACAATGGTGTGTTATTTATTACCTTGTCGAATTATTCGTATTCGCCAAATAGTAGGTTTGATATTCGTATTCGTGAAAGCAGTATTATATAGTTGCCTCACTAATTTGGTGGTGCGGATGCTGCTGAAGACTGGTGCAGCGCATGTGATGGTCGTCGCGTTTAACCGTCGCGCCGATAGAGGTCACCCGTGAGCCGCTCGGGGGTGGGGGTCAAAGTGTCGCTACTCACTGCGGCTCGTATCCCACGATCGCGCCGGTTTCCGCTCGCCGCTCGCGGATTGGGGGAAACGTATGTACAACTCGAAGCGGCGGCTTTAGGTACAGGCTCCTCCATATAAGAATTCCAAAACTAGCGCTTCCTTCTTCTTGGGTTTCAATCCGTGGGATTGGTTGGCAATTGGCAGCAAAGCCTCACATCTGCTTCTCCATTCCGCTCGGTCTCTTCAGCTCCGTGTAGGAGGCACAATTCATATCTTGGCACACTTGCTCGAGATATTCACGGCGAGGGCGCCCTCTGGCAATCTTTCCCTCAACCATTTCCCTCCAGAATATTTTATACAAGATTTTCACGCCGTAGTATACGTATTTCCCATCTATTTTGGTGTTCAATATGTGTCTGGTTTCATCGATCCTGCGAGAATCTCCTCATTCGTAATGTGGTTTCTCCAGGAAATTCCTATGGCAAATCTGTAGGGCCACATCTTAAGGCTTCTGATCCTTTTTTATCTCTATCGCCAACGCACCATGTCTCACAACCATGCAGCAAAATACTCTACACTTAAGTTTTTTATTAATTAGTTAAATTAACACTTAAACAAATAATTTGTGTAATATGCAGGTATGTTAATGTATCGTTGATTGGTTAAAATCATTTCGTGGCGGACTAGCAATAAAACTTTTAGTACGTATTCAACTCCCGAGGCGGGCGCACGCTTGTTTGTTCAAAAAAAAATACGGTGACCGTGTCTGAGGCTACGAAGTGATGGCACATTTGATTGTGATGCGTACTTACAATTTTTTTGTGGTGTACGGTGTACAGGTGTACGTCGGTGTTTATTTATTTCAGTTTCTACTTGAGAGAGAGAGGGAGAGAAAGAAGTACACGACGGTTATCCGTCAAACGTCAAAATATAAATATAACAGTCCAACGCGACAATGACAATTTTGCCATAATTTTACATCAGGACGGTGTGGGAGAAGAAATTAATATTTGAATAAGAAATAATGTTTTTCTATAAGCTTTAAATGCAGCATTAGTACTTGTTTCGTGTAATTTTAATCGAAACACGAGAATTGTGAGGTTACGTTTCTGGCAGAGCGAAGCTGTCAGACCAGATCGCCCGGATGAGAAGGCATTGAAGAAATTAATCCCTTTTCTAAAGACATTGCAGACATCGGACACTGCAAATAAAGGTGTTTACTGAGAGATATGTGGAAATATACAAATCTCCTCATTTGAGTACGACGAACACCGACGTATACCTACGTCTCGCTTATTCTTATTTTCGTCTAGTAAGTGTTGGGATAACAATCTTAAGATCCCGTATATTTTCGGAATACGGCCGAATATAATTTATTTATTTTATTTATTTATTTAACGCCCTTATGGTCTATTACAAAAATACAGAATACAAATTTAAAAAGAAACATCATAATACAGATAAAAGGAACAAATAATAATAGTTAAAGGTAAAATAATAAGACAGATAAAATAATAATATAGTTAAAGGTACAAATAATAATAGTTTAAAGGTAAAATAATAATACAGAAATATTTAACATCCATTTCCATTTCGTTGAGATGTAAAGAATTGTATCAGCTTTATCCTAAACACAGTTATATTATCACCAAAAATGTCAGCCGCCTCTGTATGTTCATTCCCTAATGAGTGTAATCTGGGAATTACAGAGTTTGCTAATGCATTAGTTCTGACATTTCCACTAGAATAATGCACTGTGTCTTGATGACCTCAATGGGGCGTATAAGTCGATCAGACTAACAATCTTGGATTTATTTTGATTCATCCCCCGAAGCGCTAACGACAACCTGTGATTCTGGTGAATTCTCATTGTCCCGAGGGACTGACATGTTTGCCCACTTGGCCACCGATTTGTATGCACCAACGTCATCATCATCATGCAGATACGATCCATTGAGCGTCTCTGCCTTCTTAGGAGCACTTGTAATCATTTTAATAATAGCAACCGAGTCATTCCAAGTGAAATCACCTACGCGGTTGCTTGACCATTTCCAATTTATTTTTTACCGTGGGCAAGTATGAAGCTTAATACGATGTTTATTTATTTTTATCTGGTACCATATCGGATCTAGGCTCAATATCTTTCGCAGCGACAGGCAAAAACGGGGCTTTACATAGATTTTGAGAAAAAAATGAAAGATTCAATTTTTGGTTTTCACCAATATAAATAAGACACAGTATGGTTGTAGAAAGTGATAGAAATTATTGAAAAAAGCAGGGGCGTACAGTGAGAAAAAGAAGCTTGACATTTATTTAAACGTATATTTGGAAAAAACTAAATCAAATATTTATGGGACGTGTAATGGCAGGAAGGCAAATGACGCGATCGGGATCAAATTTCGCATACATGACCGCAGTCGTATTAACTATAAGTACGTAAGCATATGACAACCTTGAAGCTGTGATATGGCGAAAGTATACCTAGATAATTTTTGACTTGCCCCCGTAGAATGAAAAAAATATGTATACATTGCATACATGTATTATACAACGTCACAGACATGGTCCTCTTTGCCAACCCTCGCGGGGAAACGACCTAACTTGAGTAAGTAATATCTCGTATTGACGGTCCCTAAGTAAACTGAGGAAAATACTCTTCTCCTCAATGCGAAATTTAAAATCTATATTTTTCATAGTAAAAAACTAAAAACTGACGCTAAAGTGGCGGTGCGTGAAATGCACCAAAACAAAAATAATTTTAAAAATGTTCATTATATGGTATTTTTACCCGATAGCTCCTCTTGCCGTGTTAAAGTAGACAAATATCTACGCTCATTTTGTATATAAAACCAAAGTTAGAGCAGCTCTCCTGCAAAATTGCTTTTTTTATATTTATGTGAACTTTGCCTTTGTAAAATAAAACTTGTGCGTCAACCTAACACGTCACATATTTCTTAATATTTTTTTATTGTCCATTAATCTACTGGTCCAACTCTGCTGCATACAGTGTATGCACGGCGATTAAGTTTTTTATCTCTAAATGAACAAAGTAATATTTTCCATCTAGCGGCAAACGAGTTCGAATCGGTATGCGTTGCGGCTTATCTGGAATACCTCCTGATAACCTCGCAACAGTGTAGACAAAATGAACTTTAGATGCCAATCCGCCTATTGTAACACGACGCGGAACCTCTAACACGAGCCGAAGGCATCCAAAGACGCAACAAGAACGAAAATCGTGAATCGATCGACGATTGGTCCGGTGGCCGGATAGGACGGAGATAGCGAACCCGTGACGCAAGGTCAAAGTTCGAATAATGCTTCCGCGACGTATTTGAGCACTTTTTGTTTATATGAAGTACTCTGTATGGAACAGGCATGCTATTCCAGTCATTTGGTGCTAAAAAGGGGGGTTACCTGGAACGTTTTCCGGGAGTTTTGAAAAGGGGTAATTTTATAGATTTCGATGTGCGCTTTTCGAATTTCAACTTTGCCACTTTTGCTTCTTTTGGGCGTCATTTTGGAAAAATGGCGCCTAAAAGAAGTGTTTTGTTAATTTCTCCTTTCTGACTCATTTTACGATTAAAACGTGTAATACAAAATAAAACTAGAGAAAATTTCCTACAATTTATGTGCTAACCTTTTTTCCGTAAAATCAATAGTTTTGGCGTACGAGCGCCACAAGTGAAGTTCAACACGCGTTTTGGCCAAAAAACCTAATTTCCACACCACCTTGAGGTAGAGTAAGCTGCGCGTTTTTTTTTATCGTGGTATCCCCAGTAGGCCTAATACACATCCAATTCACTATACCAAAATTTAGCGCATTCTCCTTCGCTTCGCTGTTCTTGATGGACCAGGTGTTGCGATTTCATTGTCTTCAGTACCTACCGATCGAAACGTCACAGAAGTTTCATCGCAATCCTCTTCGTTCTCGATTTCATCATACGTTTGCTCGAAAATAGTCTCCGTTTCTTCCTCTTCATCGCTGCCTTATACTGGAACCTGCGAGTTATCACAGGCGCTCGTAGGCCAAAACTATTTATTTTACGGAAAAAAGGTTATTACATAAATTGTAGGAAATTTTTCTCTAGTTTTATTTTGTATAACATGTTTTTATCGTAAAATGAGTCGGAAAGGAGATATTGTCAAAAAACTGCGTTTAGGCGCGTTTTTTCCAAAATGGCGGCGCGAGCGGCATAGATACGAGGTGGCAATGTTGAAATTCGGAAAGAGCACATCGAAATCTATAAAATTACCCATTTTCAAAACTTCCGGAAAACTTTCCAGGTAAAACTACCAAACGACTGAATTATACGTTGAACATTTTGAGGGAATAGGCGAAATTAAATATATATTACGTAAAATATCTGCTTACAATTTCTGCAATTCAATTAACATTACTGTAGAAGAATTTTAAGTAATTTTACTTTAGCAATTAATAATCAAATTATGCAGGAATCTATCTATACTAATATATAAAGAGGTAAGTTTGTAAGTTTGTATGTAGGAAGTAATCTCCGAAACTACTCATCCGATTTTAAAAATTCTTTCACCAACATTTCGAATATTTTTCATGCAAAGTATTTTTTGTGGTGTGAAATATCAGTCATGGTTCTGCCCATTAAATTATGGCTTCCATAAAATCTGTGTGATGCAAAAATGGATTCGTGACCAACCATAAGCATTATTCTTTTAAGGTATACGCAAGCTTGTAGAGTACCTACTGGACCAAGGGAGGTGACCATGTAGAAAAATGATCGGCGACCGCCAGACTTACGTTTTATTATCAAATTTTTAATATTTACAATAAAAGGAAATATTTTATCTAGATTTACACTGTAGTAGATAAGAAGGTTAGATATTATGACATTTGAGTTTGGGGTATTTTGCAGATAACAGGTAATGCAGGCAAAAAAAGTGTAAATAAAACGTAAAAATGACAAACATAATTTTTTAATATGGTTAACGCGACAACGTACTGTACATTCATATTAATGATTGCCAGACGCTTTGAAGCTTGAATACATAACTATATCATTTACGTTATAGTAAAAAATCTGAATTATGTATATATATTTTTTATTTGCGCCACTATTTAACAATATTATCTGATACTTTACATTTTAACGTTTTACTCACATATTTTTATGTCAAAATCCGCAGAACTCAAATGTCATAATATCCAAAGCTTCTTACTAGGAAACGCAATCTCACGTGATTTTAGCCATGTCGGGGTCTCGCGAGATCTAAATTTTAATAGTTATTTTAATTTTATATGTTATAATACCTACTTTTTGATATAAAGATAAATAAAAAGGAGAATAATTTTAGTAGCACTGTATTCCAAAGTTATTTTTAAGAAATAGTCAACGAAATAAATAATAGAATATAATCATAATAAACATCAAGAATGAAGTTACAATGAAATTAAAATGTTTGATAATAATTTTTATGCGTGTTTTTGAAAATAACTTCGCATGAAGCACGGATCACTGATTGTTGCATCATTGGGTCGGCTGCTTGTATGAGAAGCTATATGGGTCATTCTCTTTTTACTCCCTTTATATTAACTCATGGCGTCTGCTTACTTGCTTGCGGGCTTGCCGTCAACAAAAACTTTGGATCGATTTTTGACCCTTTTCCCATGATCCAATCGAGCTGAAACTTGGCAAGTCTCGTGGCGACGATCAAGAAGATCTATCAAATTTTCGTTAAAAAAAATTAATAATTATAGTATAATTTCGGATTTTTCGAAATTTTATTGGTTTTTTCAAATTGGAATCATTAGAAAAGTTTGATTACGGCGCACACTGTAATATATTCGCAATCTAGCGGAACTTTATTCAAAAATTAAAAAGCATGCAAATAAAAATTAGTAAAATATACCTAGTAGCTAATTACCTAGACTATATGTTTTGATAATTATTTTCTAAATAACAGCACCGGTTTTCATATGGCAACCTGGCAAAGTGACACTTGCATAGGCCGTCATTCTGACAGCAACTTTGTTCGTTAGTTTGAGTCATTGTGATCAAGAAAAAAAGTGAATTTATTTCGAAGTACAGTTACTAATACACATATATATTTTATCTTCACATCTATGGCTACTTTACAAAGTAAACTGTATTACAATATATATATTTTATCGCCAGATACAAAGCCATTTACTTGTACATGTCGAAATTGTAATATTTTTGAAGAAGTGTGACTTTGCTTTGATTTTACAAAAAATATCCATGGGTACCCAATGAGAAAATAATTTTATTTACTGCTTTGGTTCATATTCTGTAAGATTTCATTAAATTTGGCGGCACTTGTTTTCGACACTCATACAATATTTTTTAATTTTCCTTAGGATTACCTACAATAATGAAAAGATAAATATTTTAAGTATGGCTTTTAAGTGGCAGAAAAGGATCAAAACAGGTGCGATTAGATTTTTATAATAGAAAAACACAACCAGGTTGATTCAAAAAGCACGCCTTGAGAACTAAAAATTTACGTTAGCAGTCTTAGCGCAAAAATAGATGCGAAGTTGGAGAAAATCTGTAGAAAATTATCGAAATTTTTGGCTGAACATGATGGGTGGTTTGAAGATATAGTATCATTGCCCTCTAAGTTTCTCGACCTGCTTCCATCCTCAAGTTCAGCAGGTTTACGAGATTGTACAATATCACGTAGGCCTTGGAAGTCATTCAAAAATGTATTTCGAAAATCCGAAAGAGAAAAATTTTAGATCTGGTATCTACAAAAACTCGAGAAGAATTAACGGTTGCCACTGAAGTTAGTCTGAGATTATCCGGGAAAAGGGATGCAGCCAATCTAATGAAAGAGGTAGCTGCTGAGTCTCCTTACTAAGGCCCGGTTGTTTCAAATTCGATCAAAGTAAGCGTAGAGTTTAAACTGAAATTTTACGTTCTCCACCAATCAGACGATCCGTTTTCGTAAAAATCTATGCTTTTATCGACCGCTTACTTTGATCGAACTTGAAACAACCGGGCCTAAGCTACTCGAATAAAAAAAGCGAGACAAATTTTTGGAGTACCAGAGCCAAACTCTCTCTAGAAGCCACCTTGATACTAATGGTCAATGCCAAATTAAGTACCCACCAGTATAACACACTGAGACAACAGTCGAGGGGTAAAAATTTAAATATTTATCCAGCTTACTATCTTGTCAAGAAAGCGAAAACAGAGTTCTACCCTTCGCAAGATTCGATTGATTACAAAAATTGAAGAAAGTTCTTTTTTAGAAGGATTTTATCATTTTATTGAAGTTGTATTGAAGTAAATGAATTTTTCATGATCGATATAGGTCACTGTAATGATTTTTTGCAAAAAATAAGTCAGAAATATTGAAAAAAAAATGCAAACTTTGATATTGCGTATCTCCATAACTATTGATATTAAGGTCATGGTTGCTTGAACATTTTAGACCAGTAGCCGATTCTTAACGAAAGTACTTTCAGGGTTTGCGTTTATTACGTGATATGTTGTATATAAAACAAGCTCAATTTGTGCAAATATAAGTCGAATGAACCGACTTTTGTTTTTTTTCTTGCATGAAACTCTATGAATTTGAATAGATTTTAGTTATGTGTAGAATAATAATAATAATAATAATAAAGTAACCCATAAAAACCAAGTTTTTACTATACTCCCTTTCTTTGTAAAAGATAACAATGATTTTCGACATTCGTAGTGAAGTACCTATTATGTATAGCGACGGAGTAATTCAAATTTAGAAAATATTCCGCGACGTTATCGGGCTGCCGTTGCTAGTAAGCGAACTTTTCTAATGAATCCAATTTGAAAAAACCAATAAAATTTCTAAAAATTCGAAATTATACTATAATTATTAAATTTTTTTAACGAAAATTTGTTCTTCTTGATCGTCGCCACGAGTCTGCTTGCCAAGTTTCAACTCGATTGGATCACGGGAAAAGGGTCAAAAATCGATCCAAAGTTTTTATTGACGGCAAGCAAGCAGACGCCACGAGTTAATATAAAGGGAGTAAAAATAGGATCAATCTTGATCTCTAAAAATGTTCTTAGGTTTTCACGGCCGTTCAGAATCTTCTGTGTATAGTTTTCTGGGATATTCTGCCGTGTATATTTGACCTCTCTGGCCGACGTTTCGGATCCCGTTGCAGGGTCCATTATCAGGGCTGATGTGATGGGTGTGTGTTGAAGTGTTGGTTGAGTATCGCCCTGCAATAGAATCTTGATCTCGCACAAATTTTGATGCGAGATTAATCTTGCAAAATTGGCGCAAGATCTCGGCATGCCGAGATTGCATTTCCTACTTCTTACCTGCGCAGTGTACATGTACGGAAAATATTTCTTGTTTGATACTAAAACCTAAGTCTGGCGGTCGCTAGCTCCTACTCAACCACCTTAAATAAAATGTAGCACGAAAAGTGTAGATAACTATTGACTTGCCCTCCTATTGTGTTGAAGCGATACCGGGGAGCGTCACTTGTGGCTAGTTGAGTGACAACATCCGAGAAGTAATGAAAAACGCGTTTAATTCGGTCGGAATTTCGTCGCCATGTCGTCTAGGCGATCCCGCGCTCAGTTCGGCGCGTCCCACCGGATATCCCTTCGATTTTCCATTTCCCCCGGTCCGTGGGCGACAATGGCCGACGGGGCGGCCACGTGCGCCGCCGCACTGTGGCCAATTTCGATTTCGCGTAGAGACAATTTTTTTTTCGCACTTAGGTAGACTTAGGTAGGTAAACCAGCGGTACATAATGGAGTTTTGGTACCGACACTAATGTATGGAAGTGAAGCCTGGAGCTGGCAGAAGAGGAACGAAAGTAGAATGCAGTGGAGATGAGGTCCCTTAGACGTATGTGTGGTAAATCCATGTATGATAGAGTAAAGAATGAAGATATTAGGAATGAATGTAAAGCTGATTGTAGCATAAATACATAGAATAAAAATAGGGTCGCTCATGTGGTTTGGGCATGTTGAGCGAATGAATGAGGAAAGAATGGTGCATATATGATGCAAGTGTTGACGGCGCCAGAAAGAGAGGGCGACCACGGAAGACGTGGCATGACCAGATTAACCAGATACTGGAAGATGGTCCCGTTAGAAGCCTCAACAACCGTCGAGCTTGCATGCGAAGATGTATGAATGTGGATGAGGCGAGAGTTGTATGTCAGAAGAGTGTGGCGCTCTATCCTCTCTGCCTACCCCCACGGGGAAACGGCGTGATGGTCGCCCTCTCTTTCTGGCGCCATCAACATAAATTCACACATATGAAAATAAAAACATACTTGTTTTTGAGTTTTGCTTTTTTTAGTTCTGCTACTATTTAATTTTTGTAAGACGGTTTTACCTAGTGAGGGCATTAATAACATATTTATCAAAGTGGAGACCTGCAATTGGCCATCTATATTATATTAATGTTTTCTATGCTTCTTTGTTGTGCTGTTGGTCTTCCGTGAATATTAAATAAATAAATAAAAATAACCATTAAAAACTGTTGATAGGAAAAACTATGTAATTTAGGTAGGTCGTATTTTGGCACGATCCTGTGGGAGCTTTCATAAACCAAAATCATTTTGTCGTTAATATAAATATAAAATTTCCTTGTCTGTCTGCCCCTTAACTCACTAATTTCCTGGAATTAATGGCTAAAATACAAAATTATACTGCTGGAGTAAGACTCGAACCTCGGACGCGCGAACGACGACTAACCGACAAAGCCACCACCGCTTCTCCATACTACACATTGTATAGCTAAGACGCGAACCATTATTTTACGTCTGTTACGTTCGACAGGCTTTTATTGTGTTGTGTATAAAGGTACTGATACACATGCTTATTAGTGTCACGTGAGCATGCGCAGTATTGACCTTCTTTAGGCCTTGCTTATTAGGGGCATGTGTGTACGCACATTGCTAGTAATAAGCATGCTCATTAGTGGCATGCTCAAAAATCAACCGCCGGTTGATTTATGGGCATGCCAATGTCATTCACCGTGAGAAGGGGTATCTTTTGAGCATGTGTGAACAGACTTGCTTATTATGAGCATGCTTATGTCATTCGCGGGCTTCGCGGCTAGTATTATCAATGCGATCTTCTCAGTCCGCGACAGATGAAACAAATATGGCGCGTTGGGGAGATGATAAAACATTACTTTTCATGACTTATTATAGGAATCACGAATGTCTGTGGGAAACTCGGTCACCGTTGTGTAAAAATAATATAGCAAGAAATAATGTTTATGAAACTTTATTAAAAGGCATGAATGATTCAAATCTTACAATAAAAATTATAAAAACTAAAATAAAAAATGTGCGGATGGAAACTCGGGAACTGTTTTGATTTATTGGTTCACTTGAATTTTCTATTTCAGTTTGCAAAGTTTCCATTTGAAACAAGAGCGTCTCTATTCTATGACAAGAGCATGCCACTAATAAGCATGTGTGTTTGATTGTTAGCTTTGAGCGTGCTTATTTATGAGCATGCTTTAAATAAGCATGCCAATAATGAGAAAGTGTGTACAGTTGTTAGGGCATGCTTATTAGTGGCATGCTCATTAGCATGCCACTAATAAGCATGTGTATCTGTACCTTAAATAAATAAATAACACCTACTTTAATTATGTTCCGCGATTTTTCACGGGTGTACGGCTAGTTTTAGTACCAATCGTCGACGGTGCGCCGGCTCGGCGCATGCGCGCGTCGCGGACGTGTTTCAAATTCAGAGAGCGGCGTTCGATTTTCGAATCGTCCCGTAAATTATCGCCGGATCGACGTGTTCCATTTTTAAATCGTTCCTTTTTTAAATGACGGTCCTCCGCCGCCCCCGCGGCGCCGGGCTGTCTATGCAAATTCCATATTTGAATTTCAGAAGAGCGCTCTATTTTCGCGCCCACCGGGTGGTTCTAAAGCGACGTGTCGACGGCCTCGGATTCATCGCGAAATCGACGCTCCGAATGGGTACGCAGATAATCTTAACACTGCCCGTATATTTTTGAAAATATTTTTACCGCTTAAATACGAAACATTACTTGTAGGGTGTAAAAGCAACAACATGGAAGAAAATTAATGCAGTTATCGAGAATTACTAATTTATATTTTATTTTGGAAAACCAACAGGTAACAATAATTAAGTAAATGCAAAGAATGGTAAACATAAAAGCCAATTATAGGTTTTCTTTGGTAGTAACAACGTATGATATTTACGTGGTATACTATATACAGGTTGTTTCATAGCTAGTAGAAAAAACTTGACAGGTGGAGTCGAAAATTTTGCAGTAACCCCGACCTAATATCAATAGTTATGGAGATATGCAATATCAAAGTTTGCTTTTTTTTTTCAATATTTCTAACTTATTGTTGCAAAAAGTTGAACTATCTTTACAATAACTTATATCGTTTATGAAAAATCCATTCGCAATCAAGTCTATTAAAATGATAAAAATCTTGGAAAAATTAAAAAAATATTTTTTACAAGGTTTTTTATATTTTATTTTATAAATGATATACTTAATAATTGTTATCAACACTAATGGTGTTTTTGTGGTACAGGTTCTTTTACCATAGAGTAAACATTGATATAATTACAAGTTGTCGAGGTCAATTGTTAGTTTTATAATAACGAAACGTATCTTAAGTATCAGGGGGACCGGAAAGATTTTAGTTGTTATCTCGTAATGTATGTATTAAAAAGAAAAATAACTACTTTAGTGAAAATTCACGGGGAAACCAAATTCCTTGTTTTTTTAACTTTGCCGATGCGATGAAGGTACTTCTGTACTATTGATCGTAATAAACCAAGCTCAGTCGATATTTTTGTGATGGTTTGACGAGGATCAGACTCCAGTATGACGTCAGTACATCATCGCCATTTAAAAGCGTCTAACCAAATTGACCGTAAATAAAAATTGAATGCAGGGTTGATAAAAATCGTGTTTTTTTTTTAAATCAAAAAAATCGGATTTATTTGATTTAAATCTTTTTTTTTTAAATTCCGATTTTTTGTAATTTGGAAGTCAGCTATTGTTGATAAAAAACAAAATATAATTTTTGTTTATTTTAATTATTACTAAAATTAACAAAAATCTACAAGTTCTTCTAAAAGTCGATCATTTTTTTAAAATCACAGTAGCATTTTGTCATATTTAACAAAAAAATATTTAAAGGAAAATAAAAAAGATTTAAAATTAATAAATTAACATACAACCATTTGGGTTTCACTGCAGTCGCAGTCACTTATATTTACTTACATATAACTTGTTTTGTTTTTATTGGTTTTGTAATTTTTTCGAATTTAATTTTTTCAAAAGGAATACTAATTTGGCAGCCTTCTCGATGCCTAACCTGTTTCTTATTTTGCTGTGCACCAAAACCGAATGCCGAAAATATTCTTCGGAAGAAGCAACTAGATTATATCCAATTCTTCTTCGGTTATACATATTTTCATATAATGTATTGCTAATTACTACCCACCAATCAGCAGGGGCGGTTTTCTGCATGACATTATTATCGACTAATAAGGCTCAACTTCTACGTCCCTTGACACTTTTGGCTGTTCTAGTTGCAGTAAAAAAGTATTGATTTAAATAATCGTTTTTTAAAAAAAATCACTTACTTTAATCTCGATTTAAATAATCTCAACCCTGATTGAATGTGTGAAAACTTAAATTTTTTTCCTTTCACCCTAATACATTAAACTAGTAGAACAAAAATTAGTGTTTTATTTCCATGCATGTGCTACTTTTGCCATGTTTCTGGTTTATCTCAGGACCCATAACTAGGCCCTCTTCTTCGATTCGATCTTATGGCGAGGGCATATCGCAGTCTGGAGACACACTCTTCAGTAACGAGGAAAGCTACCGAAGAGGACGAACGGTAACTGTATTTCATACACAAAGCAGATCGACGTAAACGCGAAAAGCGGTAGTGCTGGTGGACCGTGTTGACTTTCCCGGAGGATGCGAGCGCCTCCGGTGATCCCTCGCGTATCGTGTGACGAGATGAAGCGATCCCGGCGTCTGACCCTCGCTCCCTGAACCCGGGAACCGGTTCACGCCTCCGCAGATCTGTCCGTCTCGATCCCGGCTGTCCCGTGCCCGAGTTTATACAAAACTAGCTGTATTCCGTCAGAAAATTACGGAGCATTGGTCCGCGTCTTTGCCAAGCCCTAGTATATATTTACAGCATCTTTTTGGCGATCTCTGGAGAGGCGGCCGCAGCAACACGGCTTGGTTTGGCGGCCCGGGGTTCAAGCCTCATCTCCGGCCGTTTTTTAGCCACGAATTTTAACGAACTTACGGACGTTACGCGAAGTTGCGGGGACAGGGGAAATTATTATGTTTGATGGGGTTCGACTGTCCCCCGCATTCCCATTCTTGTAATTTATTCTCAACACTACAATATTTTACAATGGCAAGAAGCAATTCGCAATGGGTAACGAACGGGCACTAATTACATAAAAAAAAAACAAGATAAACAAATATAAAAGAAAACATAATGTTCTGTGTGCAGTTTTTTGGGATATTCTGCCGAGTATGTCTAATCCCTTTGGCCAGTACTTACACCTTGATTTCGGTACGGTATTCCAAGCCAATAGTTAATCTTAACATCAACACACACTCATCACATCAGCCCTGATGATGGACCCTGCAATGGAATCCGAAACGTCGGCCAGAGAGGTCAGTTATACTCGGCAGAATATCCTAGAAAACTGCACATAGAAGATTTTGAAAAAGCCTAAGAACGTTTCAAAAAAGATAAAACCGTCGTTTTAACCAGATACACAATAAATGTTGTTTAAGATTGAGTGCAATCTGATTGTATCGTTGATCGGTAATTATTGCTTTGCAATTTGACGGGCAAGCGTTGATGCATTAGACAACAGTTGAGTGCCTTGTTGGTGTAGTGGTCATGACTGTCGCTCAGTGATTCAGTGGTCGGTGGTTCGAGTCCCATTCCAGGACACCAGCAAGTTAGTCACATTTTCATGGGACAAGCGTTTACCTTATTTTGAAAATAGTTAGAATATTGATGCGTCAAAAAAGTGAAACCACTAATTAAGTAGGACATTAAATATGATGTAATTAAACTATATTCTCTTTGTAATAATATCCATCTCTAACGCTACCAGAAGGCGCAAATAATGAACAAAAAGCAAAAATATACATAATTTTCTATGTAAAAATGTCAGTCACTAGCGCTACCGGGATGGCGCTGTTCTCACAGGCTTCTTTCTATGTCTGCGTACATTATATGTGCAATAGTTACGACAAAAAAATTGCATGTATTTTTGATGCCTCAATGTGTTGTAATCCCTTAAGTCGAACCTAAAATCTGTTTTAGCACATTTGGTTGGAAACGCGTGTGCGGTCAATTATTTCTAACTTAGAGGGAACGTTGGTTACAGCTAGTAAATAAATAATGGTAATATAAATAGAGGAAACATTGGTTCTAGCTAGTAAATAAATAATAAAGGCGGCGCTAAAGAGCGGCACTTTTAGGGACGTCACTGTTTATTGCTGCGCCAACGCCCATTGGGGCTTCTCTGCCCATCCACTTGGAGCATTTTCTATCCTCGATTTCGTTCGTCGTCAGCTGACGGTGCAGCTCGTTTTTATTGCAACGCATTCGCGCTGGCTGCTGACGTCACCCCCGCGCTCGCGCGGACAGACCGCTCGGAGAGGAGGTGCCGGTAAATAAATACATGTCAGCGAGAGTTGCGCTTTCGGCGAACTGCGACCGGGACTCAATGGGTCAACGCGCCAAGCGTGGGACCCTAGTACGCGGTGTGCTAGGTAACAATAAAAATATTTATTTATTTTATCAATCAACGCCGTAGTGGGCTTTTACATTACAATAAAGTTACGAGGATTTTTTATATACCTAAAATAAAACATATTTGAGAGAAATGAACAATATAAAATAAATGAACATATATAAACAATGATTAGTACACAAGCAAACAGTAATAATTAGAAACCTTTAACAAATTATTTATAAAGTAAAATGAAGATCATTAAGCCGATATACCCGATAAAAAAGATAAATGGATCGAAAAAATAAAAAAACGTATATATTTATAATATTATTTTTTATTTTCGTAATTTCTTTTATGTGAAACTAAATTTGAAATATTGAGTAAAAGTACATAATAACTCAAATAATAACAAAAAAAACAACAAAATTCGACTAAAAACTAACCATTTATCTGGTAGAGTTGCAAGTTTATGTACACGTTAATAGCATCAAACTATGGTAGACTAGACAAGGTATGAGAAAAAAAGGTTTCAAAGCGGGGTCAGTCACCACTTAGCAGAAATTTAATTTTATTTGATCCGCTCCATCCAAAACATACAAAACTTTTTTTTTTGCCCAAACTATTAAATTTAGGATAAAGTTTCATAGGACAACTATTGAAAAGGTTAATGAGCTCTATCCATCCGCATAAAGAAAAAAGTAAAAAAAGAAAGTTGGTCCCTAAGTCCCTCAAATTACGGTTTCGACTCACTGTGGGCCGGTTGCATCAATTTGGATTACAGTTGGTCACCTGAAAATCTCGTTTAATTAAGACGGTGCTTTTGTTTTTTTTTACATGTTTCATAAAAATCATTTTTATTTGATGTTTCGACATTGAAATGTCGGTACCGGCTTACCCTATCCACAACACAAGAAATAATATACAGATACATCACATGCCAACCTTTTTATGTATTCTGTTTCATGTAAATGTGAAGTTAACAAAATCTGATGTATGATGAGATTTAAAAAACAAATTTATTTTGAAAATAGAATAAAACTCGAACGCTCGGTAGGTACTCTCGTAAATTATTTCACTGGTTGATTAACGCGCACCGGATCGCCGTTCACTTATCGCTTTTTATCTTTGGTTTCTACAAATATCAAAACAAAACCGACGTCGCCGCGCGTCCTGCGCGCATATTTATACCCTCGATTTTCTAGAAGTTTCTGATGTATTCCAGAACTACCGGCATTTTCAAATTCACCGTAAAATGTCCAGAATGCTGGGAAATCCTCGACTTTGAGCAATTCTTTCTGTGACAATATATAGGTGTAACAAAGCTAGTCGCTAGCTAGTAGAATATTTTTTTTGCAGATTCGACAGTATTCGTAGGGACCGTCGATTTGTCCCGTTTGTAAATATAATGACAATCTTGTCAATTAACGGCGGTATCGATAAAAATAATCGATGTGGTTTGTACAAAGTTTATTTGAAGTAATTAATGCATGTGCAATAATTAAAGAAGTATTAAAACGAGTAGGTCGTGCCGTTTGGTCACGTACTGCGCACGTACCGCACTATCCGGTTTCAGATGCCGGTCCGCGCACGTGACGTACCGGCGATGAGTCACGCCCTTCGCCGTCACGTGGTCGGACCGCTCACGATAAAGCTTTCGAGGGCCGAATCACACAACCCTCCCCGGCACGTCCTCGACGCGGCCATTGTTTTAAAAACCCTCTACAGAGCTTTTTATCGTGGTTTTTAAATTAAAACGCGGAATACGCGTCACGCCAGTATTCCAACGGGGCGCTGTCAGAATTTTGCATCTTTCGGGTATAAACGCCAACACAACGAAACAATGTGCCTCGTATGCACGGCTTACGCATACTAATACGATTGTCTTTTCTTAAATGGAAAGAGGTCTACTCCACTACTTCGAGGGCTACGTCCCGCTTGCATACATTTTCGGGTTTCCAGACGTTTCGCGAATATATTAGTTTATTCTAGACCCTTCTAGTAATTTCCAATTGTAAAATGTCCAAAGTGCTGGAAAATCGTCGATTGTATGTAATTCCTTCTGTTTCTACAGTCTGATCAACTTGGGAGTATAGTAGAATTGGATGATAGCCTTGTTAAAAGCTTCAACAACCAAAGACCGTGCATGAAAATATGTGTGAATGTGGTCGAAGCAAAAACGATGTGCCACTCTATCCTCTCTTTCTAGTTTTAGTTTTGATATCAATATTTGATATCTTACTGTCTTATTACAAATGACATTTTTTATCGACGTATCAATTTTATTTATTTAATTTCTGCGGGATTCGCTTAAATTAGCCTTGGTAGCTGTTTAAAAATAAAACCTTAACAGAAATCTAGTACCGTTCAGCGAATCACTAAAAAATAACAGGCAAAAACGTCTCAGCACGAGACGCGATGTTGCTAAAATTTTGTAACTTTATAAAATTATAAATAATCTCGTCGACAGCACATTGATCTAAGAGTAAAGCTTCATGCAAGTCATATTTACACTGAGGAAGTATAAGACGTTCCGATTTGACACCTCCTACCACAGCAATATCCCATTTCATGAATGTCTAGCCGTAATGATCGTAACTCGGTAAATGAATTTGACATATTCTCCAACTCATTAGCAAGACACAAAAAACTATTGCACGACACTTGTTCATAAAATGGTGTTTGTAATATTTATCACGCTTATATTAGCTTCACCTGTTTCTGGACAGAATCTTAGAATCGATGTTTCACCCGTTCATGTTGCTCATCATCGATGTCCAATCGAGCTGAAATTTTGCACACAGGCGTATTCTCTACGACAGTACATGAATAAATTCAGATTTACTAATTAATCAATTCATCCAACGAATGAATCAAAGTTTTATATGGTAGATTAGTTAATGAGCTCACCAAAAGATGGCGCTAGTGAAAAATGACTAAAAAGTATAAAATTATATTACAGGAAAAAAATATATAAAAATAAAAACACGCTTATATTTAAATGTACCAAAAAAAAATTCGTCAAAAGACATCCTCCAAATAAAAGCGTGAGCGTTTTCTCTCCATCAACAACAGAATTCTGTAACGTAAATCAATGTCGTAAACGCTTATCTTTTATTTGGAGAGCTAGTCAAAAAAAAAATTGGCTGAAAATTTATTTTTACTTTTTAGTACGTTTGAATAAAGCCGTGTTTAAATTTTTTTGTCTAATTTATAATTGTATATGTTACTGCTATACATGTATTTGTCACAAATATTTTTATGTAACTATATACTCCTATATTCTTATTGTTACTCTCCTACATTCATGTACCTACACCTAACGCTTTCCTTATTATATATCTATCGATGCTTATTTATTCATTTAATTTTTATTTCTATGTGCCTGGTTATTTGTACATACTTTTATGTGAAATAAGCTTTGCTTATTATTTCGGTATTCATTTAATATTAATTGTCTTTTATATTTCAGTTCTATGTTCCTCAACACTCCTATTTTTTATGTTATGTTTTATTTATATTTCTGCTTTACTTTATGCTTTATTTCTCAATTATCTTATGTATAATATGTATTTATTTATTTTTTATATGTAATGCTTTGTTATTTTTTATACTTACGCTAGACTGATTTTGCATTTTTTGTTTATTGATTATTTGTACTTGATTTGGAGAAAACTTTATTATAATAATAAATATTCTCTGTATATGTATATATATAGATGTACTCAAATTGTGAATGCTCTAAAATATATATATTTTTATTAGTACACGATCTATTTTCATTGAAACCCCTCATAAAATTGCAACTGTCGCAAATAAAAGTTCGGACTACAAGACGCATTCCGAGTTTTTTCGAGTAAAAAAGTGCATCTTATGGTCCGAAAAATACAGTACCAATCCTACTGTAATGTAATCACCAAATCACAAGTATATAATGGCTATTATGTAACCGGTTAAAATAACGGTTTCGACCATCACTATCCAAAGTCGATAGCCGTAGGTCAGAGTGGATGCTTGTGATGGTCAACCGTTATTTTAACCGGTTATTCATGGTACAGTTATTTGAGATTTGTATCTGATTGTATCGACGGTTGATAACTGAGATATAACTGTTGTGTTAGTACACACGATTGCCCGTAAAATTGTGAGCCAATATTTTTCATTTACCAGTCATTGATACATTCAGATACAAATCTGAAATAACGGTTATTGTGGAACCGGTTAAAATACCATCACTAGTGGATGCTTTTGCTTGAAAATCGCCAGTTTTATTTTACTGTTTTGAACTCTGTAAATCGACTTACGTGGTATTTTTATTATTTTATTTTGTCTAGCACAAAAACACATGAATGAAATGCCCATAAATTTTGTGCATAATGTCATCTAAATAATATCATATTATGTGATTACATTATTATATTAACAAAGGTATAATCACACAAGGAAGTTGTTTTATCTGTTGTTTCAATGGTCATATTTCAATTATTCGTATCAAATTCATTCGGTTTGATAAAAATAAAATACATAATATAATTGTGGGGTATAAAAAGTAAAGGCAGCAATATCCAAAGATTTTTTTTAAAATAGAGATGCGAACAAGGAATGTATGTCACATCCATATTCTTACTATTCTCAAAATAAGCTTGTGTGATGAAATATATGCTTGTGGTACGAAAATAGGATTAACTTGCTGGTGTCCTGGAATGGGGTTACAACCGATCATCGGATCACTAGGCGAGCGTTATGACCACTACACCAACAAGCTATCTTAAATAATAATAGATAATAGATTTTATGTATCTATCCATTCCAAAATCATGTTTTCTATAAAATCTTGAATTCATTTAGTATATTATCCTAATTTAATAATTTCATTGTCTGTCCTTTCGTCGTAACTTCGTGTAACGTCCGTAACTTCTTTACAGTAATTTTTTATTTCTTTATAGTAAATTTTTTTCTTAAAGCCATTTTTTTCCTTTCATTTTTTTTGTATAAATAAATAAATACTTATTCCTTAGGAACCGACATGTAAAAGTACCGTCATTTTTTGACGGGTTACAGCTAGTAAATCAGTAATCATTTTTTTGGATATTGTTGCCTTTGTTTTTATACCCCACATATGTATACTGTCAATTGCAATGAAATGTTGTTATTGAATTTTGATTTGCAGTCTGAACTTATGTCTATATTACTTTGCGAATGAAGAATGTTATACGTTCTAATGAATTGCAGTAATGAAGACAAGTATCCGATATTAGCATTAAAAAATGTTAACGAAAGATGCTGTTTATTGAGGTGATTATGATTTTTTACATTAAGGTATTGTAACCGTTTATTATAGTATTAAATCATCGATTATTCGTCTATTAGATAAAGACAGTAGTTGAAAGAGAATTAACCTGTCTCGGTATGATTTAAGTTTATTGCTGGTACCTTCTCTATAAAGTAATATTCTAGTATTGTTTTTATTTATTAGGGTTTTGTGTTAGGGTAAAATGAATATCATTTTGTGTAAAATGATAAAATGGCCTCGATATAAACATTAATCAACATAAGAATGCAATCAAGATGATGAATTAACATGGCTAATTGCAGCACTGCAACACCGCCTCTGTGTATTGTTAGGAGACTAATGGTTCGTTCGTATTAATCTTGTTAAATATTATTTAATAAATCGGGACCTGCGCACTAGGGTATGTTTAAAATTTTGAATTTAATAGTAAGTATGTATTCAAAAGTTTCCTTTTCGTTTGTAATTAACACCAAAATAAATATATATAAATAATATAGACACTAGCTCACCCACGCGGCTACGCATGCGTAGATTTTTAGTAACTTTTAGTCATATTTTATATTAATGTTAACATATAGATTTATGTCGTCGCGAACCTTTTTTTAGAACTTTTTGAGTTTTACAACTTCTTTATAGAAAATATTTAAATATCGGTAGCGTTCGTAAAAAACGCATCGCTCGACCATAGTTGTAAAATAGGACTGTTTATTTGACTTTTTTATAGGCGAATTTACTAAGAGAAAATAAATGGATCGTACTAGAATATGAATAATTTGCTTCGCAGCAAATGATAAAAGTCTTTTCAAGGCCGCCGCAGATATTAATATTGTTGGATGTAACTTATTTTACTCAGTTCGAGACATCTTAAGGCCGGCGCCACACTGCGCGGATCTTCCGTCGCGTCAAATCGGCAAAGCAAATGGATCCACCGATCGTCCGCGCAGTGTGTTTGATAAGCGCATATTAATGGAAAGAAATGTAGCGGAGTACAGGTCTTTTCATATAAGCTCGCAATTGAGTTAGTGTGGGTACAGTGCGTAATATGCGCATTGTTTCGGTGTGTTAAGTTTACGAATACGAGAGGGGCGTATCCGTAAACTTAACACAAGGAAACAATGCGCGTATTACTCACTGTACCCACACTAACTCAATTGCAAGCTTATATGAAAAGACCTGTACCGCCGCGGAAGGTCCGCGCAGTGTGGCGCCGGCCTTGGGTCGTACGCGTAATTATTTTCCGAATATTTTTTGCGGATGTAGGTAATGCGTTTTTTTTGCTGTTATTAAAAAAATTAAGACCTCCGTGTGATCATACGTCGCAGATTGGGTAATAAATTTAAAATGGCAACCGCATCCAGTTTTCGCAGTGCGCACCTAGTTAGCACCAAGTTTATGCCTACTACAATTTGTTTTTCAACCTTTGTGAGAATTGTCACGATTGTCGCGCACTCAACTCGCGCGGCGGCCGATATCCGGTATCAGGGTGAATATCCGGTTTGGCTAGATAGTAAACATTATGGGTCGGATTATCAGTATTATTGCGCTGGATAATTTTAATTGGATATTACTTTGCAGAGATTTAATATAATATTTAATTTCGAAATACGATCTTTACAAATAATGTTTTAAGTCTTGAGCGTTTACGTTTTAAGTGACACGACAAAAAGATCCACGGATTTTTAGTCCAACTGACATTTTGTCTGACGATAAAAAAGTCCACGGACATTAGGTCCAACGACAAAAGATTCGCGGACATTTAGTCCAATAAATAAATAAAGATCCATGCGACATTAGAACCAGCGGCATAATGACAAAAATAAATTTTTGTTGTTTTTTATGAAAGAGCTTTAAGTAAATGAATATATGTACTTTTAATATACTCTTATGTAAATTCTAAAAACGTACCCGATCAAATCAATAAAGGAAAATATTTCATATGTGTGGTATAAAAGCAAAGGCAGCAATATCCAAAAAATATTTATACATTCATAGAAGATTTCTAATTTATAATGTACTGAATTCGAGATGTTACAGGAATGATACATGATTTTGGAAGGGATAGATACGTAAAATCTAGCATTCAGTACATTTTAAATTAGTAATCCTCCATGACTGCATTCAAAACATTTTTTTAATATTTTGGATACTGTTGCCTTTGTTTTTAAACCCTGCACATAACCTTAAGTTAAATTAAGTTAAAATTGAAATAATGACCTGTCCATTCTTGACGTATGTATTTGGCAGAAGACTGGTGCGACCAGGAGTCGTACCGTGTTCTAGTTCCAGGGACGGTGATGGTGATAATTAAGCGTATGAAAACTAATTATAATTTTTCAGATGTATGTATTATTATCAGTGTGACATTTTTAATACTAAATTAAATTCTTTTTCATCTATTTCTTCAACAGGTTATAATTTTAAATTATTTTCTACACTTAAAAACTGTGCTGTAAATTGTCTAAAAATATATATTTACGTTAAAATAAATTATTTAATGTCTTTATTTAATGTGTCTTTAACATTTTAAAATATTTTAACTTCAAAAGATCTAAACATCTAGTGCTATCAAAATAGAATTTTCTTGTGGATGCTGTGTTTGAGGATCGAATCCCTGATATGAAAAGATTTTGTTTCAATTTTTATCATAGAAGTGAATGCCCTTACAGTGTGATTAAATGAAATGTGTGATGGTGTGACCAGCTCCTAGAAATGGAATTTCCGGGCAGCCCTCCCGATGGTACCGGGGCCCATGTAATAATTTCCCATTCTTAAGTTAAGCTAGACTTGTAAGAATCGTTATAAGTTTCGAGTCTTAAGTAGTTTTTTGTCCCTTTCCAGCGCGCCGTGTCAGGCGGGCTCCGGAGCGCCCGGCCTCCCCGCGCGATGGAGAAGGCCAAGGCGTACATCAAGAGCGAGCTGGCGGGCGCGCGCCCCGACCAGCCCTTCCACCACCCTGAGCCCCCGCCGCCCGACACCGCCAAGCTGCTGGACCCCCGCGAGGGGACCTTCGTTAACAGCAAGCCCAAGCACGGCCCCGGAGAGCCCGCGCTGGAGGGGTACTACAACAATGCCAAACCCCCCGCCGAGCTGGCCTACGGAAACAGCGCCAAGAACCAGGAACACAGGGAGGCAGCCGCTTTTGTTAACAACGCCAAAGGACAGCAAAATGAAGAAATTAGAGACATTCAGTACATCAATAATGCCAAGGGAGAAGCCTACAGCGGGGTTATCAAACCGCCAGACAATGACCTTAGAAGATATCAAGATTATTCCAAAGTCCAGCTCCACGAAGCTGACGCCAGAAGAGGCGAATCCTACGTTATTAAGTCTGTGGATCATTATAGTATTAAGGAAAGTGAACAGAGGAGGGAGAAAAGTGAGTACGGCGGTGTTAAGCTAGAACAAGAAGTGGATCTTAGTAGAACTGAGTATTTAAGTGTTAAACAGCCCGCTGATATAGTGGAGCCCAGAAGGGACTACTCGGGAGTGAAACAGTCCAGTGATGGGGACACTAGGCTCGGTTATGCCAAACAGCAGGCCGGCGGAGAAGTCACGGATCCCAGGCGGGCCGACTACTTAGGGGTTAAGCAGCAAAGCGAGCTGGTCGATCCCCGGAGGGCTGAATATCTGGGAATCAAACCGCAACTGGAACTCGGCGGGGATCAGCGGAGAGACTACATGGGGGCCAAACAACACATCGAGGCTGCGGACCAAAGGAGGGATTATTTGAGGGCCAAACAGGACACCGCCGATCCCAGAAAGCCAGAATACATGGGGACTAAATCGGACGTGGCCGATCAGAGGAGACTAGAGTACTCTAAACAACCGCAGGGGGCTAAACAGCATCAGGTCGATTATGCGAATATAAAGCAACAGGATCACTCCGATCCAAGACGAGATTACAGTGTGAAGCCTGGTGAGGTATTAGATCAAAGAAGCTACGTGAAGCAGGGTGAAGTGTTAGATCAGAGGAGGGAATATGCGGTAAAGCCCGGTGAGGTCATAGATCCCAGGAGAGATTATAGTAATATTAGTAAGCAGCAAGGGGAGGCTATGGACCCCAGGCGAGACTACTCCAAACAGCAAGAAGTCGCCGACCCCCGACGGGATTACAGCAAACAGCAGGCAGACATCATGGACCCCAGGCGGGATTATTCCAAACAGGGAGTAGAAGGAGTCGACCCCAGGCGGGATTACTCCAAGCAACAGGCCGAAGTTCTGGACCAGAGGCGCGAGTACAAGCAGCAGGAAGCTGCGCGGCAATCCGAGTCTGGCCGCACCAACGTCTGCTTCGTGTGCGGGGCCCGCGGGCACAGCGAACAGTGGACCGTGGTGGGACGGCCGGAGCACGCTAACTCTGGGGAGCCGCACTACCCCTTCTTAGAGGGGCACACGCCCCCCGCTGGGTATCGGGGTGGCGCAGGCCCGGCTCGGCTGGTGTGCCGGCTATGCCGCGCGCTGCTCAAACAGCAGTGGGACTGCTACGAGAGGGAGGGCCATCCCCACGCGCAGCGGATCTACTGGCTGAAGAGGGTGGATGGGAAAGGGTTCACTGGTGAGAAACTTGTGCCTTTCTAATGATACGGCGTCCGTCACATGGTGATGGAGTGGCCACATCTGCTGGCCTTGCTAATGATTATTTCTTTTTCTCTTTTCAATTTAAACAGCAATTAAAGAGGTCATGCCTCATCAGGGGTTAAAAAAAAAAATATTTAAAAAAATTGTATCAAAACCATAAATTATTATTCATTAATCATATTTAGTACATTTAGAGATACATATGTATTTCAAGAATATGTACACAACTTTTAAAAAAAAAAATTATTAAATGGATGAAATACAGTCATTGTCAGACTGCAACTGCCTTTGATAAAAACGGGTTTTGCGGCGTCCACTCCTGTTCGAATTCGGATCCTTTGAAATAAAAAAATCAAAATGGGTTTTTTAATATTTTATTACGACATATATTAATGAGTAAATAAAAAGTAAATATAAAAAAAGGGATTTCGAGAAATATCAACTTTATAAAAAATAATTTTCAATTTTGTTGAAAAAAAAGAATTTATTATAAAATATTATTTTGTAATGTAGAAAATATTCAGATAGATTAGATAGTTTCGAAATATTTCGGTCACCAATCTGGAAAGTATGATTTTGAGAAAAACACCTTTAAAGTCTGAAGTGTTGCTTACATTGCGAAAAAATGCTTTTTTAAAATTCTTAGATCTCCATTAATATCTGTTACATTGCAATAAAAATTTCAGAGAATATTCTCAAAAAATAATGCTTTAAGGAACTATACATAAAACAAAAAAAGATATTTTCAAAATTCTAATTAGAAACAACTTGTTTATATTTTAATTTGCACAGTATGTTTTAGGCTGCCACAAAATGTGCTCTATCGGCAACTAGGATTATTCCTCTGGTCTTTCTCATATTCTTAAAAAACTATAACTTTTATATCTACAATGTATTTATCCAATCTACTTTCAGTACAGGTGCACAAGTTATTTTAATAGGAAATCTATTTTTGATTTGATATACGGTAAGAGTGGCAAGGTCATGTGATTACGTCGTTCCAGGCGAGATTGTGCGCTGTTAATTTACGCCGATAATGTGTCCAGTTCTCTTATCATCTTCCTTATTATTCATTCACTTCCTAAAGCTTGCAGCGAATAACTAATTGCCGCCCATCCGTCCATCGCATTGTCGCGTATTGTCGCTTTAATTATTATACAAACAGAATCCACTTTTATCAGCGATCAAGGCGCTCGGAATAGTTTGGCGGGTGATGCAACCTGTCAGATAGTTGCATTTGCCCATCTCGGAGATGTAAATCAGCGTTCCGTTGATGCGATCCGTTAGTGTTGCACGCCCCTTATCATAGTGTCAACAGATGGAATGTCTGGTGTTTCTGCACGAGGCGCGAAACCGTCAGGATTAAATTATTTAACAATTCCCTTCAATCTGCGCAAACAAAATGAAATATATTTAAATTATATAAAAAATATAACAACCCGTTGCGTAAGTCGCTTAGTGTGAGAAATCCTTGTACGATAGACTGAAGAATAACAAACTGGGAATGAAAGTAATACTGGCTGTTGGGTGGTAGATAGAATAAAGAAATGATCGCTGATGGTATTGTATACATTTGGTAATGTGAAATATATTTGTTTATTTACGGTACATAGTATCATTCAAAGAAACCTTTTATAAAATATATCTAAGTAACACAAGTTAAACAACGTTGTTAGGTTTTCACGGCCATTTGTAATCTTCTGGTTTGAATTTTCTGGGATATTCCATCGTGTTTCTATGACCCTTCTGACCTAAAGAAGGGACGGGAAGGTCGCAGAAACATCTCAGAATATCCCAGAAGATAGATTGAGATTATACGATGAAATTAATCTATGAAAGTATCAAGAATTTACAATTATTTTGGTTTAAACAATTAAGTATTGTATTCACCCCGCTATTTATAAAAAGGCTAATGAGAGCTTCTTGTAACCAGACAAGGTTTCACATATCAATTTCAGCATATACATTGCGTAGATTTTTGAGAGTTCTTCTGAGAAACAGACGCAGCTATTGTTATGAATGAAGAGAGGATAGTATGGAAAATATGAGGCAAGTGTTGAAGGCAGCAGGAACGATAGGACGCCACAGTTGACCTGGTGTGATCAGATAAACCAAATATTGCAGTATGACCTTATTAAAAATTAAAAGAATGTGTTTGAGAAGATGTAAGAAAATGGCAAGTAAAGATGTGGCGTTCTATCCTCTTTTATCACCCCTGTGGAAATTGCATGGTGGTTAGTCAATTATGTAAGAAAATTATTCAATTTTACCATTTTTAATCAAAATTTCACGATAATTCTGCCAAGAAATTTTTCATATGAAAATGACAAATGATGTGATGTATTTTTCATGTTTTAAACACCCATGAGAATACGATACGTTAAATGATTAAAGTTTCGGTTCTGGAGATTACGTCAGTGGTTGAACGTAATCAAATAAAATAGTGCCCAATTTAAAAGAGCAACACATCCTCTTTACTGACCTTTCATCGGCCGGTCGTTCCACATGCCCGCGCGCTATCTGCCCAGCGCACTACGCCGCCGGCGATAGCCGTCTCTAATCTGGCCACTGGGTCGGGGGGTCTCGCCTGTGTGTTTGACCTTTGTTGAGTTTTTTCACACTGGCCGACGATTACAATTGAACTATGCCGTATCGTCCGATTAAAAAAAAAATAACAATCGCCGGAATGTCGGATGCTGTTGCTTGTCGGCACAGCGATTCAACGGCCAACTGACTATTTAAATTTGATGAGAAAAAATGTTTATCGTAATTTTGTGTGTTTTCCTAGAGTCCAATTGACCAAAATTTGGAAAGGATGGTATTCAATATAATGCCGTATCATGTTTTTAGAAAGGTCCTTAAGAGTAATTATGTAAAATTTCATATCATTAATTGACATGCGGGTTACTTTGTGATACAACTCGATTATTTTAATTATCTAAAGTAAACAATGTACAGTACACACAAATAAGTTTTATTTTTATCATGACTGAAGTGTTAGTGACAACTTTCATTTGTTGTACCTCTCAGTTGTGTGCACAAATTAATTTATTTCATTAAAAAAAAATGCTCCTTTTGGTTTTGATCAGTCAAACACTGTAGGGTGTGGTAATTAAATATTGTTGAAAGTTAGTTATTAATTTAAAAAATTATATGTATATATACATATGTCACAACTTTCCAAAAAAAAAAAGGTTTCAAGTTAAGAAGTCACATTTTTGTACATCTTTAGCCTGTTCCAGGCCAGCTTCGTGTATACACGGAGGAGCGCGTCTCCAATGCACAGCTTGGACACGGAACGAGTTAGAATTGCTACGTACCAAAAGATCATCTTTGCGTGACTTTCCATTATTGTTTCACAATGAAAAGTGATACATTTGGTTGTAAACATTCATTTTTATAAAATATCCTTTTTAAAAATTGTGATTGTTTTGCTATAAGAAATATGAAAACAATAATCATATTTTGTCATGTTGATATGCAAATTGTTTGAATTACGAGAACAGAAAACCACATTATCTCAGATTGCACATATTAGAAAGATGATGATAGTCTTTGCACTCGGGGTGCTATATTTGAGGTTAATTTTATGTTTGAACACGGATTGTAAAATGGAAAAGCTATTGGGAAATGAATTTGGTACAGGTTTTTGGAGAGGTTAATGGGCAATGAAAGGAAACACGATCTCACTTGTTTTCCCCCGGATCCAGGTAGATGCACTGGTTCCTTCCTTATCAGAAGAGCGCTACGTCTTCTTCTGGTCACAGTTCTTTGCACAGTCACGTACACACAAAGATCCTCACAGGTCAGCACAGTCAAGCAGATAATTCAAATGTCCCAAAATCAAGCAATATTGTGTCAATGTAAGTCATAGATACAAGTGAGAGCGTGCACTATGGAAAGGTGTAGGAAAAGGTGGATGTGTTCGATAACATCTGGCCCTGCTCATAAAGATTGAACAATTTAGTTAAATATATAAGAAAGCCACATACTTAACAGTAGTAATTTCTTGACTTTACCCTCATTTTGAACAAAATTATGCTTCACATATCTTCGCTTAAGTTCTAACACCGCATAACTCAAAATAGTGATCTTTTCAGGAGACCAAAAAAACTTTCTACATAACGTTGTGGTCTGCACTGATATATGCTCTATTGTCATATACGTCATCATTGGTTAACTCAATTTGATTTTGATTGCTTAAATGATGCGTTTTTTGATTCTCTATCCAATGGCATGCGTAACTCATTTCAACCATTTTTTGACTTCCGCAGTGTTAGAACTTAAGCGACGATATGTGAAGCATAATTTTGTTCAAAATGAGGGTAAAGTCAAGGAAAATTGAAATATGTTGAAATATTCTTTTTCTCTTTGCTTTTAATCTACCTATCTGTACCGTTAATTTATCTGTCTGGCCGTCAACTTATTCACTTTACATCACTTTACTGCCAAATTATTCACTTTAAATTAAAATGTTCATAAATGTTGTTTTATTCCTTGTCTTCTTTTTTTTCCAATATTTATTTCCTTTATTTGTTACATATATACATAAGTTTATGTGCTAAACTGCACAGCAGTTCTTCTTGTGCCCTGTCCGTGAAACAGACGTTGGCTATATGAGCTTTATACTGCGGCCCGGAATAGCTTTACAGTAGACTGGCCATGATGTTCTCTTTCTTCTAGGGTCCCACTCCCGGAAATCTCTCCCTGCATCATGAGATGCAAGATCTCGTACTTCTTTGAATGTCTCATCACATGTCCGAGATATTGAAGTTTTCGGATTTTTATTGTTGATTATTTATTTTTCTTTATTCATCCATACCATAACATCTTCATCCATAACTCTGTCTGCCCAGATTATTCTTACGTATATCCACATCTCAAATGCTTCAAGCCTTATCTTTTATTTTTTGGGTCTCAATCCTAGGATTGGTCTGCACCAAGCACTCGGTCTCTCCATTCCTCTCTGTCACCTGCCCGCCTCTTCATTTCTTGGTAGGCGCTACAGCGCACATCTCCGATAACCTAGTCTATGTAGCTTGATCTCAGGCGGCCTCTACGATTATTGCCTTCAATATTGCCCTCGACGATGGTAAAAAGCAGGCCTGGGTGCCTTATGTTATCTGACCATTTGCATTCATAATCCAAGGCTGAGATCATGATTGCAGAACTACATTTTCATGCAGTTAAAGGTTGTAGGAGCTTGCTCAATGCGGCATTTGATTTCAACAGAAGAATCTTTAATTTACTTTGAAGCCCAAGTATACAATACTTTGCACTTCATCTAAGTTCGTTCCACTTTATTACCGTACTGTTTAATTCTGAAAATGACACGAAGCTCTCGATCGCACGTACATCCATAATTATATCACGTGCGGTGTCAAAAAAATAATATTTTTACGATGTTTATTATTAATTTGAAATTTATCAAAATAATAAGTGTTTCCACTTGTCCAGACAACAGCGAGGCTGGCGATAATCGCGGAGTAATCTCGGGTGTGGGGTCGGGGTCAGGTTTGTGTTCCGCTTGACCTGGCTGACCTCTTCACTTCTGACCTCTCGCGATATCGTCCGAGATACGGACACCACCGACTCTCCGATATTTTCACATTTCATTATTATTTAAAGCTATGCGTCAATTCAGTTTATTTATATATGTATATATTATTGCGTTGTGTTTAATTTTATCTAGTGCCATTTCTTGTTTTTGTTTATCAATTTTTTAAATTACTTTAATATGACGCGCTTCTATTGATTTTATTTACTCACTTCTTAATGTGACGTTGCGCAATGAACACTTTTTTAGATGAAAACATATTTTTATGCGATTTTGCAATTTTAGAATGTAGTTTACGATATGTTAAAGAATACTATTGTGAAGTTGCAATTTTTAGAACAAAGTTCTGTGAATTTTTTAAAACCAAATTTATTAGTCAATAAGAAAAGACATAAAAATCAATGCATTAAGAGTTAATTCTGGCGTCCTCTAGAGACAGATACATAAAGTAATTTGTATCTATCGCATTACAAAAAATGGATTGCTAAACATGGATAATATATGTGATAATAATAGTCGCATTGATTTATTTTACTATCCACAGTATTAGCAGCATACGACGCCCACACTACGTCTCAGAGGCATCGAGCATGTTTCTTTTCAGGTTTCAAGCTTGACTGTACAGACCTAGGTCTCTCATAAACCGTATTACATGTTTGTGAGACACATCCTTATTTTTCTAAACTAGAATTAAAAAAAAGCAAATATATATATTAATTAATTATAAAAATATAAAATAAACTTTATTGCAAAACTATATTACTTATTTACATGCACTTTGATCATCAGAAACAGAAATATCAGCTTCAGTTTCCGATTTTTTTGAATCGTTGATTGCATTTACCTTCACAATATCGTCTTCCATGCCATCGAGGGTAATGGTAATTTTTTTGTTTAATTAGTACTTCACATTGCAATTCAAATTTTCAAATTTACACGTGTTTGCTTAAATATTGTACATGTAGCTTCTCGGAGCATACTCTTTGAATACAGAGACCATGAATACAGAAATACCATAGTATGAAAAAATGTGCATCTTACAATCTAAGTAATATGGTCCTACGTAAACTCGGACATCTACCAAAAATGCATGTACCAATACATATACATGATATACTCTATCCATAATAAAATTAAAAAAAATAAATTACTTTTGTCAAAACAAAAAACTGACATAAAAATGGATAAATACGGTCATTTTGTATGTAAAGCCAAACTTCAAACAGCTCTCCTGTAAAAAAGCTTTTTTGTAGATGTCTTAGTTTATTTTGGACAGTGAAGTAGAACAACCAAAATGGTAGGGTATCATGCAAAGGTAGCAATATCCAAAACATTAAAAAAAAGTGTTTTGAATGCTGTCACCGAGGTTTACTAATTTAAAATGTACTGAATTCTACATTTGATTTATCTATCTCTTCCAAAATTGTGTTTCCTATAAATTTATACGACATGTTTCTTATAAAATCTCAATTACAATTACAATGACATCATAAATTAATAATCCTGGGTGGCTGCATTAAATATTTTTTGGATATTGCTGCCTTTGTTTCTGTACCCCACAATTGACCAATATCTTAGTTACAAAACCCTACGATATGAGGGGGTCGCTTAACAACATTTGTTTCTGTCAATCAAAATTTTTAAACAAATAAGGTAAGCAAATATTTTTATGTATTAAAATGCCAGCTGCATTCTGTCAGACATCAGAAACTCTTTGATTATATAAATACTCCCTCCGGTGGACTGCGGCTACGCAAGACATATCTGGTAACATCTGACTGGTGTATTTGCCGTGTCATTTATCACGTGTCTGCGTGTAAAGTGTTTTTTTCAATTATTTAAATGATTCATTAGCGGTCACTTGATTTATATCGCTTTCAAGTCGTGTGCTTCTGCTAATTCATTTCGCACATCCCGGAGCGAATTGGGCGTAATTTCGTGTTTTGGCACTGTGTTCAATTGAAAATTAGCACCGCGGAGTGATGCAAGAAACACGTTTCTTTGGGGGTGTGTTCCTTCGCTCGATTGTGTTTTGATTTGACTTCAAGTGATTATATCGCAGTACGGAGCGCTCAAACCACTCTCAGTCCGCCACGTTGTGTATAATATGCGCACTTTTGTGTCAGACTACAATGACACGTATTTATGAGTTCAATTAAAAGCATTCTAAAAGTTTGTCTTGTGTGTTTTATGTTGTCCAGAATGATTTAATAATGTTGCAAAACATAGTATTGCTACATTATATCGGTGAGTGTTAATAGTGACTGCATTATATATTATTTTTGCTGAATTTCTTTGGTTTGCTAATTAAGCATGAACTGTCTATTATGTGTAGGGATAGCAATGTTGTTCTCTTGAGAATGTGGAGGAAGTATTTGTTAAATCTATGGAAGCTTGTGAGATTGTCCTTTGTCTATTTGATACTCGTGACTAATTTTAATTTTGATTGTACTGTCAGATACCCTTAAATAATTAAATGAATATTAAATCTTCCTAATTATCACAATGTCATCAATGTCCGTGAGACTGTCTAGTTTCTTTCCGTTTATATTTCAGCGAAATGACGCCAGTCGGACTTTGAATATTTCTCCCAAAGTCAAAAGTCATGCGGCTTATAAAACACACTCTTTAGGTGCTATGTTTGTTAAGTCTGTTGAGTCATTATTTAAATAGTTATATTTCTCAGTATAAATTATGGATCGCTCTTGGCACCGATGTCCACGAATATTAAATATGTATTAAATAATGATAAGGAAATCGACTTCTGTTTTGTGGTCGCAGAACATTATAACAAGATGGAAAATTTCTTTACATATCAGCATCACTGCTTTATTTCAAAGATTCTTATACTTCACTCGTAATCTATAAATTAATATTTTTTTTAAATGTAAACATATTTTATTGAAAATTTGCAATTTTAGAATGTACAATACTTAAAACAAGTTGGATGAATCAATTATTGAAAAAATACATTTATGTAAAAAATATTTTGTTACCATCGTGATACAAACCTACAACTTTTCCTTTCCGGGGAACATCCTTATCAATTTCGCCACTGTGGAACCTACGATTATGAAAAATTTGAGACTAGCACCACACCCTGATTGCAAGACTATCACGTTTCCAAAATATGCATTCTAAGATAATGAGGTTTAAAGTTTTTTGTTTTTGTAATTAAAATAGTGCTGTAAGCATTAAGAGATACTTTCACACAGTGATGGTATTTTAACCGGTGACACACTAACCGTTTTTTTAGATTTCTATCTGATTGTGCAATAGGGAAATTGAACTTTTTTAAAAATAATATAATAATATAATATAATGTAATATAATATATAATATAATATATAATATAATAATAATAATCTTTGTCATTTAACCAGCCACGAATATGTGCGTCACAATTTTACGGTACCCAGATGTACAAATTCTACGGCACTACATCAGACATGCAATTGTCACGGCCAATCATATGCGTTTTAATGGAGTTGATTTTTAAAGATTTTTATAAAAAAAATTATGAATGGAAACATTATCCATACTGATTCGCAGAATATAATTAATATTTATGAATCTATTTCATATATTTTCATCAGTATTTGTAATATGTGTTGTTGATTTTTGGCAGTTCAACAGCAACCATCGCTACTAATTATATCATCAATACAATCAGATATAAATTCCATATAACCATACCGAAAATAACCAGTTAAAAATAACAGTTTAACAATTACTACTTTCGCATATCAACATCAAATATCATTATGGTTTTCTCATTTCTTTTAACAAAACGTCTCATTTTAGAAGGGGCATACTTGCACTCAATTTAAAGAAAAATGTATCAAGGGTAAAACTGTATCACGTTTCATTAAATAATAATGGAAAATCACACAAAGATTATCTTTTGGTACGATGTAGAACTAACGATGTACAAAAAATTTAAACAATTTTAACACAAAATTTAATTAAAATTTAACACAAAATTTCATCTTGCCGTTCCGAATCTAAGTAATCTCATCTCCACTGCATTCAGTCTGCTTATGTTCTTCTTCTGCCAGCTCCAGGCTTCACATCCATACCATGAGTGTTGGTATCAGAATTCCATTGTGTACCGCTAGTCTTGCCTTGTTAGAAATTATTGCTTTCACCTTATTCCTTATTCTTATTCCCTTTTCCATCGTAATAATATGTAATAAAGCATTCCCAGCAATCTATACGCTGTAGTATTTACAACTGGATTTGAATTCAATTCCATCAACTTATTACACCGAAGTATTTATTTTTCACTAAGTATGTCAAGTTTTATGCTATTTGCAAACGTTCTTAATGTCTATTAATATGCGCATTATCTGAGAAAACGTATCAGAAGACCTCTTGCACGCAGACTGAGATGCTCTATAAGATAGGTCAGGGTTTAATGAGTCAAAAAATATTGTTGCAACAACCGGATCAATAATATTACTAAGAATAAAATGTTGCGTAACCTTATTTTGTCCTTTGGTGATCTGCAAATTATACGTGTCAATCCTTTGTTGGATTGTATAATTTACAAGTTGTAACTTATAAATAGTTTGCCTAGACAAGATACACGACATGGGGAGGTAATTTTTTTTTAATTTGTTACGCAAACAGTGTTGTTCATATTTACAAATCAATTGATACTATCAGTAAGATTAAGTGGCTGCTTAGCGGCCACGTCAAGCGTTTGCGTGAAATATATTTTTAGTTGCCGAAAATTATTTGAACAATGTGATTTATAGTTCCGGCGACAGAGTAACATAAGTGCCGGGTTGTGTATATAAAAAATTACTGCCGCTTAAAATATATAATATATATATAAAAAAAAAATACTTATTTGTTAGTCATGATCATGATACATGACGTAGGAGGGGTCAATATGATATTTTATTTTTTATTTATTTAACAATTTTTAATTTATTTTTTAAAATAGAGATGCGAACACGGAATACTAATTTTATTTTTGCGTGTGAGATCACCCTGGCGCTGATGTCCTGAAACTGTACTTTTTTGGCTTGATGTATTGGTGAGCTCATGGTGCAATGTGATTTGTGCTCGTATACACTAAAGTATACGATGGTGTGTGCCCTGTTGGGGCTGCGGTCGTGGCAGTGCGGGTGTAGAGTGGTGATGGAACGGGGTTGTTGTTTTGACAATTTAATGCACGAAGGGGAGGGGATGGAAGAAATGGTGAAAGTAATCCACATAAAGGATCCTTAAACCTGCCGATGACAGGTCATAAGCCCTGCGGCTTTCATCGCAGCGTGTCCGGATTTGGGGACTCTCTGGTCCCTTTCTGGTGAGACCGTGGAGGCTAACTTTCACAAATTCTTATTATTTTCAAACTAAAGCCTATGCTGTGAAAAGGGACTAACTTTCTGGTGTCCTGGAAAGGGACTTGAACCACCGAACACCAGATCACTATGTGTGTCTCATGACCACTACACCAACAAGCTACTCAATTTCATAATCACATAATAATATTAACATATTTAATTTAACTAGACCCACAAAACATTGTGCATTTGAACACATTTAATGAACTAATTAACATTCTATTTAAAACATGTTAGAAAGTAACTCTTACATCAATAATATAATAATAAACAAATAGTAAAAAAATATAAAAAAATTCAACTCAATCAAAGAAGATTAAAAAGGCTTCACATGATAAAGATACAGTGGTATCGAAACTGGTAGGCATAGAGTTACTCCAAATGGTTAATACAAAGTTCCTAATTAAAATTTATCATATAAAACCTTTCTAGCTGACATTTCAAATCCTATTGCAGGATTCATCATCAGAGCTGTATTTCTGCCAGTGTTGATGTTATATTGGCTTGCAATATAACACCAACAGCACTGGCAACACACAACCAACGCACCAACCAACTGGCAGCATGATCCCAATATCAACTTCTTCATAGGCACTTATTCCTCATTTGTGGCTAACATCAAAAAATTACTCATGTCATATAACTACATAAAGCATCACATTTATGAACTTTTGCAATAACATAATAATAATTTTTCCATTTACATATATCCATTGATTTATGTATATCCATTATATATATCCATTTATACCGATGGCGTATATATAAAATAAATAAATAAATAACTAACTAACTAACTTACCATCACGCCGTTTCCCTGTGGATACGATCCGAGAGGATAGAGCGCCATACTCTTCTGTCCTGACAAACAACTTTCGCTTCGTCTACATTCATACATCTTCGCATGCAAGCTCGTATAAGCTTCGCGTACAACCGTCGGGTTGTTCAGGCTTCTAACAGGACCATCTTCCAGTATCTGGTTAATCTGGTCACGCCACGTCTTCCGTGGTCGCCCTCTCTTTCTGGCGCCGTCAACACTTGCATCATATATCTTTCTTACCATTCTTTCCTCATTCATTCGATCAATATGCCCAAACCACCTGAGCGACCCTATTTTTATTCTATGTATTATGCTACGATCAGCTTTACATTCATTCCTAATATCTTCATTCTTTACTCTATCATACATGGATTTACTACACATACGTCTAAGGGACCTCATCTCCACTGCATTCAATCTACTTTCGTTCCTCTTCTGCCAGCTCCTGGCTTTACTTCCATACATTAGTGTCGGTACCAGAACTTCATTATGTACCGCTAGTTTTGCCTCGGTAGACATATTTCTATTAGAAATTATTGCATTCAAAGCACCTTTCACCCTATTCTCGGCAGTCACTCTCCTCTCTATATCTTTCTCAACGTTTCCTCTTCTATCGAACATACTTCCCAAGCACACAAACTCATCTACTTGTTCCAAACATTCATTGCCTACTAGTATTTCACACGTTGTCTTACTTTCCTCCTTCTCGAATACCATTACTTTTGACTTCTTTACATTCATAATAAGGTCACTTTCCTCGCATACATCATACATCCTGCTAACTAGATTTTGTAGGTCTTGTTCGCTATTTGCCATTAATACTGCGTTAATACTCCGTGCTTTCAACATAAATAAATATCGTATTTATGTTGAAAGCACGGAGTTTCTGTGTTTATATATTTTGTAGTCGTGATAGAATACCATATCAAAAAAGGGTATTGCCACGAATTGTTTTGTGTTATATTTACGTGCTTTCCACCTATTGTCGGGACACTGTCTTTGCGGAACCTTCGACCGGTTTTGAAGCACCGGATATCACGAGGTTCTTAATTTCCTCTGTCTAATATCATCCCCATTAATGTTCACCAGAAAGGTCATGTATAGACAGTAGCATCACAGAACTAATCGGAAGGTGTTATTATTGTACAAAATGTATTGTCAGAATATTCCGGAGAAAGAATGCCTCCCCTAAGGGATGCGACGTGGCCGTGTGTGTCAATCAACGGAGCCATTATCAAATTATAAGCGCAAGTGGGCCATTCCAATCTTTCTTGTGATGTGTAGTCGGTGGTATCTAGGTCGTGATTAAGTGTAATTTATATTTCATTTCTGGGAATTTCTGCGCATGTGTGCGTGCAAGATTAGAGTTACTTAGAAATTTCACTACAATTTTATCAAATTTCCTCAAAAGAATCTGATTTGTTTTTCGTTGAAAATACAATTAAGTATTAAGATTTAACGATTTTACGACGGAATAATAAATTTAAGTGCTGATATGATTTAAATATGTAATAAAGTAAAAAATTTCAGCGATAATAATTTTTATTTTATTGTTTAAAAAAATTGTGTTTGACTCCTACAAAATTTAAATCATTGCAGATTATTATTAATTAACTGTCTATTGTGATTTGTATATATTTAAAGTATTTGAGATGTCAATTTAAAAAAAGTCCTAAGTTCACTTAAATCAGTTTAGAGCTAGCAAGACCACTGGAGTTATAATTTTCTGTTTTACAAATCTAATATGTATACAGTTTAATGAAATTGATGTAAAGCGAGACAAAAATAAGGATTCTGCTTTTTCAATAACATATCATTTCTTTACTCTATTCTCACTTTTTTCTTTACTATAAATGGATTTGCTGGGCTAGATGCATAAAGCATCTAACCCACAAAATGCTAAAAAAATCATATTTTTTTTATTCATACTTATTTGTTAAAATAAAGAGTATTAAACTTCTATGCCAACAGTATATTTTATAGGTGAATATATCTTCGTGGAATTTCCGAATTCTTCATGAAAATACCAAAGAGAGTAAAGAGAAATGTATGTAGGTACATATTAAAATGAAAATATTTCTAACAATATTTTTATATGTATGTTCTGAGAACACAATTATTGGATTTGTCCACTGCGGGATTATATCATAGAACATCTTATCATGGAAATACATTTTGTTTCTTTTTAAATGACTATCTATTCATCCGTATTTAAATTCCACGCAATATTTGTGTTATAAATAACATTTGTAGGAAAATAATTTCTATGAATGGATGATATTTAAAAAAATTATAAATTTAAATTTAGTTGATAAAATATATCTAGCAATTTATCAAAGGCGAAATAGTGTACCCACACACACCACACTGATATGATTAACAAATTCACTGGGTGAAATGTGATACCCAGAACTGATTACAATTTGTTAGTATTTAATTTGAAACTAGATATCCATGTTATGCTTTTTTGCATTTCATTTATCTCAGCTTCCTGGCAAACTGACTCTAACCAGTATTAGATGGAATCAGAGCTGTTGCAGTTTCCTTTCTTTTAGGCTGCTGCTCCGCTACTGCTCCGTGACGCTTTTCTCCATTGTTGATGCCAACTGAACAGAGTTTATTATGTTTCTTTATAAATTTACTAGCTGATGGGCCCGGCTCCTTCTGGGACCATAATTTGGTGGGCATAGAATTGCGTTGACGTCTCTTTTTTTTGGTTTCGGCACCTGTGATTGGAACCTTATAGAACATTCTGAAACTTTCTCCACTTCAGTTTTATTGAACATTCTGGAACCTTCTATACTCACAAACACACTCCGCCACACTGTTTGGAATGTTATAGAACTTTCGGGAACCTTCTAGAAGATTCCAGAACTTTCAATAAAGTTCTGGAATCTTCTAGACTCACCAACTGCCACTCAGTTTGGAACCTTATAGAACTTTCGGGAATCTTCTAGAATGTTCTCCTTCCAGAACTTTCTGGAGCAGGTTTTTCTGGAATCTTCTAGACTCACCGACACGGTCGGCGGGCCCATTCTGAAATAATCTGAAGTATTTGAGGCCTTCCCATAACAAAACAATGTGCTAGAAAGCACATTTTCGTCACCCACTCCCACCCACGCTCAGTCACCCCCCCCAAACTCTCTTACTTTCGATGTGACACCAAGGGCTATCTACCACCATAACCACCGGTGGATGGCAGCGGCTGGTTGTGAAGAAAATACGGCGGGTAGGGAAACACGGGTTTTTATATTCTTATTTTTACATTGTTAACATCATTGCTTCCGTGAGTGGGATGATATTTCCAATTATTAGTCAATATTGTTCAGTGTATTACCCGCAGGCAACCAAAATAAATAGGCACTGTGCCATTTCGTCTACCTTATTTAAAAAAATCACTGCAATCTTGTAAATTTTGAAATATGTATTGCAAAAAGGTTGATCTAAATAAATACTCTTAAAAATTATAATGTCTTAGTAAATAAGCAGCATTTTATTACCAGAATACAATTTTTACTTAAAAGACTCTGGAATGAAATTAAAAAAATAAATCTGTGAAAAATACGTCTTACCATTCCTCTTCTTCTTTTCGTGCTCTATCCGTTTAACGGATAATGACTATCATGTTGGCTATGAGAACTTTATTTACTACGGCCTGGAACAGCTATACAGCAGACTGGCCAAACCACTATATCAGGTTTTTCAGCCGTGAATTTCTCCTTCAAGGTCCCGACTTCCGGCAATCTTTCCCAGCATTATGAGATGCAAGATCTAGTACTTCTCTGGATGTTCCAATACCTGTCCGAGATACTGAAGTTTTTGGATTTAAACATCTATTTGGGGATTTAAATATGCAAGAACAAATACTTCAACTGCAGTATGAATGTGTCTTAGAAGGGGGACATTCTTCCGTTGTAATGTATTCCCCTCTCCTAAAGAACTAGTTCATCTTTGTACATATTTATTTTACCCGGTTCATTTTGATAAATGTCAGTTGTCTTATTACCAGCCCGATTCCAATTGTTGTTTATGTCTTCTGCCACAAAAGAAATGAAAAACCCACAATTTAGTAAAAAGAAAAGAGTATTGGATACCCTTATGTATTGCAATATTATTAAGATCTTACTGGCAGAAGTGAAAACACGATACACTTCATAATTTTGATATTAAAGGAAAATAATTGAATAGGCACAAGCTGATTGGAACTGCTAACTTGCTCATGTTGGTTACATCGCTAAGCTATACAAGTCAAGATACTTAAACTATGATCTTGTTTGTAAAACACAATTTATCCCTTAGACTTTTTAAAAATGACAATAGTGCTTTAAAATAATGTGAATACTAAATAGGATTATTATTTCAGGTGCAGACATGTCCTTCCAAGGGGAGTACGCGGCTCAAATGTTAGGCCTCAATTCTGAAGGCTCCGGAGGTCAACCGCCCCCCTCTCCCGCTGCCCCTTCTCCATCTCCCTCCCCCTCTCCCGCAGCGAGGCCCTCGTCAAGAGACCATCCCCGCAGCAACCAACCTCCCAGCCAACCCACCACCCCCCGCTCAGATCCCAACCGCCACTACGAGGCCGCCGTCAGATACCATCAGGACGTTGCTAGACGGAACCAGGACCAGCAGCAATCGAAAGAGAAGTTAGAAACATCGTATCATCCCTATCCTCCCACCAAGCCGTACCAAGACCTGAAGATGACGGGCTCGCAGTACGAACACCAGTTAAATTTCGCCACCACCCCGCATCACTATCCTACCAAAGTTAAAAGCGTGAGCGAGCTCAATGCATCCGCTCCGACAACGCAAGAAATCAACTTGAAGTCCAATGTGGCAAATGATGCGGCACGATTACAAGAACAACAACAGCACTACCCCTCGGCAAAGTACAACACAGTCCACAATTCAAGGTACGAGAATAGAACGACAGTCAAGGGTCACATCAGTGTGCCGCCCGTTGTCGAAAAAATCTCGCATCCCAAACAGTACGATCCTAAATATCAAAAGCCCGAGGATGGAAAAACGCATCCGGTGCCGTTGAAGTCACACTTGTTGTCTGCGAATATTGCGTCTCAAGATCCGGTGGACGGTGTTCTGGACCTGCGAAACATTCCCAAGGAGACAAACGTGATCTCGCTCGGCTCCCAGCACTCTAGTCTCTCCGAGCCGAGCGGGTACTTGGACTCCGCCAAGAGCTCGCACTCGGTGTATTCGGGGAACTCCAACTCGAGCTCTGATCGGGACATCTTGGATTTGTCGATGCCGGACAAGAACTCTGTGACGGAGGTCTGCTACGTGTGCGGAGACGAGTACAAGAGAGGTTCGCTGTGCAACCTCAATACCAAGGAACCCAAAGATGTGAGTCAACATTTTCAAATTAATATTTCACAGATCGGCCTATTTTGTATTTAACCTCTTCACTCGGAAACAATCTTTTATTAGTATTGATAGATGTCATTTTTGATATAAAGGCCTTTTAATGGATGAGTTAACCTCTAAACTAATACTACGGCCCAAGGGTTGGTTGTATCAACTTGGATTATAGTTGGCGATGACAGTTTAACCGTGGATCTTATTTTATTAAGCCAGCGCGCGATTTACTTAATATTTGTCATCAAAATAGTTTTTATCCATTTTCAATGTCTGTCTTGGTAAGTAAAAAACAGTACTCCAGATCCATCGCCTATCCACATTTTTATTTATCCTGTGGCATATAAATAGAAAGTTATCAAAACAAGTGAAATAAAATGACAAAAACCTTACAAAAAAAGTTTTTCTAATTTCCTCAAGGTTTATTTAATCATTTTATTTGACTTGTATCTCCCGAATTCGGCATATTTCAATGTCATGGTTTATATAATATTTTCTATCACTTGTATACATTTTCTATTGCCCTATTGTGTCTTCTTTATGTAAGTGAAAACCAGAAACTTCCATCTTTTATGGGAGGAGAACAATACTTTTTCCAAACCCTCTGCAAAGCTCCGTTTTTTCCTGTCGCTGCTAAGAAAATTGAGCCTATATCCAAGATGGTGGCAGATAAAAACTATGATATTGCCTATGATAAAAAAAAAAGAAATGTCTGACTGCCAAGTGACGATTTATTTTTAAATTAGGTGATTTCACACGGAATGACCCTAAGGAAAAAATCGTGTTCAAGGAGAAGCATCTGCTTTATTATAAAGCAACACAGACGGAATCCTCATCAGGGACCAAACGCCCAGTGAATGCGTTTGATTAACGTTATTTACCCGATTGCTCAAGTTCAAATCAAATTTGATCTTTGACGCGTGTTTATAAATCATATTTGCAGTATTATATTACAGACAGTTTGCAGATAGCTAATTTAAAACTATTACCGAGTAGGTTCTAAAGGTTATTTACACATGGTTGGGTCGCTGGTACAAAGAGTCTCAATGACAGCTGTGTACAACTGGAAAGTTAATAGTGTTTTCATAACCTTTGCAACGTTTATCGCCTTAAAGGCGTATAAATCATTTTATACGAGGGGCATAAAAGCTAAGGCTGCAATATATAAAGAATTAAAAAGATGTTTTGAATGCACTCACTGAGGATTGCTAATTTAGAATGTACAGAATTTGAGATTTTATAGGAAACATGGGTCTATTCCTTCGAAATCACTATTAAAAGCAAAGGCAGCCGTATCCATTTCAACCAATCAACCCCTGAGGATGTTTCAAGTGACAACTTGGCTGCTTCATACTAAAGTGAGAGTTGATGTCAATTTTAGACTGAAACATTACATAAAGGCAGCAATATCTAATTCTGTAAATAGCAAAAGCAGCAATTTCCACTATTTGGTAACAATATTCACATTTAAAAGTTAAATATTAATTTATAGAGCATATATAAAAAGAAAACTGAGGTGGCAACTGTTTTTACTAGCTTATTTTCAATAAGATGTAGGTTTCATAGATTGCAGAGAAATTTCCTCAAGTAGGTTTTTCAGATTTTTGTATTTATCTCAGAAACACCTCAGTGGAATATTGCTGCCTCAACTTTTATACCCCTCGTGTGCTGTACAGTGCTGGTTCACAATAATTTATGTGTAGATTCCTACCTCAATTCCGAGCCGAAAATGTATCATCAATATCCTAATATTGATAGTTATGAAAGTAAACGACTTCAAAGCTTGCATTTTATTTTCAATATTTATGATTATGATGAAATTATCATTTCAGGCATCGAAAAACCAGCCATTCTTCCCGATCTTCAACGAGCAGCATCCGAGGCCGGCCCGCTCTCGGCCCAAGGACGCTCAAGGACTCATCCAGGCGTGCGTCGCGTGCCAGCACCATCTGCTGCAACAGTGGCACAACTTTCAGGTTTGAATGTTTGATTTGTATAAGTGTGTTGCATATAGTGATCGAGAGGTAAAGGTACTTTATTAACGATTAATTAATTAATATATACATCAAAATTACAAAGTATGAATGAAATATACAATAATACATTTAGAAAATAATTAGAACATTAAAAACATCAATATTAAAAAATTAAATAACAAGTCCCCAGACAGCAATTGTTTGCTGGTATAAGGAACATTAAGAAAAAATAAAATAAATAAATAAAATAAAAAAACTATCGACACATCGATTTGTTGAACAGTTTGTCTCCTCCCCATCACAAGTCTTTTCAAATGTTTATGGAATAGTTTCACATTATTTAGTTCCTTAATGTTATTGGTATTGTATCATATTGTATCAGGTCAATTTTTTATTTATCCACTTAATAATCTACTTTGATACGCTGAGCACACAAATGATCCGTTCACTCGACTTTGCCAATTTTATTTAAAGGGTCAGTTTTCTAATACTACACAGGTGTCTCTTAGCTAGTAGCAAAAACTTTGGGGGAGTCTTCTTCATTCAATTTTGTGTAGAAAATTTTCTTTACACTTTGGGTGAAATGTCGGCAATTACGGAGATAAGCGACATCAAAATTTGCATTTTGCATTTTTTCTCTTAATATTTCTGTAAAAATTTGCATCCTCACTACAGTAACTTTTTCGACTCGTAATTTAGTTAGGAATCTATCTATAAAATATTGTGGACTAGTTCTGTTACCCCCTGTATGGTGTGTCTTTTTCTTTTCCACTTTTGGTGATGAATATTTAATTATTATGTTTAAAACCTAGCATCACTATAATATTTATTTCTTCGACTTGTATAAAAAATGTTATCACCGTCTCGTGAATTCATACTGAACAAATGATGACGTCAGCGCAAAAATCCATTTGTAAATATTGTCTTCCAGAGGATTCAAGAGTGGACCACCTCGTTTGAGTTTTGTTACCAAGATAAAAAGTACAATCAACAAATATTATGTTTATTTCTATTAGTTAATCTCTTGAATATAAAGTCAATGTTGATTATTCCTCTCTTTCTGTATGCAAACTTGTTCCTGCCCGTGTTTAAAAGCGGCGCAATCTCTTGTACGCTTGATCTTTCACCTCGCTGAGGTCACCGCATTATTCTGTAAAAATATTATTGATTATATTAATTTAATGCGATGAATCTTCTCCAGACATACACAGTTTCAGAATATTTTGAGTTGGTCCAAATTTTTCAAGAACTGGATTTTATCCCAGGGGACATCATTAGTCAAGATGTATTATAAATGTCTCATAGAGACAAAATTATATTTTTTTTATGGGGAAGTAGGTATGGAAGTCTTTTTTGGGTGTTCATAGGCCTGTTGTACGGCTGTCTTAAGTGATCACTTTACACAATGTAAATGGTGAACGTTATATTGTGTAAAGTGATCACTTAACCGGCCGTATGTAACGCGGAATGTACACTCTGCTGCGCAATTTCGCGCGCGATTGCTGTTTTTTAGACACTTTTTGTGATGATTATATTCATGTAAAAATCAACAAAAGTATTATTTTTTATAATGTATGTCGTAGTTGCGATTTAATACAAGAAGACGGTTTTACTTAAGAGACTCAGTTGGGAACAAATTTTTAAAAAGTATGTCTATACTAAAAAATGTGTCTTGTTTACAACGACTTAATTATGCAAGAATGAATACTTAAATTGCAGTATTTTTTAAAAATAAAAATAGAAATGCGAATAGGGAATACAGGTCGCATAAATTTTCTTACTATTTTCAAATGAAGTTAAACGCTTGCACTTGAAAATAGGGTAAGCTTGCTGATGTCTTGGAATGGGGCTCTAACCACTGATCACTCAATCGCTTAGCGAGAGATATAACAACTACACCAACAAGCTACTGCTAGCAAGATAAATGTGTCTTTGACAATTATGAGGGGAACATTCCACTCCTAAAGATCTAGTTCAGTTCAGCTCTGTACATATTTTGTAATCTGTGTATTGAACGTTTTCTACTGTATGCACTTGAATTATTAACTTGTTTCTGACTATATTTAAAGACTGATTGACCGCAAATACAAATAAAATATTCAACATGTCTGGCCGACGTTGCGCTGTGAGCTAAAATTAAAACTGATAAAAGGTTGAATTCGACATTCTATTATTGTTTCGTGATAACCCAGTGTCGCCCGGGTGATACACTCCGATAAATAAAACTTGCATGTTTAATAACGCCGCAATTCATTGATGCGGTGAATGAGGAGACATTTGAATGTCACTGGCCGTCCCAGGATCGCACTCCGCACACCGTCGAGAGTTTCTTATTAATACTGCCGCTTTTTTAAAATCCTTTATGTAAAGTTCACCGCCGGTCTGGATTTCTTATGGAAAAATCTTTTAAGTGAAAATTAACACACTTCCAGTCCAATGGAGCTGAAATTTTGTACATCGACTTGATGTCGATGACAATGCAATCTTGCATGTATTTGAGGTCACACATACGCACGCGGGCACAATCTTTGCTGCAAACCGGAGTTACTTTGGTCTCATTGGACAATTGAGGTCACGCCTACTGTCCAGAAAAACTAAAGCCACGCTCTACAAGACATTGATTAGACCAGTCTTAACATTTGCCTCGGAGATCTGGACATTAACTAAGCACGACGAAAATAGACTAGACACATTTCAAAGAAAAATCTTACCCCGAATATATGGACCTATTAATGACGGTCAAGCATGGCGAAAAATATACAACACCGAGCTCTACGACCTTTACCAGGATGTCAGCGTAGTCAAGTTCATTAAGATTAGCAGATTGCGCTGGCTGGGACATCTACACCGTATGGATGCCCCCAAAAAGGGGGTTGTTTAGTGACCGATGGGTAGAAGAAGTGTCGGAAGACCAAAACTGCGATGGTTAGATGGTGTCGTTTCAAACTGTCGGGCCCTGGGGCAGTAAAACTGTAAAAGAGCAGCCAGCGACAGAGCAACATGGAGAGCTTTCTTGGAGGCAGCTAGGACCCATCAAGGGTTGTAACACTGAGGATGTATGGCTACGCACACGGATACAAAAAAATGCAAATTTATCTTAGATGTTCGGCACTGGCTCTATTTTAAAATTATTTAAATCAGGATGCATTATATTTTTTCTCTTTATTTAAAATTGCTACAAAATAAAAGTTGGTTGTTATTCTGTAAAATGATTTTGATTGTTGTGAATTAAAAAAAGAGAAAAAATTATAAAGGTGTTTTCAGAATGGATATCTACTTCATATGTGGGGTATAAAAGCAAAGGCAGCAATATCCAAAATAAAAATTTGTGCAGTCATCGCGGATTACTAATTTATAATGTACTGAATTCGAGATTTTATAGCAAACATAGCCTTTACTTTATAGGAAACATGTTTTATAAGGGATATATATATATATATATATATATAAAATCTAGAATTCATTACATTTTAAATTATTAATCCTCGGTGACGGCAATCAAAACATTTTTTTAAATTTTTTAGATGTTGTCTTTGTTTTTATGCCCCACATTTTATCTATCAGTTAGCCTCCTTGGACCCAGAGGATAATCAAAATTTACAGTTCTTAAAATATTTCAAATTTGGGATTCAACATACCACTAATAATATCTATTGATGGTTAGCTGGAATTTATTATCAATGTTAAAGTTGCATCAATTTTGTTAATTTTGTCCCTAGCGTAATAAAGGGTCCTGATTACATAAGTGATGTAAAATTTTGTCGCAAGCAAGTTTAAAAGCAGTTAAAAATCGTAATTATTTCCTTAGTAAGTTTGACAGATCAGCTATTTTATCTATAGACAATTATTCAATGATTAAAAATGGCAAAGGCTGATTTTCTATGAATATAACAGCAAAAACATATAATTTGTATGGCATCTATGGAGTGAAGTGTCAAAAATGTATCATTTTTAAACTTAAAATAACTGCCTTTAAACTTGCTTGCGACTAAATTTTACATCATTTTGTAATCAGGACCCTTTATTACGTTAGGGGAAAAAAATTAACAAAATTGATGCAACTTTAACATTGGTAACAAGTAGCCGGTTAGTTTAACTAATTTGTAAAAGGACACAGTGCCAAACATTGATCTGAGAGATTTCTTCCCAACTGTCGAGCCATGTCTCCTGTAGGCGACACTGGGTCCGAGGAGGTCAAACCTAAAGGACATTGATGCAACAAAGTGTTGAAGTGGCATAAAAATCTTGACGAGTTTCAGTGAGTTCGTGTTTTGAGTACATCCAGCGCAATCAAATTGTAAACAAGCTTAAACTGAGACCCACCATATAAAGGATTTATAATGAAAACTATGTTTTTATGGGTTATTTTTTTTATCTGCTTCAACAATTACAGAAGCGAAATACATCACAAAACACCCAGGCTTGAGTAAATCACACAGATCAAATTGTGACCTCACCGGGAATCGAACCTGGAACCCTCGGTGTGAGAAGCCTGTGTCATACCCACTGCGCTACGATTTTGAAAATTAAGTATAGGTACATGTACACACAAATCATACTTATATTCTTCTTGTGCCCTATCCGTTCATCGGAAGTCGGCTATCATCAGAATAGCTGTACATATCGACGTCTCCTACGTATAATATCGTAACCCACAAATCGACAATTTTGAGTTTTTTGTGTATACACATGTGTATTTAATTATATATTTAATTCCAAGAAAGAAAAAAAATTTTAAATATTTTGCAATAAATAATGTTTTTTTATTATATATTTTTTTTCTTTCTTGAAATTAAAGATATAATTAAATACCTATAAAACTCAAAATCGTCGATTTGTGGGTTACGATATTATACGTAGGAGCCGTCGATATGTGAGTTGCATTTTACTACCGCCACCTGCCGTTGAAATATGTAACCCTCACAAACCAGTACAGATGTCGCCGTTGTCAATGAAATGTCAATATTTTGATTGGATTTTTTTTTATAGCAATGTGTATTATTTTTATACGTATATGACATTTTTCCGAATTATTAACATTTACACTAGAATACGCCTGAAAATTATTTCAAAATTTAAACATACTCGAAATATTCTGAATTTGATTTTTCTTTAATTTTTCAAGTAGGTGATTAAAATGTTTCATTCCCATAAAAGATTAATGGTTTTATGCCGCACTAGGTATGTCAAAATTTAATATTTAGTATTTTAGAATTCTGTGTACCTAATTTTTTATTTTCTTTATATAGGTATTTGGATTATAGATACTTTAAAAAAAAATCTTCAACACTAGTACACTAAATTCCTGGAATGCAAGCTTTTTAAAAATAATTTAGATATTACTTTTTTGTCTTATTAAAAGTGAATTTGATGATATTGACTTGGGGATAACTTGCAGTACTACATGCACCCAAGTGTGCAGTAATTATTGTACAAACAAATAAAATGTCTGCTTTATCGGCTGTCCTCTTGAGAAATTGCTAACGGATACAATAGTTCAGCAGATGATGCAACTCATCAGATATTTGCACTGGATGCTGTCAGGTTCATAATACAAGCTCCGAACGTAAACTAGATATATCAGTTTCCTGAAAATGTGCAATATTAAAGTGGTTAATGTTACTCTTGTCAGATCTAAATACTAAATCAATATAACAATTGATTAAACAAATGTGAATTGCTTTATATTTTCCCACGTCTTGTATATTTGAAGAGCTCAATGCAACACGTTGATAAGATAATGGGTTTCAGAGAAAACGCGGAGTCACGTATTTTGTTGAATCTTAAATTTAGAATCTTAAAATATGAAACAATCTTTTAAATAATATATATTTTAAATGTTTGGAGGTAAGATGAAATTGTCAAGAGCACTGCAATAATTACAGTGGGACCTTGACCTTGAAAGTTAAGCATTTCCACAAGCCTTCAAGAAAATTAAAAAGAGGAATAGGCAGTTGTCATGTGGAGGTTTGACAGCAAGGCTCGGGTCACTCGTATTTTATTGAGTGGATCAACAATTTGTGCGTTGAATGGAGGATGGTGTGTGTGAGCTGGTGGAAGAACAGGGCCGGGAGCTGACCACAAATGAAACAACGAACGCATCACGAGCAACAGTATGTGGCTGCAAAGGAGAGCTCTTCTGAGGTGAAAGAGACAGAAATTTGACACTTCAATTGAGATCAAGGAGACGTGTTTAACATGGAAGCGCAAGATTGCGTAGAAAAGCACCACCCTGGTGCAGGCGATTAATCTTTTCAATGACAAAAGCAAGTGTCTGGCTAAAGTTTCATGAAAAGATAATGATGTAATTGAGCCATCAGTGATGAATAGTTCGATTATACGATTAATATAGAAAAAATTTTGTCTTTGATGCTAGACTGACTTTCTCGAGTCAGATAGACCAACTAGTTACAACGTGTTATAAGCTTTTAAGTTTCCTAACACATATATCAAAATGACTTTCGAATGAGAAGTGCATCACAATTACACTATTCGTTCAAAATTTGAATATGTGATGGCAGTTTGGAGTCCACACCAAAAGAAGTTCATTGACATGATTGAGCAGATTCAAAAGAAATTCTTGCGCTTCTTATACATGCGCAGAACAGGAGAATATCCTACATTCATGCACCACGAAGTACTGCTGAGGGAATGCAACTACCGCAGCCTCGAGTCGCGCAGACAGGAGGGCCTAGTCATGTTGGGGGTTCAAATTTTAAGAAATATAATATATGTTGTGTCGATGTATTTAATGATAGCATTGAAAGCATCAAGCAGAGGATCGCCTCCATGTAGGTACCCACTCCAAGTTATAACTTGCATGGTAAATGGAGCAATCTGTTATGCAAATTCGATTATGTCTTTTATTATAAATTTAAATATTTAAAAAATGTAAAAATGTATGTATGTTTGTACTGCTTATTTTGATATGAATATTTTTGGATCTTTGAATGAATTAATTGATTTTCCTTTATATTCTAGGGGAAATTTGTTTCATCACACGAGTACATTTTCAGAAAGAATTATGCTCGTTGTTTTAATTTTTTGAACACTGACATTAATAATTATAAATAACTACATACATTATTTGATATAATAATTAAAAAATCAACACATGATTTTTCCCAGTTCAATTTTTTAAGACGATCGTTTCGGCTGATTAAGCCATTATCAGTTGATAATGGCTTAATCAGCCGAAACCATCGTCCTGTGTGTGTTTAATAAAAAATTGTACTCAGAAAAAATTGAGTGTTGATTTTTTAATTTTTATATTAAATATGCTTGTAATTCAAGTTTCCGCTGCATTTTGACAGTCACTTCCATTAAATTGTAGGCTCGGCGCTTCGGTACTTTCTCTAAATAAATCATTATTGAGTGATAAAACATTGTGTCTTCAGCCATTTTCTGAATAATCCTTTGTGGTTTGCCACGTAGTTAGCTTTATGGGCTAAACGCTGAAAAACGTTATTTAAATAAATCATTACTTCTACGACTAATTCAGAAAATTGTCACGCCAAACTTGATATTTTTATCATTGTATTTTATTTTATTCTAAGTTTTGTCAACCTGGTCCTGATGTTTATAGTATGTGTCACAATGTCTGCTGTCACGTTGATTCTCACGTGCTTGGTTTTAAACACCGCCATTAGTATTGTCCCGCTATTGATTATTTTATCGCGACACATCAGTCTTTTGTAAAACACTAAAACAAAGTTCAATCAAAGCAGTTTTTATTGATAATATTCAGTTGTAAGTAAATCAACGGCATGCAGTTCAAATCAAGTTTGAATTTATTTGTCTTGTTGTTTTTGATAAACGTTGCATTTATTTATCATTAAGTGTGTGAGTTTCATTTCTTATCAACTTGTCTCGAAAATCCAGATCTACCGAAATATTACATTGTATGTTTTGCATTTATGGCAATTTTCATTTCGGTGTTATCAATGTTGTGTAAAAAGTTTATCAGGAACTCTCCCAAGGCTCGATTACATTAAAAATTACATTTTTAATCTAGTCAATGAGTGTGTGGGAAGTTGCGATTAGTTATATACGTTTTCTAATTATTGCGGCTTGGTTCGTGAAATGTGGTTCAAAACATATAATCAGAATATTCTGGATAATAATTGTGCGTGTGTAAATTGTGTAAATATACATATAATAGTGAAGATTTGAGTATGTAATAATCTTTGCAATGCGTTAATCATATTACTTTGGATCTACAATATTGTTGATATTTTGAGCATTGCAGTGGAAGTGCAATCGCTGAGTTGCTGAGTTGAGTGTATAAAATCTATTTACGATAGAATGAATAATGAAAACATTCTGTGCAAATGTTGATATGAAATGTTCTAGTCCAGTCTAGTGTGGAAATAAATCAGTTTTTTTATTCTACTTGCTTAATCGACTTTTTTTTCCTTATGAGGGCATTTATTTTATTTAATGAGACTAGTAGAATACAAAATACATAAAAAACCAAACATTACTTATTTCAAACTCAGTTCCCTATCCCAATTAGGCGCGGTTGTTTCAAGTTGGATTAGAATAAATGTTCGTTCAAAGCGTAGATTTTCACGGAAACGGATCGTTTGATTGGCGGAGAACGCAAAAATCAAAAGTCGAAACAACCAGCCCTTACAAGTGTCTTTGGACAGCTATAGCAACATGCGTGTATTTAATGGATTAGTGAAAGCTAGCCTTCACGGTCTCACTGGAAAAAGACCACAGAGTCCCCAAAAAGAGATGGAAGCCACAGGGCTTGTGACCAGTCGTCGACAGCTTTAAGGATCCTTTTCGTCATGACCACTTCCTCCCCCGCCTTGAGTGACCTTTTACAGTCAATTATATACTATGCAAAAATATATTTCGAATAAAATCGAAACGAAGGATGTCTCGTAATAATATTAATATCACGAATATTACACCATTCAGATTTTAATATATCGTAATATTCTATCAGATAAATGTTTAATTTCGACAATGCAGTGCGATCATGCATGAATATGTAAAGAAATAATTGTTTTTATTTTTTCTGTGGCTTCAGATTATTGACAAGAAAATGGATGTTCTGTAGTAGTGGCTTTCTAAATGATGGTGGAGTATCTGCAAGCATATCAGAATCAATGTTAGGGTCAGCACAATGCATATTGTATCATTATCAATCTGAAAATTTAATTCGTAACAGTAGATCGACTGTCGCCGACTACTTTCTGCTAGGCCCTGCGGGGGGCAATTGTGGCTCTATTCCTGCTGCCTTCAACACTTCTATAATCAAAATGCGTGCATGAAAAATTTATGAAAGTGGGCGAAGCGAGTGGAGTATGCCAGGAAAGAAGAGAGTGGAATTCTATCCTCTGGAAACCTAGGTGAAATGGCATGATGGTAACTCAGTTGATCATCGCTGAGAGTGTAACATTTTGGATGTACAGCCAGAATTACTGGAGCTGATAATTCCATAAAACGTAACATCACTCGGTAACTCATCGTCTTTTGATGAATTACTGCGTGAAGTTACTGTGAATTGTGTATTCCATTTATGACGACTATGAATTTTCTTTAATTACATTTACTCGTAATCTTTTGGCACTTCATATTTACGACATGAAAAAATAATAATTTTTATGGTCTGATGTCAAGAGGCCAACCGGATTGTCAGAACGGAGTTTGTTCAGTCAATAATTTGTTCGCTATCACGTGTGTACAGATACTGGCAAAAAACAAAAACAATTTCTTGCCGTGTACGCGAGTGACATTAGTTATAGCGGGGTCGCCGCCTGTAAACTTGCAACTTGAAACAAAACGACATTTTAATCTATCCGCAAATGATGATAACACCGCGGCGGGATCGAGAGAGTTTATTTGTGTTTCCCGCGCAACTCTGTTGCTGTTCTGAATTTGCCGCATGAACAAAGTCGCTCTTATCACGTCCAGTGTGGTCCTCGTCGTCGGCAGTCGACAGTGCGATCTAAAGTTACAATCTGGAAAAAATTTCGTGTGGGTGATGATTGATAATAGAGTTATCAACAGTTGAATGAATGCCAGTCACAACCAGTGAAGAGTAGTTTTTTTAAACAAGTTTTTATTTTATTTGTTTGATCTAGAATCGCTTGTTTATTTGTATTAGTGGATGACGTTACGTTGTTGTATTCAGTGGTTGTTAGAATCATCTATGTACTGTGCTTAAATTTCAGTGGACAGAATCTTGCATCAAAATCGTATTATCGGTTATTATAATCTTGATATTCATAAATAATTTGTATTTCTGAGTATGTATTGTAGTGAAATAACGTGCATTAACAGTGTCACCCAACCTTTCGAGTGCGTATCTAATTCCATGCGTAATTCTCAGCGGTAGGTATCCAATAATTATAGTATTCAGTTGGTTTCTATTAACGATTTAGTATGTTCTTCTCAATGATAAGTAATTTCGGTGACGCAAAACTTTGTACTGTATTGAAAATAGTCAATGGACTCTGTCTTCTCAGAGTATTCTAAAATTGGTAAATATTTTAAATTAAACGGGGTCAGTAGTTGCGTTTGTTTTATACGTTTTAACATAAACACAATATTCATCATTTCATAATATATTTAAAACGTTAGCCGCACATATTTTCTAAGCTTTTTTATATTTAGGCATTTTTATGATCATTAAATTGTGTGGAATACATTAACTATGTCCCTCTGTGTGAGTTTAATTACAATTTTATACAGGGTGTCTCATAGCTAATAGCGAAAACTGCAGGGGATTCTTCATGCAATTTTGAATAGAAAATATTCTTTACACTTTGTGTAAAATGTCGATAGTTATCAAACTTGTATCAAAGCGAATACCTTTATGATATTCCACATAAGTTGCTGTAGTGATAGTCCAACGTTTTAAGTAAAAGATATTTAAAAAAAATGCAAACTTTGATGTCGTTTATCTCCATAACTGTCAACATTTCACCAAACGTCTAAAGAATATTTTCTAATCAAATTTGCACGAAGAAGACTCGCCCGAAATTTTTGCTACTGGATATGAGACACCCTGTATATTACTACTCAAGTTTCGAGAGTAACAGAATCTCTCATCTACAGAAACTACTTTTAGAATTAGAATTTTTCATGGATTAGGTGGGAATGTGAATAATTATTTGATTAGGTACTGACAAAATGAGCTGGAGTCGCTGATGTAAATAATGGTGGTAATTACGGGAATATAAATATATGTACTATTTAACTCATCCATCCCTTCACACGTAAAATAATGAATGACAAAAAATGAATCATTTTGAAAGTTTAGAAATTAAAAGAAATTTGAACTCGGGTATCAATTTGCTTAAAAAATTACTTTCACCAACTCATCTCTTATTTCAATATTCCCGTTACAACCGCCTTTACACTAGGATGTGCGTGAAAGGTGAATGCATCTTGAATGACCGCTCGAGACTGATTGACAGGCGGGCAGGCGGGAGAAATATCCACTTTTTGGGTCAATATCAAGCAAAAATTTAAATGAAAAAAAGTTTGAATATTAAATATCAAACATAATAATAAAATAGATATCTCATTAGTGACATCTGTGGTCATTTAAGGGAAATAAAAAAGGTTTGGATGCCAGTCGTAAGGATTATTACAACACGTATATGGAAAATATTGTAAAATTTAATATATACAACTTACAAAAATTTGATAGACATGGTATTCTATCATGGGCATGGGAAATGGTGAATGTAACATTGTGTAAAGTGATCACTTAAGCCAGCCGTACGATAGGTCGTAAACGCTATGAACACCCAAAAGACTTCCATACCTACTTTCCTATAAAAATATAATTTCGTCTCTGTGAGACAACTATAATATATATTGAATAATAATTTCGTTTTGCGTAACGTACGTAATTTTGTTCAAATTCACGGCTAAAAAAACAAATTAAACGGCCGGAGAAATGCGCTAGCATGTTGCTGCAGCCGCATCTCCGTAGACTGCCAGAAAGATACTATAAATATTTACTAGGGCTTTAGTAAAGATGCGAACCAATGTTCCGTCATTTTTGATGGGTTACAGCTAGTTATACATAATTTCAGATAATAGGATTGCCAGAATATTATAACCTACTGTATAATACACTTTTTTTATTGTGTTACCTAGGTAGTATGATAATGTGATTGATATAATACGATATATACATCACATCTGGTGATTTCTGGAGTATATTTATTAATATACTCAGAGTGTTGTGTTTATGCATGAATCCATTAATCACATGAGAATTGGATTGATAAGTTGGGTTTATTATCTTCTCCAAATAAACAGATAATTAGTTTGGTTCAAGTGACACTCCATTGGAACACAGACCTCATGATACATAACGAAAAGTGACTGATGAAACAGTGCAATCAAATAACTCGAGAATGTATTTTTCTAAATAATGAAAATACAATTTATTTAAAACTATAATTGAAAAATTGTTCAGTAACATTTGTTTGTGTTGTGAAAAAACTCTGAAAACATGTTTTGTATTTTTTTTTAAATTATGTGCTTTATTTTCCTGTTTGTGTCTTATTTGAAAATATACAAATCCTTACATCAGGACATTGGATCATATTAAGGGTACAGGACCTTGGGAGGATAAAAATTAGGTAGAAATCGGGTAATTTTTTAGAAAGAGATAATTAATTGTTTGATTTGCAATTATTAAGGAATATATTGAACTATAATGTGGAAAAATCTATGAATTAACATTTAATTTAGATGTGAGTGTAATGATGGCTGTAGCGAGGTAGATAGAATGAAAAAAGCACCGCTGAGATGGTTTGGTCATGCGGAATGTATAATTGAAGAAAGGATGGTTAAGAAAATATACGAGAGAATAGAGGGCATCTGCGAAAAATCTGGCTAGATACTACAAATATTGGAGGATGGCCCAGTTAAAAGCCTCAACAACCGTAGAGCATGTGTGAGTGTAGCCAAACCAAAATTCTCTATACACGAGTCTTCTGACTCTTATAGTGTTAGTAAAATAAATTGTTCCTGTATTTGAAATGTTAAATGATTATTAATTTTTGTAAAAACAAAAAGAGGTGTGCCAAGATAGAAGAATATGGCCTTCTATCCTCTTTGCCTACCCCTGCGGTAAAACGGCGTGATGGGTTAGTTAGTTTATTGTAAAATTGGCTGCGTCATTCTATTTCTCTGCGACTGACATGCAACATTCCCTGGTGTACGTTTGTTTGATGGAGAAAAGAACGTCACATACTTATTAAGAAATTAAATATCTACAATTTGGTGTATCCGATTTGGGCAAAAACATTTTTTGTAAATTTGGGAGCAATATGAAAAATAAAAAGATTCTTTTCAATAAATGGTTTATCGGGCTAACAAATCCATGTGCTATTGTAGATATGATCTTTTCTGTCTCGAACATGCGTACTAGGAAAATTGAACATCAGTCATGGAGGTGAAGCTCCATGTAAATGGTCGTGATGAAGCCATTTTTTTTAAATTTTTCAAAGACAATAATAGTTTAATAATTATCTTAATAAGTGCCAATAAAAAAAAAATATAAATAATTAATCATCCAATTTTAGTTGTCCAGGGTGGTCTAATATTTTTTGATACCACGAGGTTGTGTAACCCCTTAAACTAATGACGTAAACATAGCCCAAGAATATAGTATAGAACCTGGCTTTTAAAAAATAGAGTATCCACCTACTTCGAAATTAATAACCCTTTAACAATATTAATTTCTGGATCTTTTCTCCAATTTACAGATGCGCGGAGTGCCCCCGTCCGAGAGGGCGTATACCCTGCGCTCCAGGCCTCCTCCCCCGCCGCTGCCCCCTTCTCCGGTCAGTCTGGCCAGCGGCAAGCTGACTCCGCAGGCTCTCCCACCACCACCCCGACAGGATCAGGTAAAAATCCTCATTGTGTTTTTGGAGCCTGTACGTGAGTGTGGACGCGTTTAGTGTATGAATGAGGGCACGATGAAGTGTGGCTTCTACATATTGACCGTTTTCGTGTAAACACAAAGCAAGTTGCAATGATATGCAGAAGCCGAAAATTTCGGAACATGCTAGGAGTTGCTAATAGAAGTTGTGTGTATAGGTGCGGACCTTTTTTAAGTTGTTAGAACTGCTAAACATCCCATTCTCTCACCGACGACACAGCTGGTTATATAGACCGCATATCCTAGTAATTGGGTTGTTTTAAACAATGTTGTTTCTATGGCAATCTGGCTGAAATGTTTTGGCGCTTAGAAATTGATGCTGATGTAGATAGAAACGTGAAGAAAGATGTGTGAAATTTTATGTCCATAATAATAATAATGAATAATTAAAAAAACTGCCTAAAAATATTTTTGATTAATTTAATAAACTATGTGCTTTTAGTTACACCATATATGTGACATTGAAATTCAGTAAAATTATCAACTGAACTAGATTTTTCTCATTACCTAATTATAGAATTACAATAACACTGGCAATATTTCTGGTATCTTATTAATGATTTATTATAATCCCCTGATTACACGTCTTATCGGTCTGGGTATTTAATAACTTATCTCGCAATGGCTATCTATTACTTTGCTAAAATAATATGTGCAATATAATTTCAATAATTTTTGTATCATACTGAGAAAATCGGGATTCTCATAATTATTATCATTGTTTATGTCATTACTAATTTGTCATTTTATAATAATTGATAAACTCTAATATTTTATGACTTTTGACACCAAAAAAATGTTTATAATTTGCATAGATCGCTCTGCAGGTCAATATTATTTGTAGATAAACAATCGCTTATTTTATTTGCTAATTTAATTACTAAAAACAATATTCATCTATTGATTTTCTAATAACATTCTTTCACTTGACTTCTTCAATGGAAATTTATTTCTCATTCAATGTGGATAATTGCGTAGCAGACAAAAAAACCTCATTTTCTAAACGTAAACAAGTGTACTAATATTTATCGCTTATCAAATAACCTCTGACTGCGAGAAATTGGATCGGCGAATTTTTCGCTAGAAAAATTTCTTGATAAACGAGTGAGATCTAATAAATATAAATGAAATTATCCTTATTTGCTTCTTCTTCAAATGTCGTAAATTTATTTTGTGGTAACATAATTATAATTAATATAAATTAAAATAAATTTGATAAATTAGAAATTTTGGAAATAAGAAAGAGTGTAAATAGTAAATTGAATATTATAAATAATCAGGTCCTTTTTGCAAATAGTTATCTTTTAAATTTATTTTCATATTAATTAGGTACTTTATATTATTATTTTCCATTTATAACTTTTGATCTATACTTCGATTTTTAAATATTATTTTTGTTTTCCTGATGAAGAAGCCATTGGCTTTGAAACATGTTGATTTTTTTTTTCAATAAATAAGTGGTTTAAACAAAGTTAATTTATATTAATTATCCTTATTTGGTCTATGAAATGAATAAAATTCTAGTCATTAGTAAACAGATTAAAATACATTTATGTTACCTATGGCTAGAGTTTAAATTCTGATTAATGCTTGAAACATTATATTGATCCTTCATTTGCCATCTACAATATGCTTGTTTGCAAGCATCCAATTTGTTGGTTCTATCCGCATGAAAATTTTACTGAATCAAACATTTCCCTACTGAAGCTGAATTATGTTCGGCCTATCTTCAGCTTATAAATTCACTGCCTTTGTCGTGTATTGACCTGTTTGGTGAAAGATTATCGATTTAGAAGCCTGCAACAGAAAATTTCAACTATTAAGTATCCGGATGTAGTAGTCACAAGTATTTTGGAATTCAATTGTTTCCAATGGATGTAAATTGATGATATGGAGGGTAGAAAGCCAAAAGGGTGTTAGTGATTATGTATTTGAAACTTTACAGGAGAGCAAAATAATGTTTTGTCAATATTTCTTGTATTTTTAACAATTTCCATATGTTGGATAAACAAATGTGTAAATCATTTAATAATAAAAGAAACATTGACAAAATCAGATTGACAGAACTTGGTTTTGCTTTCCTGTAAAGTTCGAAATTATCAGTAACGCCCTTTTGGCTTTCTACTTTCGATATGGAGATGCAACTGGCAGAATTTCAAGACAGTGTTTGCCGATTTCAGAATATGGAAATAAATCTTTTGAAGAAGAATTTTCAAAATGAAGACTGCCACTACGAACAGGAAATTTGGAGCATTTTGAACCGATTGCCGGACACTTTTAGCACCCTGAAAAATCTAGCTAAAGATGGCTTTACTACGATTTATCCCTCCACATACTTTTGCAAGATCTCATTTTCAGTGTTAAATAATATAAAAATCCATAAAAGAAATCGACTGACAAATTAAGTTAGTAAAGCTTGCTCGGGCTTGATTTGCACAAGATACCAGTCTTAAATTGACGATTTAGCAAGTGAATATTCAGCAACACAAAAATATTACTAATGTAAAGAAATATATGTTTTTACTTATTTAATAAATTAATATATAACTACTTTTTTAACTAGGGCCGCAAATATTACAAAATCATGGATATTTCTAGATTTGACACGGCACCCGAGTTGTGATAGGTTTTTTCCTTATTTGGACACACCGAGTTTAAAATATTAGCTAACCGTCACCGACTTACACTGAAAACTGCCTATAATGACAGCTTTTACTAATTTTCCAGACCATAAATTCACATAAAAATACACATATCCATACAAATTTTATTTTGCATTTTATACTTGTAATTGTTTATTAATTTCTCTAACTTTAAATGTAGCAATATTTTGTGTTATTTTTAAGGTAAAGATACACATGCTTATTAGTGTCATGCCACTTATTTATAAATAAATTAGAAATATATAAACAATAAAAAAATTAAACATTTCACAAAGTCGTAGGACCATCCCGCTTCGGGAAACCCTCTTAGAGACATGGAACAAATCAATGTCCAGGGTAATATTGTTCAGCGTAATAGTAGCTCTTCCATTGGCAGGTTCGTCCTGTATATTGGAATGTGAAACAATCTATGCTGACGCTGTCTAAGGTTTATCTAAGGAATTATCAGGAACGTACAAACCAATGCCCCGCATAATTCTAGCATTATCGATCATACCTCGGAACAAATCAATAAAAAGGCATATTCCTTCTAGTCTCAAATACATATTCCTTCTAGTCTCTAAACCCGGTTGGGTAAAGTCAAGGATAATGCCCATACTCTCTCGTGTAAAGATATCTTGGAAACATTTTTTGTACTTTTTCTATCATAAGAGAGTACTTAAGCTCATGTGACCTCCAAATCATGGAGCCACTCTCAAGTCCACTTCGGTTTAAACATTATACATTAATTTGGTGTAATAGAAAATTGTACTTGATTATTCTTCTCAGTAATAATAATAACATTACGAAAATATTTCAGAATGCTTCCAAAGCGACGTTCGTGTGCTACGTGTGCGGCGCGACTGCCGCTTCCTCGGCCCTCCGCCTCATATATTGCTGCAGGAATCCAGAGCGTGAAGCTTACTTCCCTTTCCTGACGCAGCTTAAACCCTTCCCTGAAGCCAGCCCCATCAGTCCCCAGGGTATACAAATCATTTATAATAGTCTAAGATCCCAACTAAGGTCGACCTTCACCCATCTGTTTACCAAATGAAATATATTTTTTAGCAATCATAATACATTAACAAACATATTGCGAATGGGTTGCCTGGTGAAATTAAGTCAAGCCTACCTTTAATTAAAATTAATGTGATTCATTTTTTTTTCAATTTTTCACTTTACTGTTAACCAAACAAAATCAATATTGATTTATTTGAATCCAACTTGCAACAACCGGGCCTTAGTCTGAGGCACTGCTGGCTGCTACGCTGCGTCCACCTTGATCTGTTGTTTAGACTGTTGTACCATAATAAATATTTATTATTATTATTTATTTATTTATACAGTAGATACATGTTTTTTTTAATAATAAATTGATTCTATATTATAATATTTTTACAGACATTATACTCCCCATAATATGAGCCGAAGCTCGAGCTTATGGGAGGAGTATTTACAAGCTAAATTAAAGTATAAAACAAGAATTAAAGAATTAAAGTATAAAAGAGACATGTGGGCAGTGTTACAATTCATCGTTGTCGAAATATACAATATATATATATATATATATATTTAATTATTTAGGAATGGTCCAGATATGTTCTTCATGCAACAAAACGATCCCGCTAAAGTACCCGGCCTACGGAGACAACGGACAACTTCTACCTCCCCCGTCACAACCCTCCACCCCCACGCACCCCTCGCAGGAGAGAGATATAAGGTAAGGGTAGCTCGGTATGCTCAGCACAAACTAAAATTGGATTTCGGCATCTGGAATCAACGACTCCTCGGAGACGGAATATTAAAGGTGAGTACTTTCTTAGACCCGCTGCGGACAACTGTAACCTTTAGACGATAGTGCCGTTTAATCCTAATTCTAGAACCTTGGTGGTGTGTGTTGATGTACATTTTGTGGGGTTAATTTTTCCATTTTCTATGTGTGGGTGTTTTTTTTTTATAAACCGTGCTGTAATTTGTAATAGTGTTATTGTTTTACGGGACGAAGATTATAAATATATTGGTATTATCGAATATTATTTAAAGGAGTATGGGTGTGTGGTGTACGCTAATTTTTTTTTATATATATGAATTTAACGATACCAGGGATATTACACTGCCTTTTCAAATGCATTATGTATTCTCGATTATTATAGCGTTAACTTAGCAGTTGCGCGTAATTATTAATTATTAAAAAATTGATTATTTTTAATGTTGACCGATTTCTATACTGCCGCATCTTTGTCAGGACGGACAATAATGTGCATCCATCCTTATGAAAATATAGTGGTGTTGGAGCTGATTAAAAATAATCGATGCCGCTTATGCAATGTTTTTTTTTAAATTAACTCTTAAAATAAAATTGCCGCAACTTAAACTCAAGTCAAACTAGCTCGTCAAAAGAAGTAAAAATAATTCTTATTTTACAATTTCCATGGCAAGTACGGAAACTGTTTTCACCACCATCAACGTCAGTATGTGTCGATCCACTTCAGGATGAAGGTCTCCCCACAACGTTTGTGTTTGTGAATCTCGTCGACCCAACATATAACTCTGATTCGCCTAGTTGTCTTTTATCACCCCGTGATACCACTACTGGAGTATTTGATTCATTCAATGCACTGGCTGCATGGCCCGCCCATTTCAACTCTTTCGACGTTAATTGCTTTTTCGCTTTTGCTTCTAATTTCTTCTAGCATAATCCAGCACGCATCTTTCCTTAACACTGTGTTGATTTTTAATAAGTGAAGTCTGTTTCATTCTGCTTACCAGTATCGTAAAAAAAAAATTCTCGCTTACACGGCATATTATACAAATAGTGATCAGGTCCACGTCAGATGAACATTTGAGCTGCACTGGCGAACTTGCACGGTCACAAGTACTCATCTAGTACTTTTAGTCTAAATCATAACTATGAAAATATGACATAATGGAACACTGACTACCTGCTCACATGGAGTATAGGTCAAGTGAGAGGTATATAAGCAATATCCAAAAAGTTTTGAATGCAGCCGAAGATTTTTAATTTAGAATGTATTAAATTCGAGATTTTATAAGAAATATAGTCCTATCCCTTCCAAAATCATGTTTCCAAATAACTTAAAAGCAAAGACAGCAATATACTCGTAGTGTAAAAAGCAAAGGCAGCAATATCCTCCTCATCAACCAGTCAACCCCCAGGGATGTGTCATATCATACTAAAGTTAAAGTTAATGTCGATTTTAGACTGAAACATCGTAGCAAAGGCAGCAATATCCAATTACGTAAATAGCGAAAGCAATAATGTCCACTTAAATTTGGTAGCAAACGTGGCAATATTAGCTTGTAGGTCTTGTGGATAGGGCTCTCGCCTCATGATCCAAAGGTCGCGGGTTCGAATCTCACTCCAGACCAGCAATTTAGTCCTATTTTCATAGCACAAACGTTTAGCTTAGTTTTAAAAAGTAAAAATATATGTGACACGTATTCTCTGTATGATGTGACACGTGTTCACACCTCTATTTTTTTAAAAAAAGAAAAAATATATATAAAGGAAAGGATGCAGATTTTGAACCTGCTTCGTAGTTGCATGCCGGCCAATTGTCTGCGCCTGCCGTTGATCTTCAACGCATGCGAAGATCAATATTCGTCTAAACTGACTTTAAAAACTTGCACTCGTTATTTTGAATTTTATCATTGCAGATTTTTAAAGGACACTGAACTTTAATTTCACTTCATTTTTTGGATCGTCCGGTTCGTTGTCAAAATGCTGGTTTACTCTTTAAAACCCTCCATTTGACTCGTCTCGATTAAACTCAGTTTTCTCATCTTTGCCGCGATGGAGTCCGTTCTGGTAGACACATTTCTCGGCGACGGATGTAAATATCATAATCGTCCGTTATGATTTGCAGATTTAAACCGTACGACATGGGTGCGGTGGGGCGACAGCCAGTCGGTCTGAAACGTGACCGTGCCCCCAGCGGGGCGGGGTCACCCCAGCCCCCTCCCCCCGCCACAGAGAACGGAGTGGGACACTATCGGTGAGACAAACACAATATTCTCTCATTTTGGGAAGGTTTTGGTCCATTTTTCCATCATTCAATGAAATTAATTCTTCCTTTCGATATCGCTACCTCATCCATTTCTATCGAAACGTTTTCAAATATTTTTATAAACACCGTCAATACTAAAATGCTTACCCCCTTCAAACTAATCCTCAACTGCTTGTGTTGCGTATATTCTGGGTCTGTAGAAGAGCATGCTAACAATTAAATTATCATTTTACTTATTCATTAAAAAATGTTATCGAAAAAATGTCATCCCTCGCTTGCTTCTGTGAAATACAGTGAAATATATGTCGATTTCATAATTATCTTTGATATATCTCTTCCTACAGACTACTCTTCAAATATTCTGGTGAAAAATATGATATAAGCGAAACAGGAACAATCGGTGCAGAAAATATTCTTTTTAGCAGTGAATTTAATGATTCATTTAATCAAGCACTAAAATAATTAAGATCAATTCCCAAATAAAAAGGCGTGAGTAATTCAAGACAAAAAGCAATTTTTGTCTAAGCCATAGATGCCTTAAAAATAAATGTTGGTTAGGTGTCTTATCACTAAATACAGTAGAAACTCGTTAATTCGAAATTCAAGAGAACCAAAAAAAAATCGATTATGCGGGACCTCGTCAAGAAAAAAAAAATCGCGATGCGATTTTTGCTTATTTCAAGAAATCATTCCAAAAACCCAATATTTATTTTGGTAATACAAAGATTGCGACATTTCTAAAGTTACCCGATATTGACACATTTGTCGTTCTCACTTGAGAAAAAAAACGATATATTTTTAAAATTTTGCTAAATTTAAAAAAAAAAATTGGATTATGTGAACTAAAATGTATTGATTTATGGTGCAAGGGGCGAAAATTATTTTGAATTACTAAGGTTCTCGAATTATCGGGGTTAACATGAAATTAACATTTTTGAGACTTGTAGGTTTAAAAATCTCAAATTATGGGGTAAGGATTTTTCTACCAAAAATAATACTTAAGCATTACAAATGTATGTGGTGTACATTAATTATTTTTAATGTCCATATATTATGTAGGTGTCCATACTTGGCACTCATTTAAATAATTCCGGAATTAAATGGATAGGAGATTCATAATCGTCCAGCAACAAGAATGCAAATTCATAATTTACATTTTAATATTTTGTTCATTTTCTTCTTGCGATATTTGTATTTATTCAAAGGTTTGCTTGCTTAATTAATATTAACCATATTAAATTATTCTTGTCTATAGGCACAACAGTTGCTTTGCCTATGATATGATAAAACCTGAATCATGAGTGTATTAGTTAAATTACCATACATTTGCATTTAATATGATCATTGCTGTTAGTAAAAAAATATTAATTATACCTGATGATGAGATTGACTGCTCCTTTAGAAAGTATAGTATCAAACATTGTGTGTTTAGTGCAAAGTTTAAATAAAAATTATTTTAAATGAAAATGTCACACCACAAAGTGACTGCCATTCAATAATATTGCAGTTATATTTTATATCATCTTCGTCCGAATGAACGTTTTTGAAACTGGTGAACAAATAAAAATTTTAATTGGTCAACAACACTGTGTCATCATAAGATGCCATTATTGCTAGAGGTCACCCCACGTCCACTTCGCTTTTTATTGAAAATAACTGCATAGTTTTTTGATTGGTGGGAAATGTAAAAATATATGCTTAATATTTATGCAAACATATATCATATGTGGGGTTTTTATTTAACAAACACAAAAACTTTTTACAGTCAAATGATTTATTTACTCTGGAAATTTCATTATTTTGATATCTATTACAGAGGAATTTGACCTGTATTAATTTTTTTTTATAAAAAATAATTAATACAGGTATGATTATAAAACTGAATTGCTTTTTGACTGTACACAATTATATGATTGATTCAATATCAATTATCGACAACAAAATCATTATACTTATAAGTAAGTACAAAACTTAAAAGATATTGGGTACAGCTGATTCGTGAATCACAACCCTGTGACGTCTTTGTATTTTATTTTTTAGCATACAGATTACCATTTGTTGTTAATAAGTCTGATAGATAGTCCTAGCATGACATTAAAGTACAATGAAAACTCTTTTTATGGCAGAGAAATTAGAAATAATGTAGAAAATAAAAATCAAATTGTTGGTTTATAATCAATACAAATTACTTTTAAAACATTTTTAATATGGTTGTGTGTTTCTGTATGCATGTAACTGAAGTGGTGTGTATGTGTCCGTTGTACTCTATTTCATGTTATTATGTTACTGTATGCATGTTATTACTGTGGTATGTGTATATCTGGTGTACTCTATTTCATATTATTGTTATTACTGTGGTACATGTATGTCTGGAATGCTCTATTTCGTGTTATTACCGTTAATGTGATGTGTGTGTGTTACAATCTTACATTCGTCCATTTTAAGAATGAGTTGGCAAAACTACTCTTTCTCACGGGTTAGGTAGGAACTGGTCTGGTTTTGGTGTGTCAACTATGAGAACAGATGTGGAAGAAATGTCGACTGGTCAGGGGTTTGCAAACAAAAGGTAAGCGCATTGTTTTTCTGCATTTCCTATCATTTTCCTCGCAAAATAATTCTTACAAACCAATGTGCTTTTATCATTAAATATAAATAATGACATTTTAATACAGTTTGCCCTATGTAAAAGATAGCAAGCAGTCATTTCAGTTTATTCTTAGCTGTGCCTATCGCTGCTTGTCATAAATAACGGCCCGTTCCGAAATACTTCATTTTTCATTTAATGACATAACTACGCTGTGCACATTGGCCGATACTGGCCCACTGCAGGCCTTTGCTAGTGGATAATGGATCGTGGCGCGCAATGCGGATGTTGTCGGTTTTTCAGGCACACTTCAAAGGAATCATGGTGTAGCGTGGCCGGTGGTTTTCACAGTCACCCATTATTCAGTTCCTCACTTTCCGCTGAAGGGTTGATGCGTTTATCGTGTCATGGTATCTTTCGTTTTGAGATCGCCGAAATGTCGCTATCGTGGAGTAAGAAGAGACTTTCAAGTTTATTGAATCATATCAACCTGAGCCCGCAATTTGGAACTCAAATTGAACTGCATAAGGATAGGAATTGTTCCGTTACGGTGGATTATCAGCATCCGCCACCGCGTTCCGGCACACTTCCATAGTGCTTGTAGGCAGTAAACAAATATTTGCCGCGGCTGTGATTGCTTCGACGTCCATCTTAAGTGCTTTGCCAGGCAGCAATGACTGGTGCACTACTGTGTGAATACCTGTTCACTGAAGGGCAATCCTGGCCCACCGTGGCGCATGGCCCATTGTATACTGCGGTCTTTAATTTTTATCATGATAGGCAGTATCCTTTTGGGTAGGTTGTAAGAAATTTGAATATTTTCCTCAAATCCCACAGTATAACTGAGCAAAGTTTGGAAGGGATAACATTCACTATAATACACCTTTATTTTATGCAGAGTACTAAAGAGTTATAATTCAAAATTTGAGTTCATCGTCCTTACTCTTCTTCGTGTATCAAACGCATGCATAGATACGTGCCTACGGATTTTTAGTTTTATAGATGAACTAGCCGTACATCCGTGAAAGATCACGGGATACAATAATTTCAGGATTTTGAAGCTGAAAATTCATTTTTTTCATTGACTATTCGCTAAAACCTAAAACTATAATAATATAAAAATGTCAAGACTCTAATTTAAGACGTTTAAAAAAATTACTACGAATTTTTAAATTTTGAAACAATTATGAAAAGGTCAAACTCTTAAAAAGTATAATGTCTTATTAAATAAACAATATCTATTGTAAAAAATATGTTTTATTTACTATGGGATTTAATTATGCAGATAAATACTTTAATTAAATTATAAATGTGTCTTAAATAAAAGTGAACGGGACATATTTCCGCTCAAGCCCTCCGTTATCCTTATCAGCCTTATCTTCAGCTCTGTACAATTTTCTAGTCTGTCGATTTTTGTTTATTTCAAAATAGACCAATTTTACTAAGGCAAAGTAATATATTTTAATGGAAAAAATATATCTTTCTACAATAATATTGTTTTCGTCTTCTAAACTAAATTTTTCTCTGTTTAGTTTTCTGTCGCACATATCTAAATTTCTTGGCCAACGTTTTGAAACCTATTTGCAGGGAACAAAGTGCTTAAAACGGAGATGAACGGCAGTAATGTTTTCAAAAAGGTACATGAAAGCCTTGAAATTTAATGCTTTCATTGGAAGCACGGCGATGTTTTCTTTGAAGTGTATCTTCAATCTAATTTTAGATGGTACACTTCCAATCCCCGTACAGTTAAATGAACCGCAATTAATAAAAAAATTGTTTCATTTTTCAGATGCTACATCTGTGCGGGCACCTTCCCCCATTCCTCCATGGAGTGGTTGTCCACCTCCGCCGAGTACATGAATTCCCACGCCATGCACTTCCCCTGCCTGGCCTCGGTCGGCTCGGGGCGGACCGCGCAGGCTCCCGGCGCGGCCGGTGCGGCCGGTGGGACGCCGGGGGCGGGCGGGGCCGGAGGGGGGCGCGTGCTGGCCTGCTCGCGGTGCGTGCACCACCTCGCGCAGCAGTGGGAGACGATGGACGCGGAGCGGGTGCCGCTCGAGCATAGGAGGTGAGTGATTCGGCCTCTGAAATGTTTTGGAAAAACTATTATCGGACCCATTGTATTGTGTGGTAGCGAAACGTGAACCTTGCTTAATATTAGCGAGAGAAAGTTTGATAAATAGAATGTCTCATTATCTTTTTTTTTTATTTCTTATCCATTCTGCTCACCCAATTCTTATCATCTTACAAAGCAATATGCGTCATTTCTCTCATTTACAAAATAGTTGCAGGGAATATAGATAGTGTGCTTTTAACATAACGCAACCTTCAGCCTGTGGGAAATGAGTCTTGAAAAATGCGCAACATTTGGAGCGTGTAATAAAATGTTGGTCACTATTTGGTCTGTTGAGGCAGTCTAAAATCTGGTTTCGAATGTTTCTTTCTGTGTGCAGAGGTTGAGTACACACCCATACACCTTTAAGGGAACATTGGATACGACTATGTGGATGTCTGTGAATGAAGAAGATGGGGCGATTATACGTAAGAAAATAAAAATAGGTTTACGTGACTGGAGGGATCACTGTGATAAAGTCGGCAGTGGAGAACATTACTGCATAGGAGGCAAATATTCTCAATGGATCCTAGTGATGGTTGAAATTTTTTCTGTGATTATTGAGATTTTTTTTTGTCTTTCCAAGTAATTTGAATATAGATTTCACGATTATGATTGTTGATTCACCCGATAATTCGAAAACCTCGGTAATTCGTAATTCTAAATAATTTTTAGCCCCTTGCACCATAAATCAATACATTTTAGTTCACATATTTCGTTTTTTTTTTTACTTTAAATTTTGTATTAATGGGGTTCTGCATAATTCGAAATGATTATTTTGGGTCCCTTAAATTTCGAATTAACGAGGTTCTATTGTAACTGCAAAATAACTTTTTGGTAACAGTATTTATATTAATAAAAATGAAACGCTGTATAAAACCACTTATTTATTTATCTCCCATATATTTTTTTTTGCTAATGTCTATGCTTAGAATTTTAATTTCGAGTGTACGTATCATCCTGATGAAGGAACCATTGGCCCCGAAACATGTTGATAATAAAATAATGAGTGGTTTTATATTGTTTTCTTTTCATTAATACCACGTGATTTCACTATATTTGAAATATTCACAACTGAATAAGTCAATGAATTGTTTTAACCTTCCAGATATAACATACCTTCCCCGATGCCCTCCAACTGTTCAGCCAATGGCGAGAGAATCATCCCCACCCCACCCTCCACAACGTCTGAAAGGACGATAGCTTCTAATTCCGGTACGTCACATTATTTTACTACTCTGAACATTCTGTATTTCATTAATGTGTAAAGACGTGTTAAGCCAGATTGGTTGACTCAGTCTTCCCCATATAGAATACAAAGACAGCACTAAAAGTGTCTCACAGTGTCATGCAGTGTATCGATTTCTTAATGTTTTATATTTTGACTTTAAGTTTTTTTTATTTATGATTATTTCAGCTTTTAGATGGTTTTTTTTGTTGTTTTTTTTCATCTTTTAGCTGGTAGCTTTTAGATGATGCAATATTTTCACGCGATTTGACCAAGAATATTTTTTTAAATGTAATAAAACACAAAAATAGGCATATGAAAATGAAAGTGTGACAATTTAAAACTAAGAAAATGAACAGACGAGTTGACTGAACTTCAAGTAATCTTGCCTTTTGGCGAGATCTTCATCTTAGCCGGCCTATTGTCCATTTGGGATGTGTTTACAGTTATACAGGTGTTCAAAGCGCTGTGATTGGTTAATCCCCATGCCGTACCATGCCGATGTGTGGTATCGCAATTATTCACATTCATTCAAATGGCTGTGTCAAATTTATATGAAAATTATTTTACATTTCGAATTATGATAATTCATTTGAGAGGGATAGTAAAGGATTTTTTTCAAATCGTGTCGAATTTGAATCAGAGTTTTTTGTATTAACGAGTTCTTAGGTAACATTTTGTTTGAGAATTTATTTGAGAGTGATAATATAGGATTTTTTTTTCAAATTGTATAGAATTTTGAATAATTGTTTTTTGTATTAATGGGCTTTTACTGTATTATTAATATTGATTAATCTCATTTCAGCGTGTACATCAATATACTGTTTCCTGTGTGGCCTCCATTCCGACTTCACGTTAGCCAGAGTCCTGTACGGACATCCGCAAGGAAACGCCCCCTACTTTCCTAATTTATTAACACATCAGGTACGCAACCCGCTTATGGAAAATTAATCTGTTAAAAGCTTTGAATTTTACACGGGAACGCGCTTTCGCATCGTTCAATTTGTTCTTATTCAAAAACATAACGCGACCCATACTGCAAACGTGATATCTTCAGATTTTTTTCCTTGTTATTGTGTTTTGTATATTTTGTATATATTTTTGTGTTCACAAGATTTTTTTGTTTTGCAGAGTTTACCAAATGCCGAGCAGTTGAGAGAAGATGGTTCGGCCCTAGTCTGCACATTTTGCTATCATTCCTTATTAAACCAATGGAGAAGGTATTTATTGATATACTCTTTGAAGTTAAACTACATTACTGATATCAAAATACATCATTCTCTATGTGACAATGTCCATCACTAATGCTATACTAGATGGCGCAAATAATGAGGCATTAAAATAATGTGACCCAAAATCAAAAGCATTAAATCATAATTCTCTATGTAACAATGTCCATCACTAACGCTACCAGAAGACTCAAATAATAAGCTATATAAAAAGCAGCTTGCATGTACATATGTTTAATTTTCACACCTTGCTCCATGAGCGAGTTAGCTGTGAAAATTCAACATAATACAACTTCCAAAAATTTGATAGATGTGGTAGTGTATCATGAGTGGAATTGGTGAACATTATGTTGGGGAAAATGATTTATTAAGCCAGCCATATGATGAGTCGTAAGTCCTACGAACTCCCAAAAAAAGACTTCAATACCTATATACTTTCCCATATAAAAAATAGCTTTGTCTGTACGAGACATCTATAATATATCTTGATTAATGGTATCCCCCTAGGGATAAAATCCAGTATTGTGTTCTTGAAAAATTTGAACACCCAAAATATTCTGAAAAAGAGACTTTTTTAACATGTGAAAATTTATATTTTTTAAATATAAATAATTTGATTTAATTGCAGATATGGATTTATTTTTATAATTCAGTACTGATGCGATTCTGTTATCGCACCATTATTTTTTAAAAATGTTACTCATCCAAAGCGTGCTCTAGGTACGAAGCCGCTGTAGGATACGGCATGGTGCCCCCCGACCAGAGAACATACAATACCCACGACTACTGCTGCCATCTGTGCGGTGTCACTACATATAGAAAACGAGTTAGAGCATTACCCATAAAGGTAAAAATGTTATTAATTTATAAGCGCATTTTACAATGGCGCGTGTACATTGGATGGGACAAGTTTCATAGATTTATCTGAGCTAATTCTCAGCATCACGTACAAGGGGGTCTCACCCCCCTGCGTGTCTCTCTACCTGCTAGCCACCCCTATTTAGTGCTGTACACGCCTACATCGATTCCACAAATTCTAGCGGGCCTAGTGATTCATACCATTCACCCCACATATTCCTTACGCACCCGCATCCCTTACTCTCGCCTTCAGTTCGTTGGCTGTCTATACATGCTTTAAAATGTTTTTCTGAGATACATTCGAATTTTGCTGCATGGAATTGGTAGGTCTAAAAAAATTTAAAATGCAAGCCGAATAAAAGTTATCATGACAATGAAAAATACGCAACAATGGAACGTCAACGTTCGGAACAATGGAAGGTCAAAAGGCAAGGCACAAGACAACATAAATATCAAAGCACATCATGGTGGCAAGGTGCTTGCCGATATGGGTGTTTTTTTTAAGTTTTAGAGAACTTTAAAATGAAATAAAACGCATAATAATCTTGGTATTGCCTTTATTGGAAAGATATTTTGGTGCAATTAGTGTTTAAAAATATAGGTGATTTTTTTAGAGGTTTTTTTTTGAATTGGTGACACCATTTCCAGCGACAGCTAATTTGACAGCTGTTAGCTGAATTATCCTCGGTTTGGTTTGCCATTTCATCATGAATATATTTGTGCCAGTACTTGCAAATTTATTTTGAAAATCGTGGCAATGTTGTATTTTTACATCCTTTTATTTATCTTCACTATCTCTCAATGAGAAATCATGTAATCAATTTTTAACCTATATCCTGACCAGCAACGCTCTGAAATTTGGCAAAGAGACGTATTCTAGATGACAATACAACTATCATTCATTAATTTTACAAAATTAGTTTGATTTTATTTTTTATATTAAATAAAATATTTGGGGCCGTATGAACAATGAATCCCATTTTTTATAGTAACCTATTGGTTAATATTATGACATGCCATGGATTGAAATGAAAAAGTTCAACCCGGAGGTGAAAGAGATGGACCGATGTGGGTGCTTTCACGCTCACAAGACAATCCTGCCATTAACGCTGAGATCAAATTTTATCGACAAATGATATTGTGTACGTCATCCTGATACTAAAAGATATATAATTTAAAAGTTTGCTTTTAAATGATCATATTATAATTTTTTTTTAAATTTTTCCAGGAATTTCCCTTTCTCATACACAGGCGGAATGAAAGTTCATTGCTATTAGAAAATGGCGATTTCGCGGTCGTCTGCCTTGACTGTTACGAAAGCCTCAGGTAAATATCGTCGACTGATATGTTTTTTCCGATTTATTATAATTCTTACAGATTTATGACAGCTTAGGGCCAGTTGTTTGATCAGGCGTAAGAGTAATAGTTAAGAAAAAAGCATAGATTTTTGCGTTCTCCACCAATCAAAACACCCGTTTTCGTAAATCTATGGTTTTGTTTAAATCTTACTCTTTACTTCTGATCAAACAACAGGCCCTTAGCCTTTTAAAGGTTAAGTGAAAAGCAGTATAAATGGTTTTTCACATAATGCGTTTTTTGTTTAGGATGCAAGCGCAAGAGTATGAGAGATGGGGCGTCCCCGTGGAGAAGAGAGAGTACAACTGGATGATGCAGCCCCCCCCACCGGAAGACAGTCCGGAGTCGGCCGTGGCCAGACTCCCCTCGGGGGAGAGGAGCGATAAACTGGTGAGTTTGGATATCGATATAAAAAAATAACGATAGTATTTTTCCCACTATGACGCGCAACAAATCTGACGTATTTTATTTGCAGGTTCCCCAGTCCTTGTCGGCAGCCAGGCCGAGCCGGAAAAACAACTCACCAAAGCACGGCTCTGGGATCGACAGGACCAAATCGGGAGCCAAGATGCCATCATCGCTCGCAGCGCCCGACAAACACGACCAGGGTGAGTGTCTTTCGTATTTCCGGCCTGAACTGATGCCTATTGTTACTATGTTGACTGTTAATTTCTCCCCGCTTCCGTTAGACGGTATGCGTCTTACTCCACAGGTATTGTGACAAATTTTGTGGTTCATCTTTACTATTCTGCTGTCTGCTTTTAATCATTTATTTGAGCAGACTCTGACAGCGTTTAAGCCTCTGATGAAATAATATTTAATCACGGGGCGCAAATGACTTTTATTAATTATTGACGGGATCGGCGTTAAGATTATTCATGATGATCATTAAAACGGATGGAATATAACTAAGTATGTTTTCTTTACTTGAGTCTAATTAAATATTATATATTTTACTACTGGAGTTTTGAGAATGAGAGCCTCTTGTTAGACGGGTGAAATATAAAACATATTATTATTGAAAAGTATAATACTCTAGTAACAATGTCCGTCACTAACGCTATGCGTTTCACATGGCTTGAATAATAATGAGGTGTATTATAAGAAGCAAAAAAATAATTCCCAATCATATTATTGAAAGTTACCATAGTTTTGATAAAAATACAGAGGAGTCAATATTGATAGTAAAAGTAGACGTCTTAATAATTTAGAAGCCCTAGAAATTAAGAAACCCATAAATAATAATTAATCTATTATAAACAACCAAAAAAATATAACTTACAGTCCTATCTTGAATATGTTTCCTTTCACACTATCACCTGTTTCTTTCGCACCCCCCCACTATTTACCCCCATTTGGACACGACACTGAAGTATGTTTATAATTTTATAAAGTTTAATTAGTATTAAGTATACCCTGACGAAGGAACGTTGTTTCCAAAACCGGTTGGTTTTACCAAAAAAAATAGCCGTAATAAACAAAGTTAATTCGATTAAATTAAAAAAAAAATTCTTTATTTAATAATGTAGTAAATAAGTTTATAGAACTCCATAATCACACATATGGAAATAAAAACACTTGTTTTTTAAATGATACCTTTTTAATTTTCTGAGACGCGTTTCGCCCTATGGGGGCAATATCAATCAGTTGGTAATGCCCTCATAAGGCGAAACGCGTCTCAGAAAATTAAAAAGGTATCATTTAAAAAACAAGTGTTATCAAGACGCTACGCTACTCTAGATAGCGCTGTTCTCACAGCCTTAACTGGCGGCCGGAATGTATGTATATGTTAATTGCCCCAAAAATGCCGCTCATATTGCGTGTGTTTCCATTGCCAGCATAAAAAATCGTTTGATTTTTTTAAAGAAACGAGGCTTAACAGTTCATTTTAAAATACATTTACATATAATTTAATATGCAAATATTATATGCATTATTTAATACGACGATGATATTTATTGATTATTGATTAGAAATAACGAAATACCACATTTTGTTCAATCAATTCTATTTTTACTTCTGGCAAGTCATATCGAAATTGAATTTTGACACATGACGGACATGACCCTTTGACAGGTGAAACGTGTTTAGATACATCTTTTCTTTATATTACGCACATATTAGCACCCAGATTACATGGAAATGAACGCGAAACGCATATATATTTATTTTGAGGTTACATCTTACGCTTAAATTGTGAGATTAAAACACACACGTCACCTTATGCGTAGTTACTGTTTCTAGGTTAACTTTTCATATAAACGATGGAGAATACATTTGAAAATTGTGATGTCGCTATATTATGCACCCAGATTACATGGAAATGAACGCGAGATGTTAAACACACGCTACCTTAAATGTTTATAGCGCCGTTTTTGCGTAAGAGACGCTTCAAGGGCGCTTTACAGGTGTGACATCCCGAAAAAATGAGTTTTTAGGCTCTTCTCGAAGACCTGCTTCTCCATAGATCACACAGGAGTCAGCTGATTCCACATAGCTGGGCCCGCAAAGTTGAAAGCACGTTCCGCAAACTTGGTGGCTCCAGGTCTCCTTGGTACTACCAGCCTGCAGAGTGCCTCCGATTTAGCTGACCACAGCGCCATAATTGGCCGCCAAGCTGCCACAATAGCAAAAATGGAAATTTGTCAGATAGCAAACACAATTGGCCGCGCAGCTGGCCGATTGCTTTCCTGCTAGTATAGTAAAAGTGCGTCATTTATGACGTGTTGCAGGTAGTTCTGGTACATGTATTTTCGCAGCAGACACACCGGGGCAATCGAGTTTAATAATTAATAACCGCGGCACCGAGCGCGCCCCGCACGCACCCTCGGAACAAAAAGGCACCAGCTCCCGGGCAATCAAATTACTACCCCTTTGCGTCCGTGACGCGCGAACAGCGGACATGTCTCATTATAACAAGCCGAACCACTCGACCAAAACATGGGGGGGGTAGCGCGCCCACCCCTATTGACATTTTATTCCAACCCCTGAAATCGAACGGGGCCGTGTGTTGCCTTCGCTTACAAACTGGTGCCTGTTCACCTGTTAAAGTATACGTAGATACACCTACAACTATAGGTCGACCACAATCAAAAGACCATTCCCTAGCTTTGTGCGGTAAGAAGAAAGCGGGGGGAAAGTTGCCTGGCAAGCCGTATTACAAGCCTCAATATGATATTCCAAATCAATATATATATTTTTAAGTTTAACCCTTATAGTGCCGACGAGCGCCATGGCGCTCGTAGGTCGGTGTGCAAAAAATGCCAGCGTCGCGATAGCGCTCGTTTCGACAGCTCACTTTTGGCGCGCGTCAGAGACGGTCGTGTTCCCGCGTTCATATTTTTATTCATTAAATTGCGTTCTAACTTACTTCAATCACGCTTTTTTCTACGCTCATAGGTAGGTGTGCGAAAAATGCCAGCATCGCCGTAGCGCTCGTTTCGACAGTTCACTTTTGGCGTGCATCAGTGCGTTCTAACTTTTTTCAATCACACTTTTTTTCTAAAAACCCTGTTATTATTATTTATTTCTATAATCCTAAATTTGATTTCAAAATGTCGAACACGAGGGAAAGTTCCGATATGGATGTTGAAATGACAGAACAATTCGAAAACTGCGATAGCGGGAGTGATATATATATATATATATATATATATTCTGTAATTTTCTTGTCAATAAATATGTAGTATTCAATTTCTGTGTTTTTATTCATAGTTTGAAATCTTCTGAAGAGAATGTTGAAAAAATTATGAAAATTAGTGTTTTGTAACAGAAATGGTAAGTGGTTTTGGTGTTTATATAAATTATTTATGAAAATGCACTTTTTACTGGCATTTTTAGCATATTTTGACAAAATATTTATGGCACTAAAAGGGTTAAAAAAGGTTACTTACAAGAAAAACTTCTTTTGTGTTCATTTTTTGCATCGTAAAAACATACATATTCTTTGCGTACATTCTTTTGTATGAGGTCTAGCTAAGACTAATATCATTGAGGGTAAATTTTTTATTGTAACGGAAGTTAGCATGTAGCGGAAATGCGAGACTATAAAGATAGTTTCTAAAGTGAAATTTTCGTATGCAACGAAATGCTCGCGCATCCATGCGTGAAGGTATTCATTTTATGAAAGCCACTTGCATTAGTGTGATTAACAGTGCGTTATAAAAACTCGTAACATTATTTTTTTAGTAAATGATAGACGCAAAGATTAAATATAAATATTATTTTCTAAACCTGAAATAATTTCGAATATCTCTATCTGTGACCGTAACTAGAATCCAATAATAGCTGATCTGATTCCGTTTTCAAAATTAGTATGTCAAAATTGTTATTAAATAAAATGAAAATAATTTATGTTATATGTACAGTTTATAAAATATGATGATAGATGGCGTTGTTAGGATTATTTTTTGTTGTAACCTTGGTTATCATTAAACCTTGGTTTGTTTGTAACGTTGGTTACCTCAAAAAATGATACGAAGAATCGTTAACTATCCTAATTTCAAACGTCTGTTCGTAACTCTCTGGAATTAGGCTAGAATTCAACAACACTGTGTGATGACTAGCCGCTAATGAGGTCCTGGCGCCCGAATGTGAACCGTCAATCGGCGCGCGGTTCAGGTTACACTCAAGGGTCGTTATTAATTATTATTATGTCCCGTGATTTTTCGCGGGTTTACGGCTAGTAGTTAATAATTACCGAGTTGCTGGTTTTATATAATTCTACCAGATATTCATGTACATTTAAAACTATCTCATTTGCTTGACCTGAAAGCGATTTTTCCTTTCCTAACTTAGACATATTCGCGATTTTGTGGTCACCGTATCTTTAAGAAAAAAAATTAAACAAAAAAACAAACGCGCCCGTCAGCGTGATACTGAAGTGGCCAATGGAGTAGCTTTAAAAAACGATCAACACTACAATTTACGTGTTACATTGTTGCTTGGTTGCTTGAACATTTGCGACTCGAAATCAAGGCAGGAATTCACCTGTAAATTGTTGTGGACTAGCGCTTTTACATCCTGTATACAAAATCAAATGTCCGTATAAACAATGTTATAATAAATTTGATTAAATGAAATATACAGGTGTCTCATAGTTGGTAAAAGAACTTAAAAATTATCTTTACACTTTGGGTGAAATGTCGACAGATAAGCGACATGAAAGTTTGCTTATTTTTCAATATTTTTACTCATTTTCTCTAGAACGTTGGACTATCACTGCCGTAACTTGTATGTAATATTTAAAATTCATTCACTTTAATACAAGTCAAATAAAATGATTAATACCTTGTAAATTTTTTTTTTCAAATCTTGGCAATGTTTTTATCATTTATTTGACTTTTATCAAAGCAAATTAATTTTTAAAATCAATATATATATATATATAAAGAAACCCGTGTTTCCCTATCCGCCAAGTTTTCTTCACAACCAGATACTACCACCTCCTGGTGGTTATGGTGGTGGATAGCCCTTAGTGTCCCATTGAAAATGTGCGAGTTTGGTGGGGGTGGCTAAGCGTAGGTGGGAGAGGGTGACGAAAATGTGCATTCTAGCATATTGTTTTGTTATGGGAAGGCCGCAAATACTTCAGATTGTTCCAGAATGGGCCCGCCGACTGTGTCGGTAAGTCTAGAAGGTTCCGGAAAAACATGCTCTAAAATGTTGCGGAAGGAGAAGGTTCTAGAAAATTCCCGAAAATTCTATAAGGTTTTAAACTGAGTGGCGGAATGTGTCGGTGTGTCTAGAAGGTTTCTGTACATTCGATAAATTTCTTGAAAGTTCTGGAAGGAAAATATTCTAGAAGGTTTCCGAAAGTTCTATGACGATCCAAACAGTGTACTAAAAATCAACGCGTGGGAAGCCGCGCGGGCACAGCTAGTTCCATATAAAGTTACCGTAGTCCAACGTTTCATAGAAAATAAGTCAGAAATATTGAAAAAAAAAATGCAAACTTTGATGTCACTTATCTCCGTCGACATTTCGCCTTAAGTATAAACAATATTTTCTATTCAAATTTGAATGAAAAAGACTCGCCCTAAGTTTTTGCTACAAGCTACGAGACACCTAATTTAGTGGATGTAGACAAGGTGGGTAATAATACTGACTCGGCTCCCGACGTGCAACGTTACATAATTGATTCCCAATTTATTATTCCGTATTCCCTTGACTCGGAGGTATGTCATTTTAAGCCACCCCCATTAGAAGCGAAAAGCCGTCATCAGTGTCTGCCCCCACGCTCCGTGATGTAGTGTTTAACACGTGTGGCAGACTAGATTTCTCGTTAGTTTTTTCCCTGTTAAAAGGTTACACCAACGTGACATTTTCCAAAAATCGTTTTTTTTTTATCTTATAGCTTGAAGTTCTAAGAATAATTTGAACATGTGAAGAATAGTGATAATACAAAAAATGGGTGAGCAATTTGAAGCTAGCGTGGGTACGTGAATATTTTTTTTTTTAAGGACAGCTTGAATCCACCTCACAGGAGAACAAACCACATAGGTGAACAAAAAAGAACAAACCACAAACCACATAGACACAAAAATAAGAAAAATACTATTATCCACCTCATAGGAGGAGCTATCCCCCTGGAGAACAGACCACATTGGTCACATGTGCACATAAAGCACGATATTTTTTGGTGTTTCCACTTCTATTGATGCTTTCCAAAGTTTTTACCGTTTGAATGAGGATTTGCTCTTGAGCGCCTCTTTTTTAGACGAAGCCTGCCTGTCCCTTACGGATTTGGATATAGGGAGGGATAGGGATCCTTAGAGATTAGGAAGGAATGCTAAAGAAACTACAAATAGTACAAAGCAGAGTGAGGCGCATAATATTAAATTGTAATAGGAGAACTAAAATAACAAAAACGTTGAATGCCCTAGGACTAGAAACCGTAAATCAAAGAATAAAGTATAATGAAATGGTGCAAATGTTTAAAATTAAACATGGATTAGTATCCAAATACTTTGATGACAGGATGAAGCTGAATAGGGATTTTCATTCTTACAATACAAGAGGAAGCGACAACATAAGACTAACCAAAGAAAAAGAAAAACACCTCACAAAATTGTATGATGTATAAAGGTATAAATATCCTCGATAGCCTGCCAGAGGAAATTCAAAACACGGTGAATATAAGGAGGTTTAAACTGGAGTGCAGAAATTTTATTGTAAAAACTTATAAATGGTTAGATGGAATGCAATATGTCTAAGTGAAATCATGTATTGGCCCACATAACATTGTGTGTGGAACTAAATAATTAAGATAAATAAAAAAATTAAAAAAAAATGTTCCAAGAGGAATGCTTTCAGTCGTCTATTTACCATTTACATTTTGCTGGCATGGGATACGTGGAAGACTAATCAGTAGTTGGATTCATTATAGATTCTTTTTTGCGTAATGATATTTCGGAGAGTGATTTGAGTCATGGTCACCAATTTGAAGAGGATAAGGAGGGAGTCCGACTCTACTTCATTTTAAATAATGAACACACCTAAGTATACATCAGAATACTATTCTTGCTATATAGGTTCGTAATCGCTCGAATAATCACTTGATAAATCGATCGCGTTTTGTCAAAATTGAAAAATTCTCGCTCGGCCGCCCGCCGCCCGTGCACCCGCGTTTCTAGAACACTCTTGAAATTGCGCGACATGTCTCTGCCCTTCTGGGCATTGCCAGAGTGTTCTCGTTAATGCTAGATTCATCGGGAACATTCCGGAGTATACTAGACGGTTCTGGATCCTTTTCGACCATGCAGATTGTTCTGGAATGTTAAAAGATTTAAGATTTATATTACGGCCGTTCGACACATTTATGTACTGAAATAAAACGGATATTTTATACGAACCGTACGGATGTGTAGAGATTCGATTCTTGACGTTCCTTCAAGGACGGAACTTAAATATGTTCTGGAAAGTTTTAGTTGTAAACCTCTTTCCATTTAAGGAAAATAATCGAATTAGTATGTGTAAGCCGTACGCATGACGCACATTGTTTCGTTTTGTTGGTGTTTACGGGTACAGATACGAACACAGCGAAACAATGTGCCTTGTACGCACGGCTTACACATACTAATTCGATTGTCTTTCTTAAATGGAAAGAAGTCTAAGAATATGAACGTTAAGTAAGGCAAAACAGGGTTCACTAGGTTTATTGATGCGACATTTAAAGAGTTCAGTTGAATAGTTACTCAGTTATAAGCATTTGATTACTAAACATGGCATTTAATTACTAAACATGGACTCGGTGTACAGTACGATACAACAGAATCGGATTAATTATTGCGATGTGTATATTTTGTCATGGAACTCGTCTTCCATGCCACTTCAGTCTGCGCGTGGTATGCATGTTTTCGGGTTTGTTGTCAAGGGGGTTGAAGCGTGTATTGGTGTGGGTGCAAATACCTCCTCCCCACTTAATCCACCCCATATGTGCCGCAGTCAGCTCCGTAGTATGTTGACGCCTTTTGTTTTTATTTTGATTAAATAATATTTGTTAAAAATAATTCCTTCAATATTTCGTGTTAGTCAAGTACTTGTCTAGGTACAATTATTAAATTGTGTATAATGTATATTATAATTAATAAAAAATACCTTCTGGTTCCGGCTGCAAGAATCAGTTAGATATCGTCTGTGTGTAAATTTTTCTCTAGTTTAAATATTAAGTCATATGTCTGCTTATGTTTATTACTTAACAACTCCACTTTCTCATGACTAGGCCAACATGTATACGATCCATACGTCTTAATTTTCTATTGTTTTAACGCAAAAAATTATTTCGGTATGCTGCTTGCCGCACACCACCCTTACCCGGGTAACCATAATATTGGCTGTTGTGTAATTAATTTTTATTTACAGTTTAACAAATTATACTTTTTAACGCGACAACGTATGTCGGTCGCTATGGTTTCGATGGTTAGTTTTTCTAGTGCATTTCTAGTGTATTTCTAGTGCATTTATGAAATAAAAAATCTAACAAAATTTATATAATATACATAGATTATGTATAAGGTCAATCAGGACAAACACACAAATGCTTATCCAATATATTTTTTTATTTTTTTTATTAATATTATCACGCTAATATATCTAATATCACATCGACGCCCAACGTGGGGCCAACGATATACATGATAAACTTGACTGCGCTAAAGACATTAAAAAATATAAAATAATTTTTAATTATTATGATGTTTTTTTGTGGGTCGCAATCCTAGGATTGGTCTGCAACAAGCACTCGATTTCTCCACTTCTCTCTGTCACCTGCCAGCCTCTTCATTTCTTGGTAGGTGCTACAGCGCACATCTCCGATAATGGTCTACGTAGTAATCTCGGGCGGCCTCTACGATTGTTGCCTTCAACATTTCCCTCGACGGTGGTAAAACGCAGGCCCGGATGCCTTATATTATGGCCTATCCAAATCGTCCGTTGGTGGGCGATTTTGTTCAGGAGCCGCCTCTTTTCGCCCACCCCGCTCAAGACCTCGTCGTTTCGGATATGTTCTGACCAATGGATCCTCGCCAAGTTCTTCCTGACCTTTAAATCAATGTTGGGGGATTCAAGGTTGAAGGCGACTCTCGCTTGTTAGTTTATGATATATCCGTAAGAATATTAATTTTATTTTCCCTCCACCCACAACTGCCCCGATGATGCTAAATTAATTTTCCGCGCCGTGTCGCGAACACTGATGCACGAGCAACCTGTTGTCGGCCCCGCGCGCCTCGTCGCCGCTGGTCCGACAGGAGGGGGGAGCGTGCGGCGCACACGTAACGTGCTGTGGACACGCCGAGGGAGAGCTTGTTTGCGGGCGGCGGCTTCTGAGCGGTGTCTGCAGGAATGGGAATAATAATACCGACATTTGTTTTAAATTATTTGATTCAAATTTTGATTTAAATCTTGAATAATTCACTTTTAATTCAACTATGAAAAATTTGACCCCTCGATGTGTGAAGTGGTGCTGGGCTATATTATATCGGAACCTTGGAACTGTAATGTTCCCAACTACCCCGTGTCGTTATATCTGTATTGTAATAATAATAATATTTTGATCATTTGTAGTACTCGCCTCAAGGGCGCTTCACACAAAACAACTTACTAACTAAACTACTATTTACATACTTATTCTATATATATTCTATATATATATATAGACTAAAAACACTTATTTACATACTTATTCATTAGATGACATACAAAAAATGGAATCAATATTTAAAACTAAGTATAATAGTTGGGAGTGCTAGAAAGAATCAGGTATTTTCGCGGAGTGCATACTAGGAGTGGGAAACATTACGAGGTGGTGTAACGGTCTGATTCTATAGATTTCTATATGATTGTCTAAACAAATGCGTCTTTGGTTGTTTTTGTTTAACGGTCTGATTCTATAGATTTCTATATGATTGTCTAAACAAATGCGTCTTTGGTTGTTTTTGTTTAACGGTCTGATTCTATAGATTTCTATATGATTGTCTAAACAAATGCGTCTTTGGTTGTTTTTGTTTAACGGTCTGATTCTATAGATTTCTATATGATTGTCTAAACAAATGCGTCTTTGGTTGTTTTTTGAACTGTGGTAAGCTGTTTGTTTGTCTCAGTTTTTTTGGTAGTTTATTCCAGAAATTTGGTCCAGCCACCGCGAAAGCACGGTCACCGAAATTGGGTTTGTGGACGCGATTTACTTCAACTAACCTATTTGTATTAGATGTTGATGCTGAGCGAAGAGTTAGTTGTCTGTTATTTGCGGAAAATGGAATGCAGAAGTCTGCAATGTATTGAGGGGCCATGTTGTGAATAGCCTTGAATATTGTGAGGCATATAACTTATATTCGATCCTCTCTGGACATTTAAGCCAGTGAAGGTTTTGAAGATGATGTGAAATATGCGCAGACTTTGATGCGCCAGTAATGAGTCTTGCAGCGGCATTAAATACCGATTGTAGTTTGTTTATTTCGTGTTTCGGGAGATGTGCGTAGATACCATTACAGTAGTCTAAGCGAGAGATAACGTATGCGTTTATTAATAATTTTGTTGATTCAATACGGCTATAGATTTAATACGGCGTAAATGATAGAAAGCAGAGCTTGTTGTAAATGTATGTTTTTGTTTTACACATACCACGTTAGAGAAGGCTTCTGCTTAGTAATGTGGTTTAATCCATCAACAGGAAGAAAATAACGCATACTGATGAAGAATGGATATGTATGAATATAATTATTTTTACATGTACTTATGCAAGATCCAGTGCTCGTGGCCGTACGCTAGGGTTGGCCTGGAAACTGATTTGTATATATTTTTTATTTATTTGGAACAACAGCTAACAATAATTAAGTAAATACAAAGAATGTGAAACATAAAAGCCAATTACAGGTTTTCACTAGTATTTACAAAATATCGTATTTGCGCGGTGTACATAATTTTATACGATATAGTATATTGATGAAACTATATATAATTGATTTAGTGGAAAAATATAACATATTTTATTTGAAAAATGGATCGAAAAGCAAGCGTCGCACATGAGTAGGGGTTATTTTGAAATCAGTCTAAATTATACTTTTTTGTGAGTGCATTAAATTTGTTGCAAGTTCGCCACAAGTATGAGTTTGGCCTGTAGTTAGTAGAAACAAGGGGAGGAAAATGAAGACGGTTGGTTCTTGGAACTTTAGGAGGAACATTGATCAAGAGCTTGGATAATAATTCGGGACAATCTATTGAGCCTGACGATATTTTTAGCACGAAAGTTAAGTCTGCAATATTTCACGACGTTTTTGCAGAGGTAGTGTTTTTTTTTTTTTTTGCATATTTCAAGATATTGCTCTCGTGTATAGTTTAATTTCAGCCGATACGACATGTATTTGATATATTTTTTTTGTATATTTTCGATTCGTGATATTTGCACATTGTATGTAGGATTCCAGATTTGTGAAGCAATTATATTGTATACTGCCAACTTTGCTCGCCGGCAGAGCTTCGCTTTTCTAAGTACGGAATAGTACAGGGATCATGCTACCTGGCTTGCGGCATCTATCCTCCTATCCAATTCACACGTGCAAGAATTCGTATAAGAATGACGAAGAATCCTTCTTCGGAAAACCCTTTCAGAGATACGGAACAGATCAATATCCAAAAAGATATTGTTCAGCATAGCGGTAGCTCTTCCAACAGGCACAACCATCGGAAGGTTGCTCCGTATATTGGAATGTGAAATGTTGACGCTGTCAGGAAACAAAACAATGCTCCGCATAATTTCAGGATTATTGATCATACCGTGGATAAAAATGCCTAATCAAATAGATTATCTTTCTAGTCTCTAAACTGTTGTAGCCAAGCATACCCTGGAGAATCTTGGTTGGGTAGAGCCAAGGATAATGCCCGTAATCACTCATCTCGTAAAGATATCTCATTTCTACATTCTCTACCATAAGAGAATACTTAAGCTCATGTGTCCTCCAAATCATCGAGCCACTCTCGAGTCTACTTCGCACCAAATCCAACGGCCGTATTCTGAGAATAGCAAGCAATATTGGGATTTTAAGATTGTTATTCCATCACTTAATAGACGCAAATAAAATAAAAATAAACGATACGTCATTGTTTGTTTCTTTCAGTTTCTACTTGAGAGAAAGAGAAGGACATGACGGTTATCCGTCAAACGTCAATATATAAATACGAGTCCAACGCGACAGTGACAATTTTTTCATAATTTTACATCAGGACGCTGTGGTAGAAGAAATTAATAAGTGTATATGAAAAAATATTTTTCTATAAGCTTTAAATACAGCATTAGTACGTATTTCATGTGATTTTAGTCGAAACTTGAGGATTGCGGGATTACGTTTGCGATAGGTACATCGGTAATCCGTTTAAAGCTCTCGTCAGACCAGACCGCCCGGACAAGAAGTCAGCGGAGAGATCATTCCCTTTCTAAAGACATTGGAGACATCGGACACCGCAAACAAAGTTATTTAATTTGAGAGAGATATGTGAAAATATACAAATCTCCTTATTTGAGTACGACGAACACCGACGTATACCTACGTCGCGTTTATTTTTATTCTTGTCTATTAACAGTGCTGGGATAATAATCTTAAGATCCCGATATTGCTATTTTCGGAATATGGCTATAATTCTAATGTTTCTTAGTCTTATGAAGAGGTGTCCGTATGCACATTGTACTTCCCTGACCACCATTTTTTAGAATGGGTATAGTTCTAGCATTACATTGACATTATATTATTCGTTTAAGAACATCACCTATCGTTGGGTGTCCGAACCTTGAACGTCAATACAGCCTGACGACGTTGCGGGACTCGGCGGGCGGCGAGGGGGAGCGTGTTGTACTCTGGTGGGCCCGTGTCGTGTTGAACACGTCCGTCGTCTCCATTCCCCCCGATCCTGGCGAGCCATCGGCTCCGTCCTGGACGTGTGCACGTAACACCCTCCCCCCCCGTAATATCAAACAGAACGTTTGCACGTAACACCTCCCCCCGTAGTATCAAACAGAACGTCTGTACACTCTCGGCCATCTGAAATGCGACTACCCTGGCGGCAGACCGTAACACGACAAAATCCCACGCGACGTTAGATCCACGGACATTAGATGCAACGGCGTGGAACTCTCTTCCCTCCGTAATACGGAACGGTGCATCGGAAACAGCGCTTAAATAATTTAACCTATAAAAACAAAGTTTTCATTATAAATTTTTTATACGCAAGAAAAAGACCTGTGTGCAGAATTTTTCATTAGATGTCATTCAAACTAGTGAAGGGAAAAACTACATTTCAAAATGAAGACTACAACACACACACGTTCACCAGCTTGAAAACTACAAAGTGTACACTACATTTGTAGTAAAGTCTACTTGGTAGAAAGGTAGATGCGCAAACGTCCCCCCACTACGCCGCAGAATTTCAAGATGTTTGCCGGCTACATGAAGTGAACTAATTGTAGTATTAATGAAGTGAACTAATTGTAGTACTAACGAAGTGAACTAATTATAGTACTACAAAATTATAATGACCTACAAAAAGTGTGCTACTAGAAAATTTTCAAAACCAGGGGGAGGTTGTTTCAGTTTCCGGAGATATCTTCATTCTGTCCCAAAATTTTTCAATGGGGGGGGGTTGTTGCGATTTCCAAAAATTTATTCATTTATCTACATCGACTTACCAAAAATTTCACATAAAAAATTACATACTATTTCAAGTATGTACTCGTACTTTCAATAACTTTGAAGTGTGTGTACTTTGTAGTGTTCGCTTAAAAATGAAATGTACTATTTCAAGTATGTATTTTCAATTTCTTTGATGTGTGTAGTTTGTAGTGTGCACCACACTTCAAAAGGTGTGAAGTGTATACTTCAATGTAATGTAGTACTAAATTGTAGTACTTAGTACAGAGCGGACCCATCACTAATTCAAATTTCTTCTCTGTATAGGATGGATGCTTCTAGGAACGACTAATTTAAACCTATACTGCTTTATCATAATGACGTCACCCAAGTGTGATGAGAAAAAATGAATATCGTAAAATAATTGCAGATTTGGTGTAAAATAATCCTGTTTTTCTTGTAACTTTGCGAAAAAAATATAGAAAACAAATTAAAAACGCCAAAAGATTGAAAATTAAAAACTCGACAAATCAAACTTCGAATTCCAATTGGAATTTCTGCTAGATTTTTATTATTTTATTTAACTTGTATTGAAACGAATGAATTTTTCGATATCGATATAAGTTACTGCTATGATACTTCAACGTTTTGTAAAAAATAAATCAGAAATATTGAAAAAAAAGCAAACTTTGATATTGCATATCTCCATAAGTATTGATATTAGGTCATGGTTGCTTGAACATTTTAGACTCATAACATAAACAGGAATCTACTGGTCAAGTTTCTGCTGCTAGCTCTGGTACAGCCTGTATATTGATATAAAGTCATGGCTGCTTCAACATTTTCGACTCGTAATGAAAGTAGGAATATAGTCCTGCGAGGTTATTAACGTTTTCCAAATAACCCTGTATAAATAGCTACGTCTCTGTGAGACTTCTATAATTTATTTCAATTAATTAATCATCCCTCTGGAGACAAAATCCAGTAACTGTGTTCTCAGAACATACTTTTCATATAAAAATATTGTTATATTTAATGACTTCGTCACCACTATCAATTCGTTAATTTATTCGAATCTCTTTCATTAAAAAAATATTTTTTGAAAATTCGCCCATTGTTGTCGTTGGTTCTAATGTCGCGTGGGCCTTTTGCCGTGGACCTTTTGTCGCGGCGCGCCGTCCAGTGGCAATCCGCCGAACGCCGGCGCCGGATCGGGTATCGCCGCCGATCTTTTCGCCCGCGTCCTTTTCCCCGTCCGTCGCTCTTCTCCCCCGTCGCGGCGTCTCGCTCCGGCGCGGTTTCCCCGACGGCTCGGTCGCCGGCCGCCGTCCCCCTCAGATCATGGGCGGCTGTAGAGCGGCGTCCCTCTCGCCCCCGCGCGAGGGACGTCCGGCCGGGCGAACGGCGAGGCGTTCAAAACGGATTCAGTTGGCCGGTCGGCGGTAAAAGGGAAATTTCAATTTTTTTTTTTTAAATCGAATAATCTTTACATCTGTCTAGAAAATACGTCTACTATTTAAAAAAAAGTATAAAAATGATTTTGAAACGCAACATTTTAAATTCCCGCCAAAACACAATTTTCACTAATGATGGTATTTTAACCGGTTCCGCGATAACCGTTATTTGAGATTTGTAACTAACTAACTAACATACCATCACGCCGTTTCCGTGTGGGGGTAGGCAGAGAGGATACAGCGCCATACTCTTCTGTTCTGACATACAACTCTCGCCTCATCCACATTCATACATCTTCGCAAGCAAGCTCGACGGTTGTTGAGGCTTCTAACGGGACCATCTTCCAATATGTGGTTAATCTGGTCATGCCACGTCTTCCGTGGTCGCCCTCTCTTTCTGGCGCCGTCAACACTTGCATTATATATTTTTATTACCATTCTTTCCTCTTTCATTCGCCTAACATGCCCAAACCACCTGAGCGACCCTGTTTTAATTCTTTGAATTATGCTACGATCAGCTTTACATTCATTCCTAACATTTGCATTCTTTACTCTATCATAAATTGATTTGCCACACATACGTATGAAGGATCTCATCTCCAATGCATTCAATCTACTTTCGTTCCTCTTCTGCCAGCTCCAGGCTACACTTCTATACATCAGTATCGGTATCAGAACTCCATTATTTTTTATCGATAATTAGTAACTGATTTTTCGCAATTCGACAGTTAATCATGTGTTCTAGACAATAGTCGTATCTCAGTTACCAAACATCGATACAATCAGACACAAATCTCAAATAACTATACCGTGAATAAATGGTTAGAATAACGGTTCGACGAATTTTCACTATTCACGAATACGTGCGTCACATTTGTATGTGGTACAGTTGCCGGCAAACTTCTTGAAATTCTTTGACGTGGTGAGGGAATGCGCAGAAGACGAAATTTGGGTCTCTTTGGTGGAATGGTAGATGCGCAAACTTCCCCCCACTACGCCGTAGAATTTCAAGATGTTTGCCGGCTACTGTACTACGTAATTAATACTAAGGTACCAAACGCGCGAATTGATACGTCACGACCGATCATATGCGTTTTAATGGAGTATTTTTAAATAATTTTACCATAAAAATTATGAATGAAAACATTACCCCACATTATCCATACTGATTTACAGAATATAATTAAAATTTATGAATACATTTTATATATTTTCATAGGTATTTGTGAATATGTGAAACTTTCCTATTTTGAATAGAAATACACAGACAAGCGACATCAATGTTTGCATTTTTTTTTCACTGTTTCTAATGTATTTTCTGAAAAACCTCACTAAAGTAACATTACAAAATTCATTCGATCTAATAGAAGTCAAGTAAAGTGACAAAAATCTTAGCATCGAGTAAAATGTTTAAAGGGTTTTTGCTTATTTTTTTTTCGAATTCATGTAAAATATAAAACACACGATGTTTATTATAATAAGTAGTTTGAAGAAGTTATAGAGCTGACGCACTTACAATCTACAAGTGTACTACAAGTGTAGTTGTAGATTAGACTGTCTGGCCGCATATAGAGTAGGTATCTTACACTCTAAGGAATCTAAAAAAATCGAGAAAAATCTCGTAAGAAAAATATTTTTCAAATATCTACAAGGCTAATCTGTCAAGCAATATAAATTTTGCATTTGTGATGTATAAAAGCGAACACAGCAATATCCAAAGAATATCATGATAACGTTATGCAGTCACCTAGGACTGCTAATTTAAAATATACAGAATTCTAGATTTTATGAATCTATCCTTCGAAATCACGTTTTTTTTAAATTTATAGGCTGTGTTTCCTATAAAATATCGAACTCAATACATTTTGAATTAGTAATACTCGATGGCTGCAATATATTTTTTTATATTATTTTTTATATTTTATACCCCACAATTGATATCTGATCTTGAAAATATATTTTATAAGCATTTTAGTAAAAGCATATACGCTATGAAATCTGATAGAAGTATGTATGCTGTTTCTATTTCATCACTTACTTAATGGCTGTTTAGTTTCTACATTCCCTCGGGGTTGTGTGTTACATGCTTTGCTCGCTAGATGTCGCCTCGTCCTCGCGACTGCATTCGTCTCGCAAATTGGACATTTTCTCCGTTTTATAGGCGAAGAAGGAAAATCCTTTTGCTCGTTCAGCCCGCATCGGGTGCTGGTGGGGATGGAAGGAGGGGGGGGGCGACGGGGAGTTTTCATTTGTTTTCCCGCCATTACGTGTCGGGCCCGACCGCTCTCGTGAATAATGTAGCCGGCAAATGTCGAACTGTGGCTCGCCGTAGTATTATATTATTTACTTATCAATTTCAGCTGTCACAAACAAACACTATCCGAGGTAGCGATGGCATCGCCGTTTATATACGGACACTTTTTCTCGAATCTTCTCTTGTGTTCTACCGGTTTCCAGACTGTTCCAAAATCTTCTAAAATTATCCAATAATAAGGCAATCTACTAATCCTCACTTGTGCCATTTTTTTGGCATTCTTTTAGTCTGAATCCATCATTTTTGCTCCCTTTCTTTTAACTCGTAGCGTATGCTTGTCTGCCGAAAAAACTTTGGATCTATTTTTAACAGGTTTTGTGAAGCTGAAATTTTACAGGCAGACTCGTAGTGACGATAACAAATTTTCTTTGATGATCTAACAAATTTTCGTTAAATTTTGTTTAATTATATAGTATAATTTTGGATTTTTCGAAATTTACATACAAATGAGAAAGGAGCCCGACGCGTGGAGAAGGCGCGACATCTGTTTCAACTAGTCTCGAGCCATGGGTCCGATCAGTCGGCTATATGTTGATAGAATATCAAATTGGAAACAATACAAATGAGAAAGGTAGTATAATAAAAACTTGGTTTTTATGGGTTAGTTTTTTTACCATCGCGCCGTTTACACGTAGGGGTAGACAGAGAGTGGAGCGCCACTCTCTTCTGTCCTGACACAATTCTCGCTTCATCTCATTCATTCATCTTCCCACGCAAGCTCGACGATTGTTGAGGCTCCCAACAGGACCATCTTCCAGTATCCGGTTAACTTGGTCGTTTCAAGTCCTGCCCTCTCTTTCTGGCGCTTTCAACACTTGCGTCATGCATCTTTCTTGCCATCCTTTCCTCATGCACTCGATCAGCATGATAAAAATAAAGTGTGTGTCGTTGAGTCATCAAGCAGTAGTTGGAGTGTTTCAGTTGCAAGAGGATGAGTGGGTGAATTTTGCGAATGCGAATTTGCTAGCTGCGCCTAAATAAATAACAACCGTTTTTTTAGAGGCGGACAACTTTAAATTGAAATAAAACACGGCATTTTTTTTAATATCCATGAGTTTGGCACACTCACTCTTCGCGGTAAATCGGGTTGTATTTCGCCAATAATACGTCGAATGTTGGCTTCCAAGCGCTCGATTGTTTCTGGTTTATCGGCGTAGACATGCGACTTTACATATCCCCAGAGAAAGCAATCTAATGGCGTCAAGTCGCACGAACGAGGTGGCCATTACGTGAAATTAATCGCTCGTCAAATGTTCCCTTCAGTAAATCAATTATATCGCGCGCTGTGTGGTGTATGCCGCCGTCCTTCTGAAACCGCTTGTCTGCAACATTAATGTCTTCTAATTGAGGCACGTAAAAGTTAGTAATCATGTCTCTGTACCGCTCACCGTCGACTGTAACGTTCTGACCGTCATCATTTTTGACCAATGATTCCAACGGCCCATAAAGCGCACGAGATGGCGACTTTTTCTGGATGTGATGGTGTTTCGGCAGTGGCTCGTGGATTATCATCGCTCCAAACGCGACGATTCTGTATATTGACATAGCCATTTGACCAAAAGCGTACTTCGTCACTGAACACATTTGGATTGTGAAAATTGAACCTCCAGATTAAGCCTTGTACGCGCCAGCCACGGCGGCCACAAATAAAGCCAATTTCATGGATATTAAAAACATTTTTCTGTGTTTTATTTCAATTTAAAGTTCTCCAAATATAAAAAATACACCCCTTATTAAAGAGTTAAGGTTGTTATTACGTTCGTTAGACATATTTAACTGTAAATAGTTGCTGATATTTTATACGAACCGTATGTTTTTCCGACGTTTCGTTGAATGCGTATTCAACGTCATCAGGAGAACGACCTTTACCGCGGAGGTAGAGGGCGGACTGATTACTGCTTTAGAGGCCGTAAATTATATGCAATTTGTCCTCCTGATGACGTTGAATAAGCATTTAACGAAAAGTCGAGAATCGTTTCTCGGAAAAACATACAGTTCGTGTAAAATATCCGCAACTATTTATAGTTAATACACCCCTTATTTAATCTGGTGTGTCGTACCAAAAATATTTTAGCAGACCCCACAGTTTGAGTCCGCCGGGTGCGACGGAACCCTGTTAACCGCAATCGGGTGTCGGGAGCATCGCTTATTATCAGTCTTCCCCATACCAATTTTCCACCCTCCCCGTTTCGCTCCCTCCGCATACACTCTCCCTCCGCCGCCCGCCCCCTCTCGCTCGCTCTCGCCCGTCGCATCCGCCGCTTCAATCAACCCGCGACTTAACACGCGAGCGTCTCCCCCTCCCCCTCCCCCGCCCCGCCGCCCTCATCCCTTTCGCGCGCGCTGTACGTTTCAATCAGCATATTGCCCCCGGTCGGCCGTCTCCCTCGCCCCCGCGCAGAGGGTGCGCGCCCCTCTCTCTCTCCGGATGACGGTGCGTCGCTTCACGGGCTGGGTGATTTTTTTTTATCTCTTCCTACCGAACAGATTTTATTTGACTTTTCCATCGCGCGTCTCTTTCACCCGCGCGCGCGCGATCGATATGGCCGTCTCTTTTTAATCCCACGCTTATTTGCTGCATAGCCGTAATATCTCTTTGAAAATAAATTAAATAACGCTTTGCGAATGTCCATCACGATTTTTTCCACTTGTAAAGGATGGTTCTGTACGCTGTTGTGTGTGTGTATGTGTGAAGTGTATGGGGACACCCGCCTTTTAAACTCGGGTTCCTTTCGGTGTTCGATGTTTCTAGGTATGGATGTATCTGTGTGTTCTGTTGAATATTAAAGGCAGTAAGGCACACGGTCACATAGCTAATAGCAAAAACTTCGTGATATTCATCTTTCTTCATTCAATTTTTAAAACAAATTATTAATTACTATCAAAGTTTGCATTTATTTACAATATTTCTGACTTAATTTTTGCTAAGAGGTGAACTATCATTACCTACATTAACTTATATCGATTATGTAAAATTCATTCGCATCAATACAACTTGAACAAAATGATAAAAACCTTGTAAAAAATTATATTTTCAATTTCTGCTACTAGCTATGAGACACCCTGTATTATATATATATACAGGATGTAACATAGTTGGTCCACAATACCACACGCGGATGGATTTCTCCCTTGATTATGAGACGAAAATGTTGAAGCCACCATGACCTAATATCAAAAGTTATGGAGATATGTAATACCTAACAAAGTTTGCATTTTTATTTCCGATCTATTTTTACAGTAACTTATATCATATGAAAAATTCATTCGTTTCAATACAAAATAAAAACCTCACAAAAAAAAAAAATTTCAATTTCAGCAAGGATTTTATGGTTTTATGTATCCATAACTATTGATATTAGGTCATGGTTGCTTGAATATTTTCGACTAGCTCTGTTACATCCTGTACATTAAAAAAAAACTAATGTTGAGAATGCAACAAGAAAAACTGTCTGTCTCGCTAGCGCGCATTTGTAGCGCAGTGCGCCAGCTTTTACCGCGCGACCAGCACACACAGACGAAAATGACGCTCAGGGCCGCTCAACCCGAGTGCCGCCGCACCGCAGCAACAGCGCGACACGACGTCATCACGTCCGCCCCCCGTCCCGCGCGATTTGCATTTCGCTGTCTTTTTTGCCGATGCCTCCGTCCCCCTCCCTCCCGCGGCTTTACCTCTCTCCGTCTCCCCGCGCCCCGCCCCACCGCGCATTATCATTTCCGTCACGTCGCGCGCGCCCCGTCCCGCTCCGCCGGCCGCGCGCCCGCTCGCCCCGTCCCGCTCGCGCGCGCGCCCCGGCCCGGATTGTCTGTCGCGATTACTTCACGGTTGGCTTTTCGCTAGCGGCGTCCCGCTCGCCCGGGCGCCAGACCGCGGGGGCCAGCAACAGGAAAATTGCGGGGCACTTGGTTCGAAGGTTAATTCGCCGCCATCCGGTTTGAATTACCGGACGCCTTTGATTTACGACCTTTCGCCGTAATTCCCGCCGACAAATTAGCCGACTTTTTTTTCTTCTTCGAATTTTTCGTTTCGAGTGCTCGCTATCGCGCGGGGTTTTTTTTAAACGCGGCGGAAAATTATTTTTGTTTGTTTAGATTATCTATGCGGGGTCGTTTGGAAAACATTAATAACCTCGCAGGACTACATTCCTGCCTTGATTACAAGTCGAAAACGTTCAAGCAACCATGACGCAATATGGAATTACAAAAAAAATATTGTAATTTTTTTGTGCCTCAAGATGGTTAAAAAATTAACAAATTAGTGGGCGAAAGGAACAACCAGGTTAAGTTAAAAAATGCAGGTTTTTCAGGAGAACCAAAAAAATGTTGGGAATTTCGCTTGTTTACGAAATATATCATAAAGCCTTTATTTTTATCTAATTTTTACAGCTCACTAATTTTGTTTTTTGTACAAGAACGTTCAAGCAAGTGGACTTATGTAGTTTTTTTTGTCGATTTTTTCATATAATTAATCGTGTTATTTGTCCTTTTCAAAAAATTTAAAAATAGCATTTTATTTTATTTTCCGACTCGTCTAATTTTTCCTTCCTAGATATTACCTAAAGAACAACTCTGTATACTTAAGTCAAAACTCGATTTAATGACTCATTTCGGTTTTTCCTTTCGCCCATAGAAGTAGTCGATCGTATTCTGAAAATAACAATATAGTTGTTTTGGTGATTTTTACCCTAACACTCAAAAATAGACAAGACGTAGGTTTACGACGGTCCTTATTCGATGATTACTATACCTCAACCCGTCTAATTACTTAATCAATATACATTTACGACTTTTGCAATTTTAAATGGGACCTTTGGAAGGTAGTCGTAAACCTACATGGTTTAATTAGTGTGATATGTTGATAGAAGAGAAAAGTGAGTATAAGGGATTCATAAATAATTAAATTAAAAACTCGAAGTCAGAAAGCATAAATTGCATGCTGCGTTTTTATGTCTACATATACGATGGCGCAATATCACTTTTCAACACCCAATAGTTGTGCAGTGATGGCATATAAAATATTAAATGAATATTTTGTAACACATACACGGATTGTAATGTCCGATTTCTGGAGACCTGTTTATGTGATGCGGTTTCTGGAGACCTGTTTACGTGATGCTATTATCATTACACAAACCAGTTATCGTAATCTGGAGTTTTGTCTAAAATATGTATAAGTTTTTGATCAATATTATATAAAACTAGCTGTAACCCATTAAAAATGACGTACTTTTACATGTCGGTTCCTAAAGAATAAGTATGCAAAATTAGGTAAAATCTGTCAAACGGTGTGGATTTGTATAGAAAAGGTATCGTGGTAAGAGAGTGGGGGGAAATGAGAGAGGGAATTTCGTCTACGTTAAAAAAAAAAAAAAACTAAGAATAAAATAAAAAATTAGATTTAAAAAAAATTAAGACAGACGAAATTATTCTTTTTGGGAAACGAAATTATTTACTGATATTATTTTATAAGTTGGTAGAAATCAGTTTTGTCCGCACCAAAGGACTCCTCAGAACATCTGTAATGAAAGTGCCGAGATCTATTACTGAAAAAACTCTACGTGACCGTGTCCGAAATGCAGACATAAGGAAAACTTGCGAAAAACATGAAATGAGCACGTAACCTTATTAATAACCCAACGAAATTTAATGAAAGAACTCACGTTACGCTGTGAAGGAAGTAACAAATGACAACTTGAGAACTCAACAAATCCATTCATTCAATTCGAGGACACTGGCCTCGTGATCCAAAGGTTGCGGGTTCGAACCTCACTCCAGACTAGCGAGTTAGTCCTATTTTCATAGCACAAGCGTTTAGCTTAGTTTGAAAATAGTAAGAATATTGATGTGACACGTATTCCGTGTTCACATTTCTATTTAAAAAATAATAATAAAAAAAATAAAAATAAATTCTCCGACCCCACACACAAGAATCTTAATTAATTCTTTTTGGCGAGGTATGACATATACATATATATTTTTAAATTGTTAATATTTGTTAGCTATTATTGTTATAAAATAAATTATACGTATTTTCTATCAAATAAATAAAAAAAATGTTAGGGGAATCCCCGATAATAGAGTGCGAAGGTGTGTTCGGATACGCGGTGCACAGCCAAACCGTAATTTGCATCGCGTTCAGTTATAAATAGTTTGTTTTTAATATTCGGCGAATAGGAATATTTGATCGGAGATTTAGCGCATTTTTGAGTGTTGGGTTAACGATCCCACGTAACAATGTTGTTGTTTTGAGAATACGGTCGGTTGTCACAAGTCGTAACGCGCGTACACGAGCACGCGCGTCCAATTTTTTCTCTCCCAGTGTTGACTCGCCGAGTCGCGCGCGTCCGTCCCGCCGCTGGGTGGCGGTGGGCGCGCGCCGGCGCCGGCCGCGGCGGGCGCCCCGACGCCCCGCGCCGCCAGTCCGCCAGTTGGGCTCCCGCGCCGGCCAGCACGCACGCCGCCGGCCCAGCCGCACGGCCCCGGACGCGCGCGACTCTGTAAACACGAGCGAGTGGGCGCGCTTCTTAAAATACTCATTTGTGGGAATGCACTCGCAACGTTGAGGCGTGACATTTAAATAAAAAAACATTTTAAACATGTGCGGGGTGTCTCGTAGGTAGTAGCGGAAACTACAGGTGGATAGCTGCCTTGATAGTGAGTCGAAAATGTTCGAGCAACCGTGACCATCGAGTTTGCATTTTTTTCAATATTTTTGACTTTTTGCAAAATGTTGATTTATCTTTACGGTAATTTAAATCGATTATAAAAAAAATATTCGTTTCGATACAAGTCAAATAATGATACAAACCTTGCGAAAAAATTATATTTTCAATTTGTGCTATTTGCGTTGAAAGGAATAAATTTTTATAATCGACATAAGTCATTGTAATGATACTTCGACGTTTTGCAAAATAAAAGTCATATTGAGTAAAGAAATGCAAACGTTTATATATCATTATTTGACTTATATTGAAAGGATTAAATTTTACATAATCGATTTAAATTACTGTAGATCAACATTTTGCAAAAAAATAAGTCGAAAATGTTTAAAACTCGATTGCACATCTCCATAATTATTTATATTAGGTCATGGTTGCTTGAACATTTTTGACTAATAATCAAATCAGGAATCCGCCTGTAAAGTATTGTTGACTAGCTCTGTTACATCCTGTATATTATTTCCTTTCTCGAGTCGACTGGCATTTTATTTTTAATTAAAGCTGCATTGATAAGCTGTTTCTAATGTCGTACTAACGTAGATTAGACATTGTATCGCCTTTTTCGTATATATTCGCAGTAGGTTACCCTCCCTTAATCTCATTAATGATAAGGTCCTTATATCAACATTCCATACGTATACTCTGACATCTACAAACCATTTATTTTTGCCTTTTTTTACCAATACTTAAAAAAAATCAAGTAATCTACTTTTTTCGTACAAAAACTGACTTTAAAGCGGATAAATACGGTCATTTCATATGTAAAGCCAAACTTCAAACAGCTCTCCTATAAAATTGTTTTTTTTTAGATATCTAAGTTTACGGACCGTCGATATTAACAAAATATACGGGATTTACGTAGGAAGTTTCTATGGGAAATATCGAGATATCTTCTAGTTTGTGTTTTCAGGGGTAAAATGTCGTGTTTTTACTTATTAACTTACTTACTTTGTTACTTTTTGGTCGAAGTTTCGAATCCCATGCACGGTCCATCATCAGGTCTGATGATCTTATGTCAAGATATCTGCCAAATGTCAAAAAGTTGTGTTTCAAATTTATGCTACATTTAAATTATTTTATTTTCCGAGTTTTACGGAAAATAAATCGAAAATTTTGAAAAAAATGCGTACATTCTTCGAAATAGCTTATCTCCCTAAGTACTGATATTATTAATTGTGGTTGGAATTTTGGACTTCCATGTTACACCTTATATACTTATATGACAACTAGCCGTACACCCGTGAAAAATAAATGGAAATAATAATAATTTATAACCACCCTTGCGTGGCCGCGCAACATGAGCCGGGCGCTGATTGAGATTCACACTCTGATAATTTTAATTTTTTTTAAATTTAAAGACTCGACAGTTCAGAATGACTCTAATGGATAGTCATTTAGGACAAGGTGATTAGTACAGTTACAATTTACGATAATACATTAAAATAAAACATTAATACATTATACAATATAAGTATACTACAATAAGTGATTACAGGATGAACGAAGTTCACATTCTCCGCACGACATAATAGGCATGTAGGCTCCCAGGTAATCTAAAGATGTCATTCCAGCAAGTTACGGACGGACAACTGAATTATTATATTTAGAAGATTAGATTCGACTGATCGATGGCAAGGCGGCGTGTCTCTGAGATTTGAGATTTTTCGCAACCACACACGTTCTTGTTTTATGTTCAGATATATATTTTTTTCGTCTGTCGTTGTGTCGACGTCGTCTAGCAAAACGCCGATTGATCGATTCCATACCGAATTGCAATCGCCCCAAGTGGTTCAATTCCTAATTGATCCGATGTCCGTTTCAATTGACACTGATTCGTCAATATTTACGTATTTAAGATTGTTGCTGGCCAACATCCAACGCTTGACGGGTTTCTCGATTCGGATCAGTTTATTCATTCCGTCCCATCAAATCGGTCCAGCGTCTGTCTCGCTGTAAAGTCTTGTTTCTTCAAACGCTTTCTTTCCATTCTCTACCGCGCATCTCTTCAGTAACCCACCGTCGGGAGACGTGTCGTCGTCACAACCTTCGGGAAACTTCTAGAAACGCCCGGTTCAACCGAGAAGCGACGAGAACCTTCTAGAAAGTACGAATATATCAGCAATTTCGGGTATAAATACGGCGCCGGCCACGCCGCAGCATTTGCCGCTTGACAGTTCGTTCAGTGCGAAATCGGTGTGACGTGCGCGCAAGACGACGCCCGCTGTGGCCAGTCGTGAGGGAATCGGAGCGATAAATAAATCAAGTAATCGAGCAAAGTACCTAATTGGTGAAAGAAATGAGCGATAAATACCGCGAGCGAGAACTGGATGGAAAATGTTCTTGTGAATGTTAAATACGTGTTACTCAGCGATAATAAAGTTTTCGTTTACAAAAAAGTGTAATTTAAAGAATAAGTTTAATTCGTTTTAAGTGATTTTGTACATTAGTTAATTATAGATGTCTCACAGGGACGAAGCTATTTATATATGAGGAATATAACATTCCACCATTCTACTGAAAGTTCTATATAAATATATTGAAATTTATTTAAAAATTTGATAATGTGTAGATGTTCTTACGATGGAATCGGTTAGCGTTGCATCGTGTAGAGTGATCATTTAAGCCGGCTCATACAAGTTGTAATACCCGGTTCATCGTATTAAAAGACTTCCACACACGTTTCTCATATTCGTAGCTTCGTCTCTGTGAGAATTTATCTTAATTAGGCTGTGTACAGTTTGGCGCCGATCCGTTCCGTGAAAACGCCGCCATCTCTCGTTGCGTTGCTCAGCTTCTTGGTAGCGTTAGTGATGGAAATTGTTATTTCTGTATTTTGATATATTTTTTCATTAAATTTTCATGGCTGCCTTTTCAGGCTCCAGCCTGTTTCTCAAAGGTTCCTATATTAATCCCGCGCCACTAAATAATTGTTAGTGTATATTATAGATATCTCACAGAGACGAAACTGTATTAATTATGGGAAAGTAGGTATAGAAGTCATTTTGGGTGTAACAGGACTTATGACCTGTCTTTTGGTAGGCTTAAGTGATCACTTTACACTAATTGATTAATAATGTCTCTGTGACATAAATCCAGCACTGTTCTGAAAGATTTGAACAAACTCAAAATATTCTGAAATAATTGTTCGCTAGGAACACTGGCTGGTGGAGACGGTAAGGGCTATTCCAGATGATATTTTTGAATCACCTCGATTAGAGCTCCACCATTTAAGCGAGCTTTCTGAAATATTCACTATTTTTTCATTGCGGTATGAGAGCAATTCCTTCTTGAGAACAGCATCGGGGGTGTCGGGTGTTTCTTGAGTTGATGAATCTAGTATTATGGCAAGATCAAGTCTTACTGACCGTACCGGACGTCCCTGGGTGTTCCGAATCTTCTTCCAGGGAATCTCTCATTCTCATTTTTTTTCGCTTTTTCGAAATGTGTAGATGATATTGGAGAAACATCGATATTTCTCGTCTTCAATATTTCATCTTTAATCTTTTCCTCGGTTACTGGTTTGAAAAATTTGCACTCATAGTGAGGGTTTAAGTAAGTGGATACGGCATACTCTTCCAAAGTAGGAAATTTAGCTGAAATTTCAGTTTTCAGAATCGTGACCGTCAGCCGAATTGGATCAGAATTCTGTGATTTTGATAAATGGTCATCACCTTTTTCATAAGCATTTGAATTATTGGAATGGCTGATGATATGAGGGTCTGAGAGCTGCTTAGTTCCCGTGTAGTTTCTTCAAAAGGATTCAACAGCTCAACACGGCATTCTGTGATTTTCCACTCTTCTGGCAGTTTTTAATATAAAGTCTTAACGCATTTTTTTCCTTTAAAAAACGCTCAAACACGTAAAATGTACTGTTTCATCGCGTAAGATGGACGTAACCCGCGCGGGAGCACTCGCGCGTAAAACGCCCCATCTGGACAGGCTCTAAGCAATCCATTCGCATCCGCAAAAGCTCCGCATTGATTATTGCGGATGCGGAAGCGGATGTCTAAATCAATGCGGATGTTCCGCAGTTGCGGATGCGGATGCGAACATTCGCAACTTTTTTTTTTGAATTCAATTTATTTAATAATATGTAGGTACATTACAAACGAAGTGTTCAAGGCATACATATTATGGAAGTATATATCAAAATAAAAATATTTAATAAATTAAAAATAACATAAAATCTGGTCAAAGGTGTAGGAGAATCCCGCTTCGGAAAACCCCCTCAGACACATGGAATATATCAGTATCCAAAGCGATTTTGTTCAGCATAGCTGTGGCTCTTCCAATAGGCATAACCATCGACAGGTTGGTCCTGTATATTGGAATGTGAAACAATCTATGCTGACGATGTCTAATGTAATTATCAGAAACGTACAAACCAATGCTCCGCATAATTTCAGGATTATCGATCATACCGTGCAACAATCGATAAAAATGTATAATCAAATACACATTCCTTCTAGTCTCTAGAATATTGTAGCCAAGCATACCCTGGAGAAACTCGGTTGGGTAAAGCCAAGGATAATGCCCGTACACTCTCATGTAGAGATATCTCAGAAACTTCTTTTGGACTTTCTCCACCATAAGAGAGTACTTGCCCTCATGTGGCCCACAGATCATCGAGCCACTCTCGAGTCTACTCCGCACCGAGGAGTTGTAAAGAGTTCTCAGTAACTTCCCCAGCGCTGACCTATTCAGCGAAAACAGCGTCATCTCTGGCGCAGCGCACCTTCTTGGCAGCGTCGGTGTCGCGTGGAAAATTGTGTATTTCGATCATTTTTCATTATTTACAAAAACGCTCAGGTTTTCTTCCCGGCTCTTCCCGAAAGCCATTTTTTGCAGCCGCTCCTCTGGATCGCAAGGGCTGCTAATCCGCTCCAGACGGCAGCTGCCGCCGCCGCTTCCCTAATCCCGCGCCGGTCTCCGGCGTTCCTGTCAAAAGCGTCTTTTTTATCGGCCGTTAAAGCTATAAATACCGCCGGCGGAGGGAGCGTCCCGGTTTATTTTTACCCCGGCCCGCGGAGCGCTGCGGTGTCGATTTGTTGACGATCGCGCGCTGTCTTGCAAATGTCGCATTTGTCGGTATTTTCGACGATTCCGAGCTCAGCGGTCGGTGTTCTCGCTGATTGAAAATGTCCTTAGGTTTTCACGGCCGTTCAGAATCTTCTGTGTACAGTTTTCTGGGATATTCTGCCGTGTATGTCATGATGAACACCAGCCCTGATGATGGACCCTGCAATGTCTGCTATAATACAGTAAACTACTGGTGTAGCAGGCAGGGCATCAAATCAATTGTAGTGTTTACTTGCTGCCAAGACTCTCAGCAACAATGAAAAAAGCTTAATTTAATTTTGTAAACACTATAAAATTGTAAACTTTGTAACATTGAATAAACATTGAATGAAACTTTGAATGGGATCCGAAACGTCGGCCAGAAAGTTCAGAATATCCCAGAAAACTGTACACAGAAGATTCTCGTTGATTGTACTAAAAGTGTGATCATTCGGAGTTGAACGATTTCGGACACGCGGAGAGTGGTGTCGAATTGTCCTTTGTGTATTTAATTTTCTTTGGGAAAATTGATATTGAATCTTAACATGCGTGCGAGGAGTATAAAAGTTAAATTTATAATTTATAATGTACCGAATTCGTGATTTTTATAGGAAACGTAGTCGATAAATTTATGGGAAACACGATTTTGGAAGGGATAGATACATAAAATCTAGAATTCACTACATTTTAAATTAGTAATCCTCGGTGACTGCATTCAAAAATAATGTTTTAAATTTTTGGATATTGCTGCTTTAGATTTTATACCTACCCCACACATACAGGTATACCGAGCTAGCAGCAGAAACTTGGCCACTAGATTCCTGCCTATGTCGTGAGTCTAAAATGTTCGAGCAACTATGACCTCATATCAATAGATATGGAGATATGCAATGTCAAAGTTTGCATTTTTAAAAAATATTTTTGACTTATTTTTTTGCAAAAAGTTGAACTGTCATTTCAGTAACCTATATCTATTATTAAAAAATCATTCACTTCAATACAACGTCAAATAAAATGATAAAAACCTTGTAAAAAAATCTTTTTTTAATTTTTGCAATGAATTAGTCATAATTGATGTAAGTTAATGTAATGATAATTCATCTTTTTTCAAAAAATAAGTCGTATATATTGAAAAAAAATGCGAACTTGGATATTGCATGTCTTCGTAACTTATCAAGGCAGGAATCCAGCTGTAAAATTTTGGCTACCAGCTATGAGACACCCTATATAGTAAAAGACTGAGGTATAGAGCAAAAGTAGTATAATTTATAGAAAAAATAAATATATAAGAAAAAAAATTAATATAGTAATTAAGAATAATTCTTCTTCTTCCAACTACTTGTGACATAGGCCAGTGTGTTATAATTGTTTTTCTTTAGTTAAGGTTAGCATATTCAACAAGTTTATGACAGTTTATTGTACAGTTTTGGTGCAAGACATGCATATAACGCTTCTGTCCAAAAGTGGTCCTTATTTTAGGTTTCGCTAGTTTTTCTCTTACTAAAATCATTTTAATTATTAAAAAATCACGGGACATATTATCAATAATTAATAACGATCCTCGCGTGTAACTCGAGCCGCGCGCCGATTGCGCGTCGCGCTCTGATTATCCGAAGCTGCAATTCCAGCGCATTTCCGAAAAGTTACGGACAGGCAGACAACGAAATTACTAGATTTAGATGCCGCCGCGTCATTTTATCGGGCGTCGTACACGAAGGTGATGACTGTCGGTTTGTTTTATTTCATTTCACGCTATATCGTCGGCTTTTATATCGTGAATTTTGTTTCGTTTCCTTCGCTCGATTGACCAATGTATGTGGTCACTTGGCAATGTACAATTCCGGGGCGATATGTGGAACCGGGCCGACCAGGACACGGGCACCTTTGACATTCGGACGGTGTGTGGTGCAACCCGTTTATTGATTGAATATAGAGGGTTATTTGGAAAACATTGATAACCTCGCAGGACTTTATTCCTGCTTTAACCCTTATGTTGCTTCCCGGGTACCACCCGGGTACCCTTTTTTTCGACTTAAATAATTTCATTCCACAAAATACACGAAATCACACCAAAGACCGTAAAAATCCTGATGTACCAGGCATACGTCAAGAGTAGAATAGGATATTTGATACCCTTCTGGGGAACCGGAAACAAAACTAACCTAAACAGACTCCAACGACAGCAAAACAAAATACTAAAAATGGTCTATGATCTGAAATACCGGACACCAACTGAAACTGTATACCGTATAACACAACAATTAAACATCGAAAGCATTACAAAATTCGAAACACTTAATTCACAGACTAGCAATTGGCGAAATACAAGACAAAGACATAAAATTACACAAAATACATGAAAAACATCAACACAACACTAGAATGGCTCAAAACTATCAGATAACACACGCCAAAACAAAAACAGGACAATCCCGACTAATTTGCAACGGATTAAAACTATACAATGACCTGCCACAACTGACCACTGGCAAATTCAAAACAGATGTGACAAAAATGTTAAAACTCGGCCAACTATAAAAAAATGACTTTGTATCTAAATCATATTCCTATTATTTCTTATACTGAGGGCCGGTTGTTTCAAGTTGGATTAAAGTAAGCGTTCTTTAAAAGCATAGATTTTTACGTTCTCCACCAATCAGACGATCCGTTTTCGTAAAAATCTATGCTTTTATCGGCCGCTTACTTTGATCGAACTTGAAACAACCGGGCCTGAATCATGTAAAAATGTTATCCATAAACCTTTTAGGTTTCCATTATATTTTAAATAAAAAAAAAATAAAAATAAAGAGTTCATAAACGCCAGGTGCTTTTGTCCGTTTGGATCCCCTTTTTTAAATCATTTGAAAGGGAGGGAAACAAAGGAAAGACGGACACTTATTGCTATGAGAAGTGGCGACCGTCTAAGAAGCTATTTGACCACTGTCTAAAAATCAATTTATGAGATACATAAACTAAATTATAAGGGAAGGGAAGAACATAGCGTATCCATCCAGGTTGAGTACCCGGGTACCTTGGGTAGAAACTAGTATGAGAAATTCCGGGTAGTAACATGACGGTTAATTATGAGTCGAAAATGTTCCAGCAACCATGACCTAATATCAATAGTCACGGAGATACGCGACATCCAAGTTTGCATTTCTTTTCTTAATATTTCTGACATATTTTTTGTAAAACGTCGGACTATCATCACAGTAACTTATATCGAATGTGAAAAATTCATTCCCTTTTATGCAAGTCAAATTAAATAATAATAACCTTCAAATTCCAATTGGAAAACATTCCGATTGGAATTTCTGCAGGGTTTTTATCATTTTATTTAACTTGTATCGAAACGAATGAATTTTTCGTAATCGACATAAGTTACCGTAATGATAGTTCAACGTTTTGTAAAAAAATAAGTCAGAAATATTGAAAAAAAATGCAAACTTTCATATTGCATAACTATGTATCGATATTAATTAGGTCACGATTGCTCGAACATTTTCGAGTCACATTCAAGGCAGGAATATGGTCCTGCGAGGTTATTAATGTTTTCCAAATAACCCCGTATTATTGTATATTTTTCAATTTGGATGCTATCAGGCCACCTTTCTGTCGAAGAGTCGTGTTTTGGCGTCATGTTTCCGTGAGGTCTTTGTATTTCTTTAATTGGACGGAGTGCGGAAAGCATCCAACCCGAAAGTGGTAAGAATGAGTTTTGTACGAATGTAGAGAGCTCGATACGATATCTTGACTAACCAACCATCACGCTGTTTCCCCGTAGGGGTAGGCAGAGAGGATATAACGCCGTATTCTTCTATCTTGGCACACCACTTTTGCTTCGGCTACATTCGTACATCTTCTCACGCGTGCTCCGCGATCGTTGAGGCTTTTAACAGGGCCATCCTCTAATACTTGTACTATCTGATCGTGCCAGGTCTATCACTCTGTTGACCAAATATTTGCCACACAAGCGCCATCATTGTTAAATTAACTCTTAAAATCAAAAAAGTGGTTTGACTGTTTTCTACGGCTTCAAAATAATTCAGTCGCAAAAAAATTGTTAGTTAAAAACATCCATGTGGTGAGGACGCGTAATGCAACTTTTTAATTCTAACGATACTTACACGATAATAATTCTGTAGAAAACATCTAAGGGCGTTGAATGTTTTATGCCTTAGATAATACTTTTTACTTCGTGCTTTATCAAATTCATAGAACCCACATAGAAAAAAATAACTATTGTCTTTTGTACATTTAGACATTTTGTAGAAATAATCTAACCTGTAAAATATGACGTCATATCTTCGTAAATATTTTTTTTTCTTTTAATTAAAATCAAAGAGCCCTATGCAAAAAATATGCAGCGAAGAATTAAATATCGACGTACCTATTACGTTTTTGTAGGTTCAAATTTTTAGAAACCATTTTCTCAGTTCCATGTTTTTTGGGTCGGGCGCTTTCTGCATAACTACGTACAATTAAGCGTCTTTTAATTTTTATGAATACCGTCTCATTGGATAGAAAATCTATTGATTTAGTAACAGATATATTAAAATCGCTTATTTTTTAACATTTCGATGGAATTATGTTTTTGTACTACGGCGGGATCGAAGAGCGCGTAGTTTTATAAAATAAGTTTTTTTTAAAAGTAAAAATAATTAGAATTTTCTCCGAAAATTCGAGGAAAATTATATATAACATATACTCTATTGACCCTTCCGACGCCTCTCTTATTCTCTCAAGGTCTTCACCTTGTGGCATCCTGTCTTGCAATATGCCCTGCCCATTACTTTATTAACTTCGCTTCACTATCAATAATATCCACTACTCTAGTTCTGCTACTATTCTCATCAATCATCATCGGTCGTTGCGTGCATTTGAGTTTTTCTTATGCCATAATAATCAATTTTTAGTACCTCCATAATAATTTACCGGTGTTTACTTTGTAGTTTACCGGTTAATACCGTTTTTCGGTAATTTTGCAATCCCAACAGATATACAAGGACATCATCAATAGCATCAGAATGATGTTGAGACGTCTAACGCTAAAAATACAATCTCTTTGACATTTCTTTCATTAATTGTAGATTACGATAGAAATTTAGATATTCAAATATTTTCCAAGATTTACGCGGATATATTTAATGGAATTTTGTAACAGGATATACCAGGGCGTCATCAGTAGGATCGACAATATATTTACATTTATTGCTCTTCGCTTATTGGCTGCGTTTGATGTTTCAACGCTTCGCAACCGTTGTGGGATGAAATGCAGCCGAGATCAAAGATGTCGTCTCGTTTCTTATTGATTCAATGTATCCGCTTCGGGCAGATAAAACTGCGATATTTGTTTTGGCGCCGTGCAGCTTGTCTATAAATATCTCGCAATAATTTTATACTGGAAGTCAATCTTTCTGTATTATAATTATTATATTAAAGGAAAATATAATCTTCGTTATATTTACACAAGATTATTCCGTCTGGAATTCTAGGTCAACGCGAAATTTTCAGCTTGTTTTGTCTTTTGTATCACAAAAGTGTCCATTCAGCTGACTGATTTTCAATGAGCAAAGAAAATTTCGAATAAATAGCGTTCTTCGAAAACACACACAGAAACTTTATTTGCGTGTGTTGAATGTTTTGAATCAATAGTTTGTGGTGACTTGATTTGTTTCGGCTTTCTTCTAGAGCAAGCATCAAATTTTGTTCATATTTTACATTGAAATATAAGTGAAATTTACACAAGAATACAATTCTTGGTAAAAGCCGGATGTAAAGCGAATTTATTAGACAAAAATTGTCTTCCATAGTACCACTAAACTAAACTTCATCAATTTACGCAAATAAATACACAAAACTTTTATTAAAATGATTCAAATAATAACAAAACTTACCAATCCCGCGACAAACGTGCGCGACATGTTTTAATTCCAGGTCTCGGTATTATTATAAGCCTACTTTTAGATAATACGTGTGGTCGAAAAATGATAGAATTCAAATTCTTGCTAGTGTTTCTTGTTGAAACTATAAGTTTTGAGTTTCCTCCATGAAATAGCAATTGGACTTCAATAAGCCATACGATCGTCACAATATAATTGATTCCAATGCCAGTTTTCTCGAGTATTTTAAACCATATTTCTCGTGCATATAAAAAACGTTGTGTTCTTACAGAATTGCCTAAAATGAATATGGCCGATAAATATAAAAATATGTTATAACAGTGACTACAGTGAAATGTGACATTTAAAAATAAAATGAACATCTTTATTTTAAGACAAGTTGTGCAGACGAAATGATGTGAAAGTGGAATGTGATACAAACATTTCGAGTGACCCAAAAACGGAATAAATTCTTCAGAAAAAAAATTTTTTCAAATCTTATTTTTTTTCTATTTTTTATATACATCTAAAAAAATTCTAAATCGACCCGTGGTCGGCAAGACTCGGCGTGTAATTTAACAACTTCCGGTAGACATCCATCTAAACCCATTTATCGAGTTTCTGTAAGCGCGGTTCTTGGACAGTTTGCCGTTGTCCGTGTGGTGTCCGCCGCCCGCCGCCCGCCGCCCGCCGCGAGACGATGGGGGCGCTCGCGGGGGCGCGCTCCCGCGCCCGTAGCGCGCGTCGGTGATCCGCGCCGCGGAGTGCTGGTGCTGGTGCGACATGGATTACAGGGCGCCCAACCCGCTGCTGCACATCGGGAGTCCCTACTACGGACACCCAAGTAAGCATCCTTAGCACTTTGGTTTGGTGGAAATACACAAACTCGCCAGGAGAGTGGATCAAGGCCGGTTGAGTGGCAACTGTAACAAAAAAATCCAAATTTGTAATTAGAAACGAGAAAATCAAAACAATTTTTGAAGACGTGCTTTTAATATGGGTGTTTCTTTGTAGGCGGAATTTACTATTCAACTATAATAATACGTCTCAATATGATAATGCAAAAAATGTCAAATTACGTTTTCTCTCTCTAAGAAAACCTCTTTTTTCTCTCATAAGTAAACCAAGTTAAGCCACAAATGACCACTGACCTGTATACTATATATTTATCTTCTCCAACAAAATTGTACGGTCAGGATTTTCGTCGCCGACTTTGTTTTGCAGAGATCTTAAGAAGTCTTTTGGTTCTTCCACGTCACAAATAACACCCGAAAAAGAATATCAACTGCTGAAAATCCCGGAGAACAATACGATTCCAAAATTTACGAATCGATTATATGTATGTCCGTTCGCGATTAAGCGCTTGTTCAGACACAGCGGGAACCGTTCAGTTTCAGAATCGCGTTTCAAAACACGCGATTTCTGTCATCTGTTCACACAGCCGCGGTTAATAAGCGATTTGTGCGCGCGAAAATAAACGTCAATTTGACAGTTCTGGTGCCGTTCTTCATCTTTGAATATCAGAGATACATTCGCTCATTACTTTGTTAACGACGGCAGTCTTCCATTGCAACACACATAAATATCATTCTGTCGGTTCATTTTTGGTGAATAAATACCTACTTCTCTAAAATACTCTTTTTTCCCACCATTTCCAAACATCTCCACTAACTCCTGCCAAGCTTGGTTCTTGGCATATTTGATTAATCCTCACACTATTACAGGTCTTTTCTCCCATATTACAGGTCTTTTCTCCACTTCATCAATAAAAAATTCAGTGTCAAAGCGATCCATAACCGTAGAAAAGAGAATATAATCCACGCGTGCTCCTGTTGTGACATGGAACCGTGCGGTGCCCGCAACGCGACTGAACGCTCTCGTAAGGCCCCATAGTAATAGGTTCGTGCGGGCGCCGTGCGGGTCTATTTTCTAGCGGTTGGGTTGCGGGCTCCGCAGCGGTGGACTAACCGCACGGTTGTGTCTGAACGATCACATACAAACCTAGGTAAATGAGACCCGCACGGATCTCATGCGATTCTGAAACGGCACGGTTCCCGCTGTGTCTGAACAAGCGCTAAAAACCAGAGCAATTGTTACAAAGTTTAAAAAAAATATGTTTCTTCTTCGCGCCGGCGCGGACAGTCTCGCCCGTGCGTAACCAACGCCATCTAGCGTCGGTGTATAGTTTCACAGAAGCAGCGGCATTTATGAACTGATATGAAAAGTCTGATATGCCTTCAGGAAAGATATTATAGATATTAAATATATTAATAGATATTAAATCACTTCTCATTTTGAGAGGTATACATTTGTTTATTATGTCGCCTTCCCAATGGGATAACAGTTTCACCGCGAGGAGGTAAAGACTGTAGTGATGGTATTTTAACCGGTGACACGCCAACAGTTATTTGAGGTTTGTATCTGATTGCCAGGCGCGTGCAGTAGGAACAAGAAGCATGACTTTTATTTAACCGTATATTTGGAGAATTTAAAAAAAATTATTATAATATTAATAATATGTTAATTACTGTGATTTGAATATTCCGAGCTATATCTCTTATTTCGGTTTCTTTTCAAAATATATGCTTAGGAAAATGTCATGCTTCCTGTTCCCACTGCACGCCCCTGCAGATTGCGTCGATGATCGGCAACTGATTTTTACAATTCGACGGGCAACTAACTGCAACCAACTAGTACTAGATAAAAATTATATCTTAGTTACCAATCATCATCGATATAACAGAGTATTAGTTAAATTAGTAAAAACCACTACCAGATTTAAGGTCTACCTGTTTCGACACGTACCCGTCTCTTCGTCAGAACTACACTAATATGTTCACAACACTATTCACCACAACCATAGTATTGTTAAACTTTCACCAATGTTTATCACATGCGTGTTAATCTTGTCAGAGACAAGCATGCACTAACTTGGATACAGGACTTTCAGGAATCTACGAGGGAGAGAGAGTGAGAGGTGACGGGGTCTAAAGTGGGTGTTACCAAATCTTTTGTGAATGTTAAATTGAACAAAGGGCTTAATGGAAAATGCTTTAAATATTAAAAATATTAATAACATCATCGATATGATCAGACGAGAATCACAAATAACTGCACCAAAAATAACCGGTTGAAATAACGATTTAACATCACTGACCAAGACTGACTGAGATAAAGACATAACTGTTAGAAACTAGTTGCACAAAATACTGCGCATATTGGGCATCGACACCCTTTGAACCCGCTGCATAATTATGTTGCACGTTCACTTTCTTGAACCTCTTTTTTCTAAACCACAGTTATCCTGAGATATTAGTAATCTAAATTCAACATAACCCTAATTTATCGAGTTTGATATTTTGTTCCAACGCCCAATGTCAAAGTTGAATCTGCCTACTACAATTAATAAATTTGAAATCGGTACATTTTTTCATACTAATATTGATAAATCTCGAAGCTACGTAGGCATTTTTAATGTTCAATCATAATTGAATATTATTAATTTTAATATAAATAATTACGAAATCATGTAGAAAATGATTTAATCATCCACTTTACGCAAATGTTGAAAGTTTCAGAGCTCTATCCAGTCGGGAAGTTGGTGAAAAATCAATTATAAGATTCCACCACAACAAATAGACAAAGAGAGTTAAATAAAATCATGTAAAAACGCTTTTATACGCTGTAAATCAATGTGGAGATGAATGTGAAGGCGCTATTATATAGCTCAAATCCAAAAAAAAATATAGGGTAATTCGGCCAAACCGCACCTAAATATGAGAATAAAAGAACAAAGCCCATTGTCAAAAAAATAATAACTTCTCGGAATTTGTCAACCATTCTTTCGATAATCATAAATGAAACTACTCCCACGCGGTAGGTGGTACCCCGTAATGATCGATAATCAACAATTTGAAAAGCGTGGAAATCTAAAAGAATTTACATTCTGTGAAAACACTACATTCCACAACACATATCTGATATGCTCGTTCCTATTGATGACCAATAAGCCCTTACTATCCGAATAGGTTAATAACATTCTGGATTTAGGTTAGTGATTAATCAGGGACTCCTCTCCAAACTATAGTAGTAATGAATATAACTCAACGTGCGTGTATTACAAAGCTTAAGTTGTCTTTATTAATTTTAATCCAAATAATAATCATGTCGAAAATGATTTAATAATGTATAGCCATCCACTTTACGTAAATGTTGAAAGTTTCGGAGCTCTAGCTAGTCGGGGAGTTGCTGAAAAATGAATTACACGATTCCACCACTCCAAAAAATAGCAGGCAAAGAGAGTCAAATAAAAGGGCGTAAAAAAACCCATTTGTTATGTCGCGAAGCGGATGAGGTCGTCGATAAGCGAACTGTATGCGAAAAATCAATATGGCCCACTGCGTTAATCCCTCTCGTCGGTCGCGTATTGTATATTTTTCTAAGTATCCGATTGACACGGCGTATTCTCTCCCTCCGTTTATATTCTCGTTACACACTCGCGCACATTCCGGGCGGCCGTCATCAGACTCCCGTTCCTCGCGCCGGGGGGCAGTTCCCCGGTGGCATTTCTGCCGCCGCCGCACCGCCTAACTTTCTGCTCCCCGCTCCCGAGCCGCCGAGCGGGAGGAGGTCCCGACCACGCAGAGCCGGGATCGCGGGGAAGAGCTCTGTTCCGCCACTCTTGGGACGTCGAGATCCAATGTTCCTCCGTCATCGAGATGCATCGTAGATGTACAGTAACCGGCAAACATCTTGAAATTCTACGGCGTAGTGGCGGGAAGTTTGCGCATCTACCTTTCCACCAACGAGACCCAAATTTCGTCCTCTGCGCATTCCCCCACTACGCCAAAAAATTTCAAGAAGTTTGCCAGCAACTGTACCGTAGAGACGAAGCTGTTTTTACTCCCTTTATATTAACTCGTGGCGTCTGCTTGCTTGCCGTCAGCAAAAACTTTGGATCGAATTTTGACCCTTTTCTCGTGATCCGATCGAGCTGAAACTTGGCAAAGCTGATCGTGGCGACGATCAAGAAGATATGTCAAATTTTCGTTAAAAAAATTAATAATTATAGTATAATTTCGGATATTTAGAAATTTTATTGTTTTTAACAAATTAGAATCATTAGAAAAGTTTGATTACGGCGGCCCGATAACATCGCGGAATGTTTTCTTAATTTGAATTACTCCGTCGGTATGCGTAATAGGTACTTCATTACGAATGTCGAAAATCTAAATTGAATGATAAATGTTTTTAGAATTTAATCTTCAAAGCATGAAGTGTCTTATCAAAGCTCAAAACATCCGACATTTTAGAAATATATTAAATTACTGTAAGTTTAGTGTTATGTTAAATGCTTTAATTCGTCTTTAATTGTTGTTATATTTTACAAAGAAAGTGAGTATAATAAAAACTTGGTTTTTATGGGTTACTTTTTTATACGGGAATTAAAGTGGGATTTCATTAACTGCAGTGTATGGTATTCTGGAGTTGTCCATTCTGTTTACATGATTTTTCCAGAATCATCTTCTTGCTCTGCTCCATCGCGCATTATCTTCGGCTCCACAGGCCTGACACATTTCGTCTTAAGTTCTTCCTATGGTTACCCTTTAAATTTTTAGTTTGCGATGTCCTTTGGCAGATTCTTTGTTCTGTTTGTGTCAGCTCTTGTTTCTACATCAAAGGTCATGCATGATTGGCCTGACGCATGTTTTGTATATCTATCCGTTCTTTATTTTCTACCGGGTTATTTGAAAAAAATTAATAACCTCGCAGGACTATATTCCTGCCTTGATTATGAGTCTTAACGCCTCTTTTACTCTCCCAAGGTCTCCACTTCAGAACTCTGGGAGTCCATCTTGTAGCATCCTGCCCTGCCCATTGTCATTTTAGCTTCGATGCATCCATGATATCCACTACTCTAGTTCCGCGCCTAATCTCTCGGGCTTACGCCAAGCATGGATCTTTCCATGGTTCGTTGTGTGCATGTGAGTTTTTCCACGCTTTTCTTTGTAAGGGCCATCGTCTCCACTCCATACGTCATACTGGCAGTATGCACGATTCAAAGGCTTTTCTTTCTTAGCTAATGGAGGGTCTCTTTGTTGTCGAAGATATGTTTGAGTTTCCCAAAAGCAGTCCAGCTCATTCCTACGTCGTCAACAAATCTCGGGTGACTTAAGTATGTGCCGTCTATCTTCACACCTTTGTTATCCCAATTCCCAACGTGGAGAGTTTAAGCGAGATTGTATCACCTTGTCGGACACCTTTTTCTATTTTCATATATAAAGTTTACTAATCGTACATATCTAGAATCTATTCTCGCGTTTTAGAGTGCTTCATGATTGCCCACCTTTCGACTGAGTCAAATCAAATGCTTTTTGATAGTCAATTAAAGCCGAGTGTACGGATATATTATATTCCGCTGTTTTAATGCCAAACCCTTTCCAAATGAAATGAAACCGTATTTTAATTTTAATTACAAATCATCTAGTTCAGAATCCACGATGGGGAGGGTGAGAGGGCGTTTCGCGCGTCCCTGCGTCACCCCGCAAACAATTTTAAACGCTTTGTCCGCACAAAGCGCGGGCGTAAAACGTTTGAAAAATGATTTAATAATTGCGAGGATCGTCGCGGGCCCGCCGCGCCGAATTAAAGATTTTCCGCCAGAACGGAGGGAACGTGACTCTCTCGACATCCGCTTACTAGCGTCCCGGGCGCGGGGGGGCTGGGGCGTGTGTGTGTGTCCCGAGCAGCACTTGTCGGCGGTCCTCGTGGAGTGGCCTTCTCGCCCGCGCCACCATTACCCCCCTCTCCCGTTTAGGGGTGCGTCAAACGGATTCCCCTTTTCGTATTTTCGTTTCGCCTTTTCTTCGACTCGCAGGAACATAGGGATACGCCTTTGAGCTTCGATTCAATCTCTTTACGCGTATCGCAATTTTTTTTTTTTTAATTTTTTTTCTTAATTAAAAGTGAACGCATTAGGTTGATTGGCATTGGCAATACATGAATCAACTTTATTTAGACTCAACAGTCTGTTTGTGCGGGAGTTTCCTCTTGCGACGCTGAATTCCAGCTATCTCCGTCGCTTCGGGGGTCTGTCTGGTGGTCGCGGTCTATCTGGTTTGCCATGCAGAACTATGTATTGTACTAAATCTCTGTACGTGTCGGTACCAGTATCGTCGACGCTGTTGCCCCCATCGAACCACATCTTGACCCTCCCGGATTGCTGTTTCCTCGCACGATCGCGCAGTCTTCCCAGCGATGGCACGCATTTTCTTCTCATTTCAATTGTTCTCAGCGTGCTCTCTGTCTCGATAGTGTCCGCCCTCGCTTCATCGCCATATGTGAGAATAGCTCGCACACAGGTATTATAAATGCGTAATTAATCCATCGTGATTAAATAATCAAAGTTTGATATGGTGTATTAATTTTTGTTTGTACCCACGGTTACGAGCGACCTCTCTGTAAGTGTTGACGTTTGCTCTCATATGTGTTTTCAATTCGCAAGATAAAGCAAATATAATGTCGAATTAATATCATATAACTACATGTACATTGGAGAGGTAAAAAATTTTTTGCTGAAAATTTTTTTTTTTACCTTTTAGTACATTTAAATATAAAAGCGTGGTTTTTAAAAAAATCGTGTATTTAGTGATGTTGTCAAGGGATGTTTAGCAAATCGGTCGTGGTGAGCGTTACCGCCGTACTCCGCCAGGCGACCCGAAGGGCTGTTGAAGAATCCCTCGCGCGGCTGCCAGCCCTGCGACCCTCGGCACAGACGGTCGTGGCTTATTCAGACCTCCGCACTCGGGGGCGGGCCGCGACCCCTAATCCCGCCAGGGGCGGAGGGCGGAGGGCTGTGAACCGTACTTATTCCAGACCCCGGAACTAGACCAAATTATACATTGCACTAATTCTACGATACTCTGCGTGCGGTCAGTCCGCCTAAACTACCACTAGAAGTGCATTTTTATTTTATTTATTTATTCAAATTAACGGACATAGTCCAATAAAATATAATATATAACATGAACAGCGTAAAATACACCAGAATAAAAGTTATAGCAATTTAAAACAAAAGCATGGACAAATGATAAGTACTAACAAGATGGAGACAAGATCTCGACTATCTAATCGGAGATTGTTTGAATCTGGACAGATTTAGACCGAAGAAGTCCAGATCTTGAGTTTTAACGCGGCACCACCGTGACGTGGAAGCGTGGAATCCGTAATTAGTTCTATGATGGCTAAGTTATAACAGTTCATTATTTCTACGAGTCTACGGGAAGGGATATAGAATTGTATTTGTCCCAGTAACGAAGGCACATCAGTGTTTTCTCTACGTTTTTAGAGGTTATAAATTTTTAACTTAATAATTTCACTGTACGAGTAGTCTGCTCTGCCCAAGCCCATCATTCACGCATTAGCGCTAATCTCTTAAATTATAATACGGTACGATGTTGAGCGGAACCGCCTACACCGAAACGTGGGTCGGAGACAGCGGAAATAAAGATTTCCTTCCTCAATCTCCGCCGATAAAGCGCACGGTCTTGACACTCGATATAAACACACTACAACAACTAGCTATTAACACAGCTGAAATTGTACTTACAGAGTCCGTCCCGCTTCTTGGCGTGTTGTAAATCGAGTGAATTCGGAAACAGCGCGACATGTCTATTTCCGAAAGGCTTTAACTTAAACTGCGGCTATGTCGAATTCGGAAAGAAGACTTAAAAACAAAACAACAACAAAAAAACGTCAAAATTCCAACAGAAAAAAGACAACGGAACTCCGAATTCTAATTGTCAACTTGTTCTGATTTCGTAAGTTAAAATCTTGGCCAGCGATTGGGCAGAATACCTCGAACGTCAATTTCGACCAATGACACCTCATTATATCGATCGGTGGTCAGCGATCACGAAAGCAGTATCCATACATTTCTCTTCCGTCTATGAATTTAGATTGGTTTAAATTATTCAAATATGTTTAATATTTGGAGTGATTTGCACTGAAAATTATGGAGACAATTAAATAAGATAAATTGCAGACGTCTCACAGAGACGAAGCTGTTTATATGGGAAATTACTTATGAAGGTCTTATTTGGGAGTTTACAGGCCTTAGGACCACCTGTCATTGGCCGGCTTAAGTGATGACTTTAGACAGTGTAAAGTTCACCGATTACACCCATGATCGACACACATCTATAATGTAATAAGCATATTTACTTTTCTTTTGTCTGTGTGAGATCCGTCGTTTCAGATTATTCTTCTGCATGCGGCGTGGGATGTGCCAGGTCAGCGGTTTCTAGTCTCCTATGTCGATCTTATCTGCATGTAAACACAGACGTCCGCGCTTTTGAGTGCGCGTGCTTTTTTGTTGCGCGATTTATTTTTCGTGAGAATTCCGGCGCCGGTCAAAGAGCGTGGGGAAGCGAGTCGTTGACCCCACACATCTGTCAAATTTGGATAGTTTTAATGTACCTCGTTTACATTATTCAATACAATTATGTTATCATCATCTATGGTTGAAATTTGTCATTCCCGCGAAACAGTATATACATGTTGCCGCTGTCCTTTTTGGGCGTTTACAGGGCTTACGACTTGCCGTTAGCTGGCATAAGTGATGTACACAATGTAACGCTCATCGATTACTCCCGTGATCGACCACACATCTATCATTTGGATAGTTGCGTACAGGGTGTCTCGTAATTAGTAGAAAAAACTTCGAGGGAGTCTTCCTCATTAAATTTTGAACAGAAAATATTTTTCACACTTTGGGTGAAATGTCGACAGTTACGGTGATAAGCGACATCGGAGTTAGCATTTTTTTCAATATATTTTAATTGACTCGAAATTTCTTTTAAGGCTTTAATCATTTTATTTTACTCGCATTAAAGCGAATGAATTTTAAATATTTCACACGAGTTGCGGTAGTGATAGTTTAAAAAAATGAAGTTTTTAAGTTACAACAATAATAATCTGTAGGGGTATTTTAGTGCGATTTAATATGAAAATTTGCGAAATTGAAGGAAATGCATTTTCACACCGCGATAAGGTAGTGCCAGAAACACAAGTCGTCACTTTCCCAACTTGTTGAAGTGCTACGCCAATGGCGCGGGGGCGTGCGCGCGCATGTGGGCGGGGGGCGCTCGGGACGTGCCGCGAGGACTTGTGGAGTGCGCCCCCCCCTCAATGGGGGCCTCAAAGGGCGCGCACACAGGGGAGGGCGGTGTTTGGAGTTTAAAAATGTCGCGGTCGTTTCACTTCTCACTTCCACCCTTATCTTATTCTACTTCTTCCCCGCGGTCGTCGGCAGAGCTGCCGCGGTCGCTGATAATTATGCACGGTTATTTGGAAAATATTAATATCCTCGCAGGACTATATTCTTGCCTCGATATTTCGAGGCAAGAATATAGTTAGGGTTAAGGATCGAGTTGAAAATAAATTTGGGAGGAAACGAAGGTTCGATTCGAACGGTACTGATTTGCGTCGAAAATATATCAGGGGGAAGGGGAAAGAATAAAAGGGGAGGGAGGAAACGTCGCCTATGATACCTGCCGGGTCTTAAAGAATAAGTCTCCAAATTTTGAGTCCGATCGGTCAAACGGTACTGATTTGCATCGAAAATATGTCAGGGGAAGGGGTAAATTTATATGGGGGAAATGTCGCGTATGTTATCCGCCGGGTCCTAAAGCGTAAGTATACAAAATTTGAATCGAATCAGATAAACGGTGTAGATTTGTATAACGAACGGACAGACGAACATTTTAAACCCTGGCGATTTTACTCAGCTGAACACGAAATGGTAAACCCTAGTGTATATTTATAGTACCTTTTTGGCGGTGCACGGAGAGGCGGCGGTAGCAACATGCGTTACGCGACCGGTTCGGGTTTGCTGGCCCGGAGTTCAAGCCCCGTCTCCGGCTGTTTAATTTATTTTTTCTAGCCGTGAACTCGAACGAAATTATGGATATTACACGAAGTTACGGGGACAGACAGACGACAAAATTATTATATTTAGATGTAAAAAAAATATCCTGTAAAAACATTCGAGCAGCTTGTTGGTCTTGTGGTTAGGACCTTCGCTTCATGATCCAAAGGTCGCGGGTTCGAGCCTTGCTCCAGACCAGCGAGTTAGTCCTATTTTCATAGCGCAAGAGTTTAGCTTAGTTTGAAAATAGTAAGAATATTTATGTGACACGTATTCCGTGTTCGCATCTCTATTTTTTTTAAATAAAAAAATTCTTTATATGCGAGGCCCTCCGTATCCATTTCATTGTACCTATTGGTTGTTATTTTGCAGAATACAAATCAGCTTTGATTTTACTTCTGTCAAGGATTGTGGACCCGCACGTAGCTGGGCGAAACAGAGCCAGGAAAGTGCAAAGAGTATAAAATTGTACAGAGAACAACTAAACCCCTTCTTTAGGCGAGAGAATTGGGACACAGCGGAATTACGTCCCTCCTCGCGTATATTTCACACACGTTTATACTGCAGTTTTAAGTATCTCTGTCCAAACCGAGTCTCTTAAAATAAAAATGTATTTTTGTAACAAAGCGCGACTTTTTTACTAATACATTTTACTTTCTAAGAGTGTTTAGTTTGACCTTTTCATATTATTTCAAAATATACAAACTTAAGTAGTTATAAAGTTAATGGTGCTCTAAATGCAATTATGGCCAATAAGAATCTGTCAAAGGAAGCGAGACTAGCGGTACATAATGGCGTTCTAGTGCCAACCCTAATGTATGGAAGTGAAGCCTGGAATTGGCAAAAGAGGAATGAAAGTAGACTGAATGCGGTAGAAATGCGGTCACTAAGACGCTTGTGTAGAAAATCTATGGTCGATAGACTAAGGAATGAACAAATTAGACGTGAATGCAATGCTGGCTGTAGTGTGGTAGATAGAATAAAGAAAGGAGTGCTGAGATGGTTTGGTCATGTGGAACGTATGAACGAGGAAAGGATGGTTAAGAAAATATAAGAGGCGAGTGTTGAAGGCAACAGAAATAGAGGGCGTCCGCGAAAGACCTGGCACGATCAGATACAACGAGTGTTTGAGGTTTGGCCCCGTTAGCCGCAACAACCGTAGAACTTGTCTGAGAAGATGTATGAATGTGGCCGAAGCAAAAGTGGTGTGCCAAGGTAGAAGAGTGTGGCGTTCAATCCTGTCTGCCTACCCCTGCGGGGAAACGGCGTGATGGTTAGTTAGTTAGTTAGTTAAGTAGTTATATAAAATAAGCGAGTCAAACGTGCCGCGGAACCACATCGTGTATATTTTGGTCGTCTGCTGGGAAGTGTTACACGCAAGTTCTCGCCGTCGTCCAATAAAAGGAGCACGCCTCCCTGGTGCGGAACGCCAGACTGAAAACATCTCCAGCGTTATTCCCTCGTTACGGAGGAGTTTCCTTCCCTCTTGCCCGCCAGTCCTCGGCTTCCCTCGCCTCGTTCTGGACGGGACGGGGGTGGCGCGGGGCGGCTCCCGCCATCTGGTGCTGTCAGATTGCAGGATCTTTGGTTTCGCCACCGTCCCCTGCCTGGCCTGGTCCGCGGTCGCCACCGACTTGTTGACGGGTTCAAAATTTCGTGGGTCCCGCGGAACCCCAACATCGTCAGATGCGTAAACTGTATTTTGCGCATCGCGACCTTGGAATAACAGAGACAGCAGATTCGCGTCACCAAACTGGGTTAGAAGATAAGAAAAAGTAACCCATAAAAACCAAGTTTTTATTATACTCCCTTTGCCATTTACTAGTTGAAACAATTTTTTTTCGCTTAACCTACGGGAGTGATTAAAAATTTCCAAAAATCCAAAATTATACTATAATCAGGTTTCGCATCTACCAGACGCGTTGAAATATTTTCATACAACTTAATAAGTTGTATGAGAAAACCATTAAAAATTTGAAAAATCCAAATTTTATTTTTTTTAACGAAAATTTGATAGGTCTTCTTGATCGTCGCAAAGTTTCAGCTCGATTGGATCACGGAAAAGGGGTTTAAAATGGATCCAAAAAAATTTCGTCTGACAAGAAGACAAGCAGTCGCCACGAGTTAATATAAAAGGAGTAAAAACGATACTCACTTCAATCAATGTATATTATAGATGTCTCACAGAGACGAAACTGTATTTTTATGGGAAAGTAGATATAGAAACTGTATTTTTATGGGAAAGTAGGTATAGAAGTCTTTTGGGCTTACGACCTATCGTGCGGCTGACCTGAGTGATCACTTTACACAATTTAACGTTCGCCATTTCCACCCACGATAGAATAACGTGTCTACTAATTTTTTGAAGTATATATTTAAATTATACGCCACGCTTCACATATGAGTTGTATCAATCCTCAGCGCGGCCGGCACCGAAGCTTTTTCGTTCCCCCTAAATGACCACAGATGTCGCTAATGTGACATCTATATTGATTTTAGAGTTTTTGTTAGCAATATACTTTATTGCTAACAAAAACACACAGATAAAGTATATCGCTAACACATCTATAATGCGACTTCTATAATATACATCGATTGATTAATGGTGTCCCTGCGACAAAAATGCAGTACTGTTCTGCAAGATGTGGACATACTCGAGATACTCACTTCTGCCGTGAAAGCGCGTGGGTCCGGGTACGCTCGGAAATATATAAGAAGCTATTGCGCAGTTGGAGAAGTGCTCACGGCGCTGGTCATCTTCGTTTTGGCAGAGCCATGCTGAGTTCCCGAGTACTGCAAAAGTTGACTTCAACGTCTCTTTCGGCGGCTCGTCGAATCGGAAACAGAGCGTGATCTGTCTTCAACACGTGGATAATTTGCACCGCGGGAGCGGTCTTTTCAAAATGGTACGAATTTTGAGTAGCTGTCAAAATTGGTGATACAACGAATACTACTTTCACGAATACGAATATCAAGTCTACTATTCGGCGAATACGAATAAGAATAATTCAACAAGGTAATAAATAATACACCACTGTCCTTTTTTTTACTGAAAGATTTAATAATTAAAATTTACCACCGGCAAATTTTTGTTCAAAAAACACATTTCTTTTATCCCTTTGTACATTCCCAGCGGTTGAAAATAAATATGACTTTTTTCACGCTTGCGAGAGGTCATGTTATTAGATTTAATTTAGCACTTTTACACACAACGGAAAGAAAATGGAACGAACAATACGTATTACAAAACAAAAACTACAAGGAATGAGCACATAACCTTATTAATAACCCAACGAAACTAGATGAAAGAACTCAGTTTTGCTGTGAAACAAGTAACAATCGACAACTCGAGAACTCAACATATCCATTCGTTCAATGTTAGGGGAATCCACGATAATAGAGTGTGTATGTGTGTTCGGATACACGGTGTACATTTATGTTGCGTTCATTTATAGAATCATTCGTATTAGTTGCACGTAGGGACTTCATTTTATACTATGTATTGACTATAATTTTGTTTGTGACTTATCAGTATATAAATCAGTACGCAAATTCGTATTGTGAAAGATAGATTCATCTACGTACATATGTGAATATCGAAAACACTGGATATGTTGAAACACCCAGCGCCAGGCGATGCGACATCACAGGCAAACATGTTACACAAATAGAAAATATACTCGGTAGCAGTGTGTTGGTTTCAACAATACTATCGTATTATTCTGTACCGCAAATCTTCCGACATCCCTGTGGAGTGCCCCCCCCCCCCCCACCGCCGCCCACCTCGGCGTGCTCTGCCGCCGCACACCGCGCCGCCACACTGCGGTCTATTTTCGTGTCATGGACAAAATTATTTTTTTCACAGCATTGACTCCCGACACAACTGGAATCTAGTAAAGACGTCTTCTTGTAATAAATCGCAACTTATTTACTAAAAAATTATACTTTTTAAGAGTATTTATTTTGACATTTATATAATTGTTTTCAAAATGTTTGTAGTAATTAGAACAACGAGTAGCTTGTTGGTCTTGTGTTTAGGACTCTCGCCTCGTGATCCAAAAGGTCGCGGGTTCGAATCTCACTCCAGACCAGCGAGTCAGTCCTACTTTCATAGCACAAGCGTTTAGCTTAGTTTGAAAATAGTAAGAATATTGATGTGACACATATTCCGTGTTCGCATCTCTGTTTTTAAAAAAAATTTAACCAGGTGTACCGAAAAATTTACTTTTGTCTCTATATTTTGGTAGTACTTATGTGGGACTACTATGTAAAGTTTATTTACACACATACAACATGAGGTAGAAACATACACATATTCACTGTATTATTGCATACTCGCCACGCTATTAAAAAACAAATTTACTAAAGTATAAGGTAAGACCTTTTTTCATTTAAGAAAGACAATCGAATTGCCACGTGTAAGCCGTGCGTCCGAGGCACATTGTTTCGTTGTGTTGGTGTTAATACCAGTAAACACCAACACAACGAAACAATGTGAGTCGTACACACGGCTTGCACATACTAATTCGATTGTATTTCTTAAATGGATGAAAAAAACTTGGATTGTTGCTTAAAGTTTCGTCAAATTTTGATGAAAAATCTAAAATATTATTTGATCGTACACATAGTTTAAAGTGAAAAAAAAAACTTTAAAATAATACATTTATTTTACGTGTGTGTAAAAGCTTATATCGATTGTTAATAATTATCATTTTTCCGCGCTGTCTTCGGTGAGACTGATTGATATTAGCGTTCCGTTCGACCCTAAGCTTCGCGATGTTTGTCTACGTGGCGGTAAACACACACAGAATTCGAGTCTTAAAATATGTTGTTTTTTTACCTCACTTATATTAGCTTCACCTGTTTGTCTAGACGGAATCTTATAATCGATATTTCACCCGCTTCCCAATGTCCCATCTAGCTGAAATATTGCACACAGACGTATTTTCGATGGCAATTCATGAATCAATTAGATTCACTAGTTAATCGATTGATCCCATCTTAATTAATTAATCAATGTTTTGTATGGAAAATTAGTGAAGTAGAAAATTATATTACATGAAAAAAATATTTAACAAAAAAACGGGCTTATATTTAAATGTTCTAAAAAGTAGAAATAAATAATTTTTCGCACAAAAATTTTGCGAAACTCCAAATAAAAGCGCGGGCGCTTTCCCTCCATCAACAGCAGAATTTTGTAATCTATATCAGTATCGCAAGCGTCCACCGTTTTATGTAATATATTAATTATAATTTTTATTGGTATTACGTACCTTTGAAGGAGAATAGTAAGATGAAATTTGATCGTTTTGGCCAGTTAACGTTGGCGTTATGGACCGCAGTGCGCCGGCTGCGGTTTACTCGCAGCAGTTTGAGCATCTCTCGACTCTGTCCGGGGGTCGCTTCTGAGGGTAGATTCCCCCTCCCCCCCAGGCCTCCCCGGGGGGTGAATCTACCCTTCGAGCACGGCCGGAGTGGTTTCTCAACTGTTTTGTCTGGCGGTCTAACGCCGGCTTTACAGTTTCTGGAAAAGTGTTTCTATTTACTGTACGTGCGCTCGCTTCCAGCGGCTGGATAACGCCGCACCGAAATTGGACCAAAAAAGTAGGTTACTTCAGCGAAGATAAATAGACGCAGTTAAGCAGAAAGCATCCGACCCAAAAAACATGGAACTATGAGAATGACTTCTAATAAATTGAACTTACAAAAACCTAATACGTTGATATTTCATTTATTATTGCATAGGGTTCATTTTAGAGATGTTTTTTATGTTGAGATAATTATAAGAAATAATTAAACTCGTAAAAACAAAGTTTTCATTATAAATTCTTTATACGCAACAAAAAGACCTGTATGCAGAATTTTTCATTCATTTCAAACTTCTTCTCTGTATAGGATGGACGCGTCTAGGAATGTCTAATTTTCATAGGTACATAATGCTTTATCATAATGACGTCATCCAAGTGTGATTATTCAGGAACTTAGCCTATATCTGCCTTTATATTTATTTCAAGCTAGCTTATAATTCGTCAAAAATGACGTACTTTTATTATATATTTCGGCCGCCAGTAAAGGCGGTGAGAACAGCGTTATAGGGGAGTAACGTCGTGAAAACGTTAGTGATGGACATTATTGAAAAGAGAATCTTGTATCTCATTATTATATCATACCACATTATTATTTGAGCCGTCTGGTAGCATTAGTGAGGACATTGTTACGTAGGGAATGATATATTTTTGATTAATGATTAATACCAATGACATGCGATATGGTAATGGATTCACTTGTTAGTTTTGATAAACTGAAATATTATAAAATATATCTCTATATTGAAAAAAATCCAATTTAGAATATTTAATTAATAAAGTATAAAGCATAAAGTCAATGTTTTTATTTTATTTAATAACAATTTTAAAATCATACTAATTTTGAAAACGAAATGAGTTTTTTTAATAATACTTGGATAAGTATTTTCATATAAGCTTGCAATTGAGTTAGTGTGGGTACAGTGCGTAATACGCGCATTCTTTCGTTGTGTTAAGTTTACGGATACGAGAGGGGCGTATCCGTAAACTTAACGCAACGAAACAATGCGCGTATTACGCACTGTACCCACACTAACTCAATTGCGAGCTTATACGAAAAGACCTATACCCGTGCTTATTCTAGGTTTAGAAAATAAAATACCATTTATATTTATTTTTCGCGACTGTAAATATAATACAATAATAATAAATAATAATGTTGGGTACGAGTTTTTGTAAGCGCACTGTTACTCACACCAATGCGAGTGGATTTCATAAAATGAACGGACTCTATTCCCTTATGTATCAGTCGATAATAACCATGACAGCATTTGGATAAAGATTTTCTTTAACGACGCCGAGGTCTTAATTGAATGGATGAATTAAACCCGACCTGCGATAATGCGGGTCCTATCTCGATCATATTGGAACATTTTGTTTTGATACAGCTTCGGATCTTCCCAAAAGTGTTTTTTTTATTTTTATTCTCCATACCTTGCATTTGGGCACAGTTGGATAGGATGCGCCCTCTTACAGCTAGCTATGTAAAGAATCTTGCTTGTATAAAACGAGAAAATAAAACACCATATTATATACACATGAACTAATGTAAATTTCACGGTACACGGATTGGTTCTACGGCTGGTTCCAATACATTGTTTAAAACAATTACTACGGGTTTGTATATATCGAAAAAAATATGAAATTATCCAACTAAATACTCTTAAAAAGTTTAGTTTTATTACAAAAATACTTATTTTTAATTTGAAAAGACCCGGTTTGGTACGAAATTTTTAAAAATTATTAAAAAAACAGCGTCTGTTGTAAAAAATATGTTTTGTCTACTAGGGAATTCAATTATGCAAGATTACTTTAATTACATTATAAATTTATACCAAATGTACGCGAGAGGGGACATATTCCCGCTGTGTCCTACTCCCCTAGCCCAAAGAAGGCTGTTTAATTCATCTCTGCACAATTTTATACTATGTGATCACAATTATATTTTGAAAAATACATATGTATCTACCTACTCCTGTCATAAATGCTGCTAAACGAATTCCGTAAACTATAAAGTCAAAACAATTCGGGGAATTCCCATGAAAATTTATATAGGTAATCCCCACTCCTATATGGTGTTGCTATAATCAGGTGGAAGATCCAATGACAATCCAATTTTTTTTCCTCTTTTTTAATCCATCTTTCTTTTGTCTTCATATATGTAATTTTTATCTTGTATCTTTCTTTAATTCATCTTTTTTCTTTTGTCCAGACCTCAGTTATCTTTATGTTATATATCTTTTCCACTTCTTTTTCTTCTTATCTCTTCCCCTTTTCCTAAGTAGATTTGTCCTTTCCTATCCATTTCTGATTCCCCTTTTTACCTTTAATTCTTTGACTTTTATAGTTTGTTCGTAACTTAAAATTTCACTTTTTTATAACTGAAGTTGTTTTATTGCTATATGTTAATATTTAACATGTTAACTCTGTGGAAACTTGTAAGATGGTCTCTATAATATGTAGTAATCATGTGTAATCTGATTTTTATATGTACCTTTAGTTTCTCATGAATAAATAAAAAAAAAAAAAAAAAAAAATGACCAGACTTAAACCATAAAATTCTGACTTATTTTTTTCAAAACGTTGGACTATCATTACAGTAACTTATATCTAATATGAAAATTTTATTCCCTTTAATACAGGTCAAATAAAATTATAAAAGCCTTCCAATTCCAATTGGAAAACATTCTAACTGGAATTTTTAAGGGTTTTTTTTTTATTTTAATTTTTATGAAAATATTGAATTTTTCTTGATCGATATAAGTTGCTGTACCTACTGATACTTCGATGTTTTGCAAAAAATAAGTCAGAAATATTGATAACTAAAATGCAAACTTTGATGTCGCGTACTTCCTTAACTATTGATATTAGGTCATGGCTGCTACAACATTCCACCTGTAAAGTATTGTGGACTAGCTCTGTTACACTGTGTATGACATTGTAATGGCGTCATTGTTGACATTTTAAGTTTGATAGGTTTGAATGAATCAATTTATTCAATCAGAAAGCTCTAAAACGTAAACAAATGTTCAGATATTTACAAATTGTCAGTAACTTAACGTTTTAGAGTTTTCTGACTGATTGAATTCATTAATTTCAAGCCTGTCAAACTTAAAACGTCAACATTGGCGGCACTACAATGTTATACAATAACTGTCTAGATATAGACATAGCAATATGGCTATTTCAGAATACGGCCGAATAGCAGGTTATTGGTGTTTATACAGGGTGTACCAGAGCTAGCAGCAGAAACTTGGCCGGTAGATTCCTGCCTATGTTATGAGTTTAAAATGTTCAAGAAACCATGACCTAATATCAATAGTTATGGAGATATGCAATATCAAAGTTTTTATTTTTTATTCAATATTTCTGACTTATTTTTTGCAAAAAGTTGAACTATCATTACAGTAACTTATATCGATGATGAAAAATTCATTTGCTTCAATACAATTTAAATAAAATATAAAAACCTTGTAAAAATGACTTTTTTCAATTTTTGCAAGGTTTTTATCATTTTATTCGACTTGTATTATAGCGAATGAATTTTTCGTAATCGACATAAGATACTCTAATGATAGTTCAACTTTTTGCAAAAAATAAGTAAGAAGTATTGAAAAAAAAGATTGTGAAAAATTCATTCGCTCCAACACGACTTAAGTAAAATGATAAAAACAGGTTTTTATCGTTTTATCCCTTGTATTAAAGCGAGTGAATTTTTCGTAATAGACAAAAGTTACTGTAATGATGCTTCAACTTTTTGCAAAAAATAAGTCAGAAATATAGAAAAAAAATGCAAATTTTGATATTGCATATCTCCATAACTATTGAAATTAGGTCATGGTTGCGTAAACATTTTAGACTCATAACATAATTAGGAATCTACTTGCCAAGTTTCTACTGCTAGCTCTGGTACACTCTGCACGTATTTCGAGTATCTGGAGCGTGTGCTTCCAGGGCAGAAGTTAGAATATTATCACGGGACGTGGCCGTGGGAGACAAATGAAACATTTAAGTCACTGGACACAAATTTAATTGGAGCACTGTCCAGTCACTAAAAGCTTCTAGAATATTTCGCACGCTGATTATCCAATTTGGTAATTCGCAATTGTTATCTCTGCCGCACTTTTTTCCATACAATTTCCAGCGTTTTCGAGAAACTTCGATAGCGTCCGGTCCCCCTCGTTTCGGCCGTCCAGTTTCCCTCGTCTTCTGGCCCGGTCTGGCGGCGCGATTCTTCCGCCGCCCGACAGTTGTCGAAGTGCCGCGCGGCAGCCGCAAAGGTGGCGACGGTTAAGAATGTTAGGTTTTCACGGCCACTCGGAATCTTCTGGCTTGGGTCTTCTGGGGGTACTATGCCGTGTTGTGACGACCTTTCTGGCCGACGTTTCGGATCCCGTTGCAGGATCCATCATCGGGGCTGATGTATTATAGTGAGTGTTGGTGTTGTGGTTAAGTATTGGTTTGTAGGGATGCAACGAATACGAATATTCGTACAGATTGTTAGTTAACTTTGTAAAAACCACTACCAGATTTTAGGTCTACCGGTCTCGAGACGTACCCGTCTCTTCGTCAGGACCAACACTACACCACTACATTCACAACACTACACACCTCAACCATAGCATTGTTAAACTTCCACCAATAATTGATCACATGCGTGTTAGTCTTGTCAGGGACCAACATGCACTGATTAGCCTAATGAACCATCAGGGATCTACTGAAAGAGAGTGAGAGGGGGCGGGGTCTAAAGTGGGTGTTACCCCATCTTTTTTGAACATTAAATTAGATTATATATTCGTATTCGTCTAATATCATCACGAATATTAAAAACAAACTATTTATAACAGAACGCAACGCAAATTACGGTTATAATTACGCAAATTATGTATCCTAACACGCCTACTCACTACGCACTCTATTATCGGGGATTCCCCTGACATTAAATGAATGGATTTGTTGAGTTCTCAAGTTGTCAATTGTTACTTGTTTCAGCATAACATGAGTTCTTACATCTAGTTTCGTTGAGTTATTAATGAGGTTAGGTGCTCATTTCATGCAGTTTTTGTTTTGTAATACGTATCGTTCGTTCCATTTTATTTCTTTTGTGTGTAAAAGTGTTGACTCTTATAAAATAATTTCAAATTAAATTTAATAACATGACCTGTCGTAAGCGCGAAAAATAGTGATATTTATTTTCGACCGCTAGGAATGTACAAACAAACGGATAAAAGAAATCGTCTAACGCCTGAGAAGTTACAAATGTTGCGCTTTTTGAACAAAAATTTGCCTGTGGTAAATTTTAATTATTAAACCTCTTAGTAAAAAAGAACAGTATTATTTATTGCATTTTTTAATTATTCGTATTCGCCGAATAGTAGGTTTGATATTCGTATTCGTGAAAGTAGTATTCGTTGCATCACTATTGGCTCGCAAATACCGTATCGAAAGCGGGGTGAGAACGTCGTCAGCGTTGCATTAAGCATTGGCTAGCAATACTAAACCACAACACTCACAGCCCCGATGACGGGCCCCGCGACGGGATCCGAAACGTCGGCCGGAAAGGTCGCGACAACACGGCATAATAGGCCAGATGACCCAAACCAGAAGAGGCGATGATCGTCCCCCGCGGGTCGGCCACGGCACAACGCCGGCATCAATAATTCAGTCGGGCCGCCGCGCCGCTCCGCTCGGAGGATCCACCCTCAATTATTGACGGGGGAAATAGTCACCCCGGTCGATACCCGCCCCCCGGGCGCGCCGGAAGTCAAAGGCTGCGGAGCCATTACACAAAGTACTAATTCAATAATGCGGCCGCGACGCCGAGGAGTGTCCCATTTGTGCCGACGCGGACGGGGATGACGTCCCCGGCGTCTTCGCTGTTTTCTGTTGCGTTTGTGAACTGAATTCGGCGAGAACATTAAATGGCAATGGGCAGGCCACACTCTTACTTGTCTATTTTCGTTTACATTTTAATACGATGGCGGGCTTGCTGCCAGTTGGAAATTTCTTCCAACAAAATATTTCCGGTATACAATGTTACAAAACCAGCCGACGGATGGGGTCAGTGAATGGTACCCACCCAGGACCGTTCTAAGAGCAAAAGCTTTCATATCGGTCCTACTCGATCTTCTCCAGGTTGACATTTTTTTTCTACTAACAAGCGGGACCGTGCCGCTCCGCACCGGTCGTATCAACGTTGCGAAGCGGGGCGGCCGCTCGATCAAAGCCATTCACTGTCCCAACCTATAGATACGTCTTTATTAGCAATAAACTTAATTAATATACAAATAACAATAGCATATATGTCATCGTAATCAGATACATATTATAGATATATATATAACAATAATAATAATAATAATAATACGAAAATCAATGTGAAAAAAGCAAAAGCAACCAAAGCAAAGAAAACAGTGTATAAAGAATAAAACATTGATACATATTTAAAAGAAGACGAATCCCACAGGAGGCGGCAGTGGATGGCTCAACTGACACTGACAACCCCGTACTTGGGAAAAGAAAAAGAAAAACAATACAAAATGAAAACACGATGTGATATCCGAAGGCACAGGACCGGCAGATAATCACTCGGCGCAAGAGCAACACACTAACGCAACATGAACGGAACATAATATCAACTAGACCCCCCAGAATTTTCCAGCGAGTCACCCAAGGAAGAGTTAAACTAGGTTTTGGGAAAGGTAAAATTGCTTTAGTCTTTCTTAGGGATTCCTTTAGGGATTCCAGAGGGGCGCCGACCGCCAGGGAGACCACCGAAGAGATGGAGAGAGAGCTGGACGTCCTCGTCACAAGACCAGGACTGTCCTGTCAACACAGATCAAGAATCTAACAAAAGAAGCAGAAGAAAAAGCTTTAGGGCCGGTTGTTTCAAGTTGGATTAAAGTAAGCGTTCTTTTGAAGCATATATTTTTACGTTCTCCACCAATCAGACGATCCGTTTTCGTAAAAATCTACGCTTTAATCGACCGCTTACTTTGATCCAACTTGAAACAACCGGGCCTTAGTCTTCTTTTGAAGATAGTTGCTTTGCTTTGCTTATGAATATACTTTGTGTCCGCGAATAAGTCTATGCCAAGGGAATTCTCGTATTGCAAGAATAAGTTTATGATTCTACTGATAACCGAGTTTTTTGCGGCCCGAGTTTTATAGTTTTTGGGTCGGAAATGAGTTGTATGTCGTGAACGACGGGTTGGTACGTGAAAGTCAGTACTTGACAATAACTCAGTCCGCGTTATTATTTAATATATTATGAAGAAATTAAATTATTAGGAATGGGTAAGGATAGTGAAATGCTGTCGTGAAGGCCATGATTAGATAGAAAGTTGAATCTAGATTTCAAGTACTGGAGTGAATGAGGATTGAGAAGGACATTACAAAGAAGAGATAAAACATGTATGTTATGGCGTTGTCGGATTGTAGGCCAACGGAGAAGATTGCCGAAAGATGAGACGCAATGGAATGTTCAGAGGTTGAAGATGAAACGGATACATTCTTCATAAGATGGTAGAAACTTGAATTTGTTAGAAGACAATCTTTCGCACTCGAAACTTCGCGAAACGACATTCTCAATTTGAAGGGCGACAGAACCGCGGCGCAAATTAGTTGTTTTTGGCAGCGAAGAAAAACCATAGAAATACAGACAGCGACGCAACCAGCGATAAAGCGCCTACCGATACAGGCGACGCGAGTCCGAAGTTCTAGATGCAAATGGAAGATCCTCGAATGACTGATGCGAGATTTAGTGCGAATTACAGAATAGATCTCCGTATAGTACTCTGGGGGCGTTTACTCCAAACCCCGGAATAAATGTCTATATTTCGGCGTTTGGTTCACTCTATAACTAATGATAGATGAATCCACAATGTTACTCATGTGAATTTCGGCGTCCTCGGCTTACGCGGGACATCCATAGGGTAAGACGAGTTAGAACACTTGCAGCGGATTTTTTTAGCGGATTTACATTCTATAAAATACAAAGTTAAGTTAACATCAATTAGTAAAGGTTTGAAATATGATACGCGCGATAAAGAGTTATTCCGTTATCAGCCCACTCCCGAAATACTACAGCAAATCGCTGATGAAAGTCCATTTTGGTCCGCTGGCGAAACGGGAATCGTGATGCGGGGCCCGGGTCCTCGCGGCTGAAGGTAAAAATTATTCTTCTGGAACTTGCTACGTGTTCCTATCGGCCCTTTTTCCCTGGCGGTGAATGGGGCGTCTACTCGCCCACAGATGTCAGCCTCGTGTTGCTTTCGTCGCCGCTCGACACTCGCGCCTCCACAGCACCCTAGGGGAATCAAGAGGCCGACATGGCGCACTGAAATCTCTCGAGTTTCGAGAGCATCAGACTTTGTCATCGACAGGTGAAGTTTTAACTGAGTGTGTACATAATGGAATTCTGGTACCAACAGCGATGTATGGAAGCGAAGCCTGGAGCTGGCAGAAGAGGAACTAAATTAGATTGAATTCAGTAGAGATGAGATCCCTCGGACGTATGTGTGGCAAATCAATTTATGATAGAGTAAAGAATGCAGATATTAGGAATGAATGTAAAGCTGATCTTGGCATAATTAATAGAATTAAAAAAGGGTCGCTCAGATGGTTTGGGCATGTTGAGCGAATGAATGAGGAAAGAATGGTAAGAAAGATATATAATGCAAGTGTTGATGGAGCCAGAAAGAGAGGGAGACCGCGGAAGACGTGGCATGACCAGATCAACCAGATACTGGAAGATGGTCCCGTTAGAAGCCTCAATAACCGGCGAGCTTGCATGCGAAGATGTATGAATGTGGATGAGGCGAGAGTTGTACGTCAGGACAGAAGAGTGTGGCGCTCTATCCTCTCTGCCTTCCCCCACGGGGAAACGGCGTGATGGTAAGTAAGTAAATAAGTAAGTGTACATTCAAACACCCTTCCATCCTGCTATGTTATTTGCTAGTTGTTATGGATGTTATGTTGTGAAAGGGTATGGAAGAGGCCTATATCCAGCATTGGAGAGATGAAGGCTGAGAAAGGAGAAGAACATTAAAATACAGAAAAAAAATTCCATAAATTATGTGGAAATACAAATAATTAATTAATTAGGCACTGACACAAGCGACCGGATTTACTGTTGCAGCGGGAATGTTGAGAGGAAAGGAGAAGATTTGGTGGAAGTAATATTGTTAAATAAATTAATAGCAGAGTTCAAATTTATATTTATTTTTGAACTTTCACTTTCATTGTCGATGAGAGGTTCTGTCTCTCGAATTTCGAGCCGTAAAATATTAAAACTCAAGTAGGGAAAACATAGTTATATTGTATCAATTTTAATGATAAATAATGATCACGAATACTTGTGTAGTGTCAATGCCAATTCCTTAAATATTAAAATTTAATTTGTTTGGTAATTTTTAAAGCGGACTTATTGACTTTCTTATGTTTCTTGCGTACAAACTGTACATACAGTTTTGCAAAGTGCCTGTGAAAATACTTGTGTGTATAATGATAGATAAACAATAAACAAGTAAATCCAAAAAAATTGATACATGCTTTTCTACGATTTCTTTGCATACATCATCAGTGCAGGAACCAAATATTAAACACGCTGTTTTTAAAGTTTAAAACGAATTCTCCAACGGCATGTTCTTCAGCCGTTTCTGCGGCTCTTGCGTGTGAGTGACGTGATTATTATTTTTAATAATATATAGCCATCCACTTTACGTAAATGTTGAAAGTTTCAGAGCTCTAGCCAGTCGGGGAGTTGGTGAAAAATCAATTACAAGATTCCACCACGACAAAAAACAAGAAACAGACAAATAGAGTTAAATAAAAGCGCGTAAAAAAACCTTTGTTATGTCGCTAAACCGACGAGCTCGTCAATAAGCGTGTAAAAATTATTACTGTAGTGTAATTATGTTAAAAAATTTGAATTTTCATGAATTTTTCAACTTTTGTAATTTTTACTTTAAAAACAAAATGAACGAATTCCAAGGCGGCCCGACCCCTCGACAGAAGGAATACGCGCGCGATGAGTGGTTTCGGTATTGTGTTGACCCCTCGCGACTGACGGCTTGCGCTTACGCCTCCCGCGGGCGCGTGATTGATCTCGGCTCGCTCCGTCGTCCGTTTGGCTTCAATATTTAAAGGTCAATTTGTTTGGTCCAGTCAATCAACTCTTTCTACGTACCACTGCCATGCTCGCGTAATTAAGGGGTCAGCAGTGGGATAAAACATGTATTTTATTTATTTCAATTTATTTATTTTTAATATAACATTTAATTACAAACATATGTTTAATTCGTAAATATTATTTACAAGTGAGAAAATATACAAACATATCAAAGGTGTAGGAGAATCCTGCTTCGGAAAACCCTCTCAGAGACATGGAACAGATCAATGTCCAGAGTAATATTGTTCAGCATAGCAGTAGCTCTTCCAACAGGCATGACCATTGGTCCTGTATATTGGAATGTAAAACAATCTATGCTGACGTTGTCTTAGGTAATTATCAGCAACATACAAACCAATGCTCCGCATAATAAGCATGCTCAAAAATAAGCATGCGTATCAGTACATTAATCTTGGATTATGCCAATACCTACCCTCGTTCAGGCAATTTCAGCTTGTTTATTTTTTTGGTAATTAAACATAAAATTTTCAGTAAATTTTTATTTTACAACGAACGTAAGTAATTTGATAAACATATTTAAGAAAATAGCAACTGTATTATGAGTCGAAAATAGTTATGAAGATTAACGGATACGGACAAACGTGAATGTCAATAAAAAGTAACCCATAAAAACCAAGTTTTTATTATACTCCCTTTCTTTGTAAAGTATAATAACAATTAAAGACGAATTAAAACATATAACATAACACTAAACTTATAGTAATTTAATATATTTCTAAAATGTCAGATGTTTTGAGCTTTGATAAGACACTTCATGCTTTGTATAGTGAAGTACCTATTATGTACACCGACGGAATAATTCAAAATTAGAAAATATTACGCGACGTTATCGGGCCGCCGTTGCTAGTAATCAAACTTTTGTAATGATTCCAATTTGAAAAACTATTAAAAATTTGAAAAATCCAAAATTACACTACAATTATTATTATTTTTTAACGCAAATTTGATAGATCTTCTTGATCGTCGCCACGAGTCTGCTTGCAAAGTTTCAGCTCGATTGGATCACGGGAAAAGCGTCAAAAATCGAAAAGTTTTTTCTACGGCAAGCCGGCAAGCAAGCAGACGCCACGAGTTAATATAAAGGGAGTAAAAAAATAATCACCTCTTTTTAAAAAATCGCCCAATTTGTGGCGCTAAGTTTCAGGCTCTGGTTTAACCCCTTAAAAGTAGTGTTTGAGGATAGAGGCACGCCGCGACCAGCGCGCGGTCCAGCGTCTCCCCCGTGTGCAGAGTTATTGATCAGCGTTAAAACAGCGGACGACCCCTTTTGGCCCGCTCATTGGGGTCAATGGGGCCCGCCCGGGGTCGCGGCGACCCGGCGACCCGCGCGGTCGTACAGACCCGGTCTAGCGCGGGCGGCTTGTTGCGTTCGTGGGATCACCGCGGGACTAGCCTTCAATGACAATTATCATACATTATTTAAAAAAAAAACTTTATATACTACTCTTCCTGATTATACGAATACAGAGTATAGAGTATAGAGTATGGTTGTCCTGACGAAGAGACGACTTACGTCTCCAAACCGTTAAACAAAAAGTAGTGATGCAACGAATACTACTTTCACGAATACGAATATCAAGCCTATACTATTCGGCGAATATTAATACGAATAATTGAACAAGGTAATAAATAATACACCGCTGTTTTTTTTTTACTAAGAGATTTAGTAATTAAAATTTACCACCGGCAAATTTTTGTTCAAAAAGCACATTTCTTTTATCCGTTTGTACATTCCCAGCGGTCGAAAATAAATATCACTTTTTTCACGCTTACGAGAGGTCATGTTATTAGATTTAATTTGAAATTATTTTACAAGAGTTAACACTTTTACACACAACGGAAATAAAATGGAACGAACAATACTTATTACAAAACAAAAACTACATGAAATGAGCACCTAACCTAACCCAACGAAACTAGATAAAAAGAACTCATGTTATGGTGTGAAACAAGTAACAATTGACAACTTGACAACTTGAGAACTCAACAAATCAATTCATTAATTGTTAGGGGAATCCCCGATAACAGAGCGCGTAGGTGTGTTCGGATACACGGTACACAGCCAAACCGTAATTTGCGTTGCGTTCAGTTATAAATAGTTTTTTTTTAAATATTCGTGATGGTATTCGGCGAATACGAATATTCGGTAAATGTCTACTATTCTGCGAATACGAATATTCGTTTTCACGTATTCATTGCATCACTGCGAAAAAGTAATTTTTAGTGGTTATATACTAACATAAATAACATATTGTTAAAAAGTCTGACTACAAAGTTAATGCTTTAAATATTTAAAATATTAATAACTATTCATGTTATTCTCTCGTGTAAACTCGACTATCTTTAGATCACTATGCCATCGATACGTCCGCCACAAGAATAAAATTTTCAAAATTATTTTTAGCTTCGCACGCTGGCCGCTCTATCCTCGGTATCTGTTTCCCGCCCTCCGCGTGTTCGGCAATCTATTCTCCGCAATCTTCATTCTGGTCGATTGCCCTTCCGGCACGGTTTGGGAACCGCCGCCCCCCCCCCACCCCATGCCAGCCGGCAGCGCTCAGACGGCCGGGCGGATCGATATGTGACGCCCGCTGTATCGGGGGCCGCGGGATACGCGGGTGCTTCGTAACGAGGTGGCCAGGGCCGCCGCGGCTGCCGAAATGCGTTTTTTTTTTTCATTTGCGCTATTGTAAGCTCGACAAACCGAAACGCCTATTTACTATTTTAAATAGTGATGAAACGAATACGAATATTCGTATTCGCCGAATGTCATCGCGAATATTAAAAAGACAGACAGTGTCAGTTCACCTTCCACGGCAATATTTATTTATTTAACGCGCTTATGGGCTTTTACAAAATATACAAAATATAAAATAAATAAAAAATTACATAAGACAGATATGCAGTTAAAAAGATTCAAGTACATATAATAGATTTGTGTAAATTTATATTGCAGTTAAAAAGATTCAAGTAGATTTAATAGATTTGTGTAAGAAAGATATATAATGCAAGTGTTGATAGCGCCAGAAAGAGAGGGCGATCGCGGAAGACGTGGCGTGACCAGATCAACGAGATACTGGAAGATGGTCCCGTTAGAAGCCTCAACAACCGGCGAGCTTGCATGCGAAGATGTATGAATGTGGATGAGGTGAGAGTTGTATGTCAGGACAGAAGAGTGTGGCGCTCTATCATCTCTGCCTACCCCCACGGGGAAACGGCATGATGGTAAGTAAGTAAAAAGAGAAGTTTAAACAGGAAGAAGAAAAATAAAATTTATTTATCCATTACCATTTAGTTGAGACATAAACAATTGTTTCAATTTAGTCCTGTACACAGTTATACTATCAGCAAAAATGTCGACCACCTCCTCATGTTCATTCCCTAATAGTCTGGGGATTACAGAGTTTGCTAATGCATTAGGTCTGACATTTCCTCTATAATAGAATAATGTACTGTGTCTTAATGAAAAATTCTGTTATCATCAAATGAAAACAGAATTTAAGGCTACTACTACTTCTTACTAATATAATCCTGAAATTATGCAGAGCATTGGTTTGTATGTTCCTGATAATTACCTTAGACATCGTCGGCATAGATTGTTTCACATTCCAATATACAGGACCAACCTGCCGATGGTTATGCCTGTTGGAAGAGTTACAGCTATGCTGAACAATATCGCGTTGGACATTGATCTGTTCCATGTCTCCGAGAAAGTTTTCCGAAGCAGGATTCTCCTACACATTTGATATGTATATGTATGTTGATTAAAACACTTTATAAACTCTTCATTTATAACATTTACGACTTTTGTTATGAAAATGTTATATACAAAAATAAAATTGAATTTCTTTGTATACAATCATTGTCATACATTCAATTCATATTTATACTTTATACTTGCAATACGCCTTCTCTGTACACGAGTCTCTGACTCTCACAGAGATGGTAGAATGAATTGTTTCCTTATTACTCCCTTTATTTTAACTCGTGGCGTCTGCTCGCTCGCTTGACGAAAAAACTTTGGATCGACTTTTAAGCCTTTTCCCGTGATCCAATCGAGTTGAAACTTTGCATGCAGACTCGCGGCGACGATCAAGAAGATCTATCAAGTTTTCGTTAAAAAATAATGATTATAGTATAATTTTGGATTTTAAAATTTTTAATTAAATCAATTTTTTCATACAAGTTGTATGGAGATTCCGACGCAAAAGGTAGACACTAAACCCGAAAATGAGAAAAGGAGTATTGTAAAAACTTCGTTTTTATGGGTTACTTTTTTGCTCCCTTTATATTAACTCTAGGCGTCTGCTTGCTTGCTTGCCGTCGAAAAAACTTTGGATCGATTTTTGATTCTTTTCCCGTGATCCAATCGAGCTGAAACTTTGCAAGCAGACTCGTGGCGACGATCGAGAAGATCTATCAAATTTTCGTTAAAAAAAAAATAATTATAGTATATAATTTTGGATTTTTCAAATTTTTAATTAAATTAATTTTTTCACACAAGTTGTATGGAGATTCCGACGCATGTGGTAGACACGAAACCCGAAAATGAGAAAGAGGGAGTATTGTAAAAACTTGGTTTTTATGGGTTACTTTTTTAAAGAATGTTAAATAATATTAATGTATGTAAAAAGAACGAATAAAAAATTAATATTCTTGGGTCGCGGAACGAATCATTATATCGGAAAAAGTGCACCTCACCTGGGCGGGCCCGCGATCCGTCATCGGCCACGGCATAATCGCGCGGGGAGGTGTTTTCGTTCGCGGGCTCGCCTCCGCTTTCTGCAGGCCGGCTCAATTAATCATCGCCGTCGGTCCGTCCCGCGGCCACCGTCGAGGAATGCCAGACTCGGCGGCGGATTAAAAGCGCCGTTCGGGGCTCCAGCCCTGGAGTGCTCGACCCTCCCCCCGCCACCACCCCCGGAAGCATTTCCCACTCGGGGTGAACATTTCTTCACTCGAGTTCCGAGTACGGGCGATGTTCGTGGGGCGCCAACCTTTTCACGCGTCGAGTTGTAAATATTTTTTATACAAGAAAATTCACCGCTCGACCTTTCGCGGTCCGTCGGCGACACCGTGATAAATTCTTTAGTAACTCCGTCGCTGCAAAAATGGATGTATTTTTTTTAAAAGGGTCCTAGCACCCATCAGCGCAGGTGTGCGGGGCGTAACAGAGCTAGTGTCAGAAACTTTGCAGGTAGATTCCTGACTACGTTATGAGTCTAAAATGTTCGAGCAACCATGGCCTAATATCAACAGTTGTGGAGATGTGCAATATCAAAGTTTGCATTTTTTTTTTTCAATATTTCTTACCTATTTTTTGCAAAAAGTTGAACTATCATTACAGTGTCTTATGTCGATTATGAAAAATTCATTCGCTTTAATGCAAGTCGAATAAAATTATAAAAACATTGCGAAAATTGAAAAAAGTAATTTTTTACAAGGTTTTTATCATTTTATTTAAATTGTACTGAAGCAAATGAATTTTTCATAATCGATGTATGTTACTTTAATAGTAGTTCAACTTTATGCAAAAAATAAATAATAAATATTGAAAAAAAATGCAAACTTTGATATTTCATATCTCCATAACTATTGATATTAGGTCATGGTTGCTTGAACATTTTAGACTCACAATAGTCAGGAATCTACCGGCCAAGTTTCTGCTGCTAGCTCTGGTACACCCTGTATATGATTAGCTTAATTGTGTAGTAGTCACGAATGGTCCGAGCTCCATTCCAGGACATCAGCAAATTAGTCGCATATTATTAATATTTAAAGCATTAACTTTGTGGTCAGACATTTTAACAAAACGTTATTTATGTTAGTATATAACCACTAAAAAATACTTTTTTGTCTACTGGTTTCGAGACGTAACCCGTCTCTTCGTCAGGACAACCACTACGTGGGATGTAAATAACACTACACACCACACTATAGTATTATTTGCACACCAACACCTTCACAAAATACTCTTCACATGCGTGTTACTCTAACTAAAGGCTAACATGCACTAGGTTTCTTATCAAAAAGGATTAAGAATTTGAGTAGAAGTGAGAGGGAAACGGGGTGGGGTCTATAGGGGTTTTTTTAACAAATCTTGGGTTTTACCTGATAATTTAAAATCAATCAAGAGGACTGTAGGGGAAATTTGTTTGATTATTAATTAGAGGAATAAAACAACATTCCTCTAATTAATAATCAACAAGTGGTTGTCCTGACGCAGAGACGAGGTACGTCTCGAAACCGGTAGACAAAAAAGTAACTTCTAGTGGTTATATACTAAGATAAATAACATTTTGTTAATTAGTCCTATTTTCAAGCACAATCGTTTTAAGTCGGCAATTGCGGACGGCATTCTGTTTTATGATTATGTCAGTTATTGACACATTTCATACTTTGGAATTTTTATTTTTAAATATAAATTAATGTGTTTTTATTTAAAAAAAACTTACTTTTATTAAGTGGGTAAAGCCTCAAAATACGGGAATAAAAAGAATATACTGTTTAAAATCATCTATTTATATAAATAAAAAGCGTTTTAAAATCAACAAAAAAATAAAAATTTATTGCAAATTTTAAACATTATAACTTTATTAATATTGAATATTTCTTGATTTCCTTAGTAAAAATTCTAGATAATGAAGTATACTTTATACGTATAAAAAAAACATATAAATATTCATTAAAAATTAGCGCTGCCTAGCACACTAAAAACGATTTTTTGGCCGCGGTCTGTCGATTAATGCTTATATTATATTAATTGTTGTAAGTAATGTCCAATTTACTACTTTTAAATAATAACAAATATTCTATCTAAGTTATTGCCCTAAAAATTGCAGTCTAGTGTATACATTCTGATATAAAATGAATAATAAAAACACCGAAATATGCATTTGCAGTGAATGTCCAGCCTTAACTCAACACGTCCTGCGCGTCCTTTGTACATGGCTGCGATTGAAAATTTCGCGGTAACGCTTATTAAATCTCACAAATATATCCAGCATGACTCGGCAATCTTCAGTTTACATCGATCTTTCCCGCCATTCGATCGCTCGCCGCACTTTTTATGATACACTCACAAAGGCCCGTGCACACATGCGTCAACAGAATTCACGCACGTTGCTTAACTTAAATCGCTCAGGTTCGCACTGGAAAACTTCTTGCTCGCCGGTAGTTACTTTCATATTTTATCGCCGGTCGGTTATTCTCGATTCCCCATCGTTGTCGCTTTATCTGTAGCTGTCGCTAAACGTCAACACAAACCGGGCTTGACACTCTCTTATATAGTCAATGTCGTTTCGCGATGTTTCTAAAATCTATTAGATTATCCCATACCTTTGTGGTAGTTTCCAATTTACTAAAAAAAATGAGATTTCTGTAAAAAATCCTTGAATTTGTGCAATTATTTCCGCTTGTATCACCTCGTGGCCATATTAGAAGATTTTTCCAAGGTTTTGCCAACATTTTTCCATTCGTTCATGATGAAGCAATGTACAGGGTGACTCATAGCTAGTAGTAAAAACTTTAGAGGTGGTCTCCTGCCTTGATAATGAGTCGAAAATGTTCAAGTAACATGAAGTAATATCGATAGTTTTAATAGTAAAAAAAATCTATATTCTATTTTGCGAGGCTTTTATCATTTTATTCGACTTGTATTAAAGCGAATGAATGAAATTGTCATAATCGATATATGTTACTGTAGTGATATTTCAACTTTCTGCAAAAAATAAGTTAGAAATGTTGAAAAAAATGTCAACTTTGATATTGATAACTGTTGATGTTAGGTCGCGGTTAGGGAATGCAATTCCGAGTCGGGATTGCCCTTTCGGGATCTCTCAAGGTTAGAATTTACAATCCCGCGGGATCTCTAGGATCGGGATCCCGAATACTTTGTTTTTTTTTGTTTATAGAGCTGAATAACAATTAACGACAATGCTTCGCATTTTTATATCGGCAATTTTAATAAAATGTTTATTATTAATCATTGCATTAAAGTTTATCTAGGCGTTTTTCCAAGCATCAATCAGTCAATATAGTAGAGTAAAAACAAGTAAAACTAGTAGTAGTTTTTATTACTATGTTAGGTTGATAAAATACAGCAAATATTATTCAAAGCTATTTTCATTATTTGAATGTGACACGAACATAAATTTTAAGTACTTACTAAAAGCTGTATAGACATACACAATTAAACATACAAAACATAAAAAATGCCGATTAATCCCGATAATCTCGTCCGATTGATCTCGCAAAATGCCTCGAGATCTCGCGGGATCGGGATTGCATTCCCTAGTCGCGGTCGCCCGAACATTTTCGACTCACTATCAAGGCGGAAGTAAAAAAAAACGCATTGATCAATTCGTAATAACCGGGTCGCGCAAAATGACGTCCCGCGATTAGAGCGGCGATTATCCCTCCCCCGCGACGTTTGGCCGCGCCACCTGCCTGGCCCCGCCGTTGTGTAATTTGTCCCTCGGCCCCCGCCGCAATCGGCTCGCGGAAATTAACTTGTCCGTGGAATTGTCTCCCCCGACCCCGCTAGCGCCGGCCGGCCGTCGTACAAATTTAATCGGGCGACTCGTCCATCGAAAATACATTGAAAATTTTTCTGGCGCAACTATTGCACATACAGGGTGTACCGGAGCTGGCAGCGGAAACTTTGCCGGTAGATTACCGCCTGTGTTGCGAGTCTAAGGCGTCTGATACACATATTAAGGGTACGAACATGCCAAAGATGCCTCACTGCGATACCTCGCGGTCGCGGTTTCAGCTCGCTATCTCGATGTCGATACTCGCTGTTTACATGGATGGCGGTGCGAACATGTCGGTTCAGTCGCACCTCGATGTCGATACTCGCTATTTGTTGTGGTGATTTTTCTCCCGCTTATCCCACAAAGCAGGAATATTAAAAATCAAATCAATTAGCACCTCCTTATCCATAATTCAATTCACAGTATTTATCAAGTAAAAACAGTTTAAAAGATAACTATAGCGATCGTGACATGAGCAATACGGGATTAATGACAGATGACAGATCCATTTGTTTTTACATCGCGGTCGACAGCGAGCAGCGATGTGATCTGGATTATCGTGATTGGACAGATTCGCTAGGCTGAGGCGAATATGACCAATCACGAGCCAGAACACATCGCTGCTCGCGGTCGACCGCGATGTGAAAACAAAATATTTTGTTATCACGAAAGCATCGAGCTAAACCTCCATGTAGGCCGCGATGTATCGCAGTGAGGTATCTTTCGGCATGTGCGTGCGTATCTACTAGCGTGTATTTGTTTTACATGGAGGTGACATCGAGATAGCGAGCTAAACCGCGACCGCGAGGTATCGCAGTGAAGCATCTTTGGCATGTTCGTACCCTAAGGCCATTATCAAACAGTGGATATACCACGTACAAACGACTTATTTATAAAATTTTAAGTTACCCCTTCCCCTTTAGAGTAATTAGATATTTGTGGTGAAGCCCTGTAGTAATGTTCGTTTTAACACATATAAATACTTAACCCGTAGAACTTAATAATAATATTTATTAAAATTTAATTTATTTTAAATTTCACAAAAAAAAATGAAAAATAAAAAAATATAAAAAATATAAAAAAAAAAAATGAGGAGCTCATTTTTTATCAAATCAATTTCTATTCTCTCGCCACTTTGCATTCATTATTGAAAAAATTCTTTCAGTAAATGCTGAGGTGGCGGGAACAAAAAGTAGATATGAGACAATTTTAGTAATATTTTTCAATTCTACTGAGGTGTTAACTAATAAATGGCTCCACTTTTGGCCAGTACTCATTTCAAGAAAATCTTTGTCTTCTGATACTTTTTCATAAATTATTTTGAAATTTATTAATTCTGAATATAAATTATCCATACCAATATTTCTGTGAGCGTCTAAGTCTGAAACTTATAGTCTTACGAATTTTGATGCTGAAAACAGTATTTTGTATACCTTATTTTTGTTTAACAGTAAAAAGTATAATGTAGTGAAAAACAGTATGATACTGTTTTTAACAGTATAGTTGGCAACCCTAACTGAGACTGACTGACTGAAGAAAGAAGCTGATGTACTGTGATTAATCTCGGATGATGTCTAAGACATGTCCAAAACTTATTATTCAAAAGCCTGCTATTGGCGAAATACAAGATAGGGATGTTAAAATACCCAAAACACTTGTCGGGGAAATATCCCTCGATGGTATTCCTGACGCTTGGCTTTCAATTGGGAAGTGTGGCGCGAAATATTCTCTACATCGGTGGTTCCCAATGTTGACAGGACCGGGACCTACCAAAAAAAAAAAAAAATTTGGGACCCACCTCCTGCCTCACATTTTCTCAATTCATATTGTAACCACACGAAAGACTGTTCAATTAAGAAAAAAAGGAAAACCTCCAAATATAATCGAGATTTTTAATTACGAAAAATGTTAATATGTGATATTTTAATCGGAAGGATGAATTTTTTGCCTCTTTTTGTCATAACATCATTAGCGTTGACTTCACTTTTATTCATTTTTAATCTGTATTTAGTCCAATTTATTTCTGTACTTAGTCTTAATAGAAACCATGGCAGAAAATTCCACTTCACGTAAGTATGAGGTAGTAAAGGGGAGGAGGAATTTCATGGCTTCGTCAGACAAGCAGGGATAAGTGTCAGCAACTGAAAGCCAGAATTTTGCTAATTGCGTGCGATTAAAAGTATTTGTCAGGGACGTATCTTCTGATAAATCGATAAGCGCTTCACTTGCTTTTGTTGACATTTCAGTAGGTATGTTGTCTTGAAATGGATTTTAAATCCAGTTTATCCTGTTGAACTTTTACATCTCTTCTTCGAAGTTGGCGTTAAAGTTATTTTTCAACTCTGTTAAATGAGTGAAAATTGCAGACACTACAATGATATCTGGATGCACTTCGTCATCTATAATTAACACGACACGACCCGGACGAGACGTGTTGCGCGGAGTTGTGACTGCGACCCATCTTATATCCGCTCGCGACACTGCTCTACATAACGTCGCGAGACTGCAGTAACGGTTACAGTGAATTGGAAAGTTCTGGTGGTGCACGGGTAAAAATCATGAACTTTTAGAAAATCGAGAGTATAAACACGCGTGCAAGACGCGTGGTAACAACACTTGTTGTTTCGACAGAAGCGAAACCAGAGACAAAAAGCTATAAGTGAACTGCGATTCGGTGCGCCTTAATCAATCAGCGAAATAATTTACGAGAGAACGTTCGAGAAGTTTTCGATGGCGATCAGCGTGACAAAAGACGAGTATAAAGCGTTCTAAAGACGAGTGATTAGTGCGAAATTCGTCCGATTTACATAATACTGCTCCATTTAAGTTTGTGTTCAATGACTTTAGTGATTAGATAAAAAGATAATTAATTTTAAGTATTTTATTTATCTCCCACCGCCACGATCGTGATCGCACGTGACCGCGTGTGAGTGGCGCGTGATTTGAGTGATGATTCAGATTACAAAGGTGACGCTGAGTACAGAAAATATTGCTGGCTATGGCAACTGCGGTCAGCGACAGAGTGAATATACCTAATGGCGGCCGGGACCTGTTTAGCCGCATCGAGCCCCTGGTTGGTGGTTGCCGGCTCGGTACATGCGGCTAGAGTCGTGGCGACTCTGGACCACCACTAACGTTTCTTCTATCGGCTGAGATATTGCTACTCACCTTCGGGAGAATGCATAATTAATAAAAAAATAAATGTTTAAGGGCTGCAGAAAACAGATGTAGCCCTAAAAATATATGATGGATATAGAATCAAAGGCAGCAATGTACAAAAAATGAAGAAAAAATTTTTTTGAATTCAGTCACCGAGGATTACTAATTTAAAATGTACTGAATCCAAGATATTATAGGAAATATAGCTCTATCCGTCGGGTTTGTATCTTTTGGGGTATTATGACGTGTTTTTACGACCTTTCTGGCCGACATTTCGGATCCCATTTCAGGGTCCATCATCAGAGATAATGTTCTGATAATCATCAGCCCTGATGATTTTTTTACAAAATCATGTTTCCAAATCACTATTTAAAGCAATATCCACATTTATACGTTAAATATTAATTTATTCACGTTTATAAAAGGATAACTGAAATGCAATTGTTTTTAAAAACCTTTTTTGTAATGAGATGTAGGTTTCATAGATTTTTAGAGAAATTTCCTTAAGTAGTGTCAGGTTTTTTGATCTTTTCTTAGAAACACCTCTTAGGGATTTTCCTGTCTTTGTTTTTATACCCCTCGTTTTATAATTTATAGAGTAATACGAGATATAAATGGTATGCATCTTTCTTAGAGAATGTAATCAGGACATTGAAAGTAATAAATAACGAATAAAACAAAAACCTAACGTTATAAGAACGTACGGAAAGGTCCCCATAGGTACGACTTCTTCTGAGAAGTTTCCCGCAGTTCCCTCTCTAAACGGCAAATGCAAAGTAGTTCCAAGTTCGTGGACAAATCCTCCCAAAAAAAAGCCGTTGGTAGCTAGAATACCTAAACTCCCATTGAGGTACTTTAGAAGCCTTGCACATAACAAGCAAGGCCAAAAATAATTGCAACTCACATCTAAAGAAAAGTAACCCATAAAAACCAAGTTTTTATTATACTCCCTTTCTTTGTAAAATACAACAACAATTAAAGACGTATTAAAACATATAACATAACACTAAACTTACAGTAATTTAATATATTTCTAAAATGTCAGATGTTTTGAGATGTCAAGATTTTGATAGATTCAATTATCATCAATATCGTACCTTATGAATTTCCAGCGTCAAATGATTTATTCAGAATCAGATGAGTAATGTAGAATTCTTCAAAACTAAGCAGAAATCTAAAAGAAATAAATTATTATTTGATTTTTTCCAAAAAAACCCAATTTTGCTGTCATCTGTGAACCAATTGTTTTGTAAATTTTCGAAATTCGTAGTGATGTACCTATTAAACCGACGGAGTAATTCAAATTTAGAAAATATTCCGCGACGTTATCGGGCCGCCGCGCCGTTGCTAATCAAACTTTTCTAATGATTCCAATTTGAAAAAAAACAATAAAATTTCGAAAAATCCAAAATTACACTATAATTACTATTTTTTTAAAACAAAAATTTGTTAGATCATTTTTATCGTCGCCACGAGTCTGCCTGCAAAGTTTCAGCTCGATTGGATCACGGGAAAAGGGTTAAAAATCGATCCAAAGTTTTTCCGGCAGACAACAAACCGCAGTTACGAGTTAAAAGAAAGGGAATACATACAAGTAAATTACAAGATTGCTTCACGTGGGCGTTTTCCGTACTGCGGCCTGCCCTGTGGTGATGCCATTGAATGAATGGGAAGAATAGAGCTAAACAATATTATTGTACCGTGGAAAAAACCTTGGAGTGTTAACAAAAGTACCTCCCGACGTTTGTACTTTAAATTGGAATAAATGATTTTGTAATCATTCCGCACTGAAGTACCAGCTCGGCACCCCGCGCCATACATGGGCGTCTGCGGTACAAGCGTCGGCCATCTCGGAAACTTAGTTATTTTTTACCTGTGAGCCGTTTCATTAATATTTTTCCTTATCCAGGAAACATCATTGCCTTTGAAGCATTTTAAAATGTACCCAGAGAGAACAAAGTACAATGTCTTCTTTATCTTCTTCAAAACGGGAATTTTAGGCGCAGTGTTCCCTCCAAGTTGCAAACAACGTGTATTTGTTTTATTTATTTATTAGTTGTAACGTCAAAAATGACGGTACTTTTTCGTGCCGGTTTCTAAAGAATATATATGTAAATGAAGATCGGTAGGTACCTATTGATCTTCATTTAATTTGAATTGTTAAAAATGGAACGTTTAAATTTGTATGAAAATTCTTTCACAAACAACTGACAATCGAGCTATTGAGAAAATTATAATATACCGGTGATAAAGTATAAAATAATATAAAATAATAGCTTTAAATGTTGTTTCTCTTTTCAGGTGTGTACTTTTATTATTTTTAAATTTTAATGTGAAATATTATGTTCTTTTGCTAATAAAATATTTTCTCTTTTCAGAGCAACGCAAAAAAGCTTTTATTTAAATTAAAATATTTGGGAAACCACATTGTATATATTTACTTATTTACAGCCGACATGACATAGTTGTAACGACTTTTATCAAAATATTTGAACATTTTTTTATATTTCGCCTGCCGGCAGTTAATGGTATTATTTTAAATCCTGGCGATTGTGCTGGGCGGAACATGGATTGGTTCACTTCTTTGGAAGTCCTTTATCCACTGTATATTTGACCGGTCCCGCAGGCTCGGCGGTAGTAACATCGCTAAGTTGAGTATGTTTTTTTGGAAGTACAGAATCTTAAAATAAAATAAAATACATAAAAATCGTTGCAAAGCCCGGAGGGCCGGTTGTATCAACTTGGTTTATCGTAATAGTAAAGTTTGAAGCATAGATTCTTGCGTTTTACACCAATTAAACGCAACTAGCACTATAGGATTTTTTTAGAGAAATAAAACACATGAAAATCGGGGTAATGGTCATGATATTGGCTTTATTCGCTTACGCCATTTGAGTTGAAGTATGATTACGAATACCACGATTTTCGATGTAAATGGTGAAATGTCAAAAAATCAAACTCAGCAAAAATCAGCTGTCAGCTGTCAAATTAGCTGTCGCTGGAAAAAGTGTTGCCAATTCGAAAAAAAAAATACCGCTTATAAAGCAAGTTGACAAAACATACTTTGTTTTTTTGAACTTCCATTATGTGATGTAAAGGTTAATTTTTGCCATTCTGTGTCTCTTATATTATTAATAAATAAATAAATAATCAGACCAGTACTTAGGTACATACATATTAGAAACCTGAAAAAAAATATGAGCGATTATTTTAAATAGAAATACTCGGGTGAATTTTAGAGACGTTATAGAAAATGTAGTATGGTGTTGGCGTTATAACCGGGTTTTTTGAGGTAAGTGATAAATGCGAAGTCAGAAAATTCATTAAATTAGACAGGATTAAATGGGCAGGCTAAATATAAAAATTATAACTGCATAATTACATAATTAACCTGAAAAAAGACGACGAACAGGTAGACCGAGCGTGAGATGACAGGACAGCATAATTAAGGTCCTGTCCATTGTTGGCATCAGTAATTGGAATGCAGATGTTATATCCGCATATCTACATCATCAGGTAGCAAATCAAATTTTAGGTTTACTGTTTATCATCCTGTCAAGTTATAACGCCAGGAACGTATAAATTAAACAATGATATGCTTGTACCAGAGCATAAAATTGAATAGAGATGAAGTAAACCCCTTCTTTAGGAAAGAGGATCGGGTCACAGGGGAATAATATCCGCCCTCGCGTATATTTTAGACACATTTATGCTTCATTTAAACTATTATTAAATCCCCTCGCAAACAAAACATATTATTTTTATTTAACATATTATTCCAAACCAAGTCTCTTGTGATAAAGCGCGGCTTATTTAGCAAGACTTTTTTGATTAATATTTTCCTAATTATTTCCAAATTTACAAGTTTATAGTAATTTTTTAAACCAATCAAACATATTGGAACCAGCCGTGCCACAAGACTGTGTACCAAGAAATTTACGTTACATATTTCATTTGTACATATTTTGGTGATCTATAATAATATGTCGTTTACACTATTTTTGGTGGTCTATACTAATAAGTGGTATAGAATATTTTTTTACATTGGATTTTGTTTTCGATTGGAGTAGCTATACATAAAAAATATAGGTAAAGCTCAATGCCGCTGTAGTTAGTAGTTAATTTAGTACTTTCGTTAGTAGTTTCGAGTAGTACTTCTTAAATCTTCTTAATCCAGGGTGGCATGAATGGGGGAAAGGATATACAGCTTCTGTTATCCTTTTCTATATATATAATAGAAAAAGCCTTATCCTGGAAGCCCGCTTTACTCCAGCATCCAGCATTGATGCACATTGGAGAAAGATACTGGCCCCTCATAATCGACATGCCACCGTTCGCTAAAGCCGTTATTATACGATATATTTCTTTTATTTTTTCATTTATATATTTTTTATTTTAATACTTATACTCGTTTTCTCTTTTCTTTTATACATCCTATTTATTTACTAATGCCTACTTTTTATGTTAATAATTATTGCTGTAATACTTACTCTTTCGCTTCACACCATGTCTTTCTTACTTTGTATGCCCTATTTATTTGAATAATTCTTGCTATATAACTTATTTCTTGTAATATCTTACCTATTATGTACCTCTATGTGATAATTTCTATTTATATATTTAAATCATCTTATACTTTTATATATCGCATGTATGATAATTTTTTTTTAAAAAAAATAGAGATGCGAACACGGAATTCATGTCACATCAATATTCTTACTATTTTCAAATTAAGCTAAATGCTTGTGCTATGAAAATAGGACTAACTTGCTTGTCTGGATTGAGATTCGAACCTGCGACCTTTGGATCACGAGGCGAGAGTCCTAACCACAAGACCAACAAGCTACTATAAAATTGAATGTATGTATTCTTATGTGGAATGTGTGGGACTGCACAAACCTCCCCGCATGCTGGAATAAACTTTTAATTATTTATTTATTTAAATAAATTAATTGATTCTCTTTCAAAATTTTTGAATAAAGTGACCTTTTAAATGCGATTACAAGTGGAGGAAAAATAATTCAGAGACGAAGAAAAGGAGGATGATTCACTATAAAAGTTACGACTCACAGCTGTTCGATTGTATTAATTTCACGTTACAATCGAATAACTACACGAATCGATAACAATCGACAACCACAAACCGCACTACTACAACAGAGCAGGTTTCACTTGACTTCTAAGAATTTTAAATTTGTGACTAACTGCCGGCTCCTCCCACTTTATACCACTCGCTTTTCCAGAATCTTCTAGACCTCGTAGTTTCTCCGCATTTTAACTGCCCAAGAGATTCTTCAACTAGAAAGTTCCAGTTGATTATTTTCCTGTATTGAGTACTGACTCGTTCTTTGAGTTTATATTTCGTCCCTATATTCGTATCGGTTCGTAGGAATTATTAAATTTTAAAACCTCTCGCCGAATCATTTGTTACTGAATACAGCTAGGGTACAGTTAGATGTTTCACGCATATTTAAAATTTATATTTTTATTGAAATTGTCACAGGTCGTGGCTGCGGGAGACAGATGAAAACACTGGAAATTAATTAGCTATTTATTAACTAATGATTAATTGAGTATTCAATGTATAAAGTCACTTAACACGAATTGAACATAAAGATATTCTTTGATCTACACCACTTTGCAATATATCACTTCGTCTATGAACCCTTCATTATCGCTGGGTAAGATTAATGTATCATTCACTATAGTGTTCCATTCAATTCTCGCTTGTAATAGTCGCATTGATTTATTTCGGTACTCTGCTAGATTATTTCGCTTTATTTATCGCCTCGATTATCTCGCGACTGGCCACACTGGCTGTCGCGTTATGGCGTTTTAAAACATAACACACTGTGGCGGCCTAGATCCTCGCTATTCTACCGAACTTCCTAGATTATTCTAGTGTTTATGAGAAGGATCTCGTCGTTTCTAGTATTTTCTAGATGTTTCGCGAAGGTTGTATATTTTTCTAGAGCCTTCCATAGTGTTCTTCCAAAGTGACATCACAAGGGACTCGGAGAGTGCTCCTTCTGCTTGCTAAATAGGTTTATGTATCCCAAAAACGCGCGTACTTTTTTGTAGCCATTATTGTGGGAAAAGATGCCTGCACATATACAGGGTTATTTGCAAAACATTAATAACCTCGCAGCTAGTATTATATGTATAGGGTGGCCCATCGGGTACGCCGGATTAAAATTTTCCTCGATTTTTTTAGTATATGTTGGCAACTCTAATGTTGCGAATTCATATTAAAAAAAAAATAAGGAATACTTAAATCCGGCGTATCCGATGGGCCATCTTATACAGGGTTATTTGGAAAACATTAATAACCTCGCAGGACTATATTCCTGCTTTGATTATGAGTCGAAAATGTTCAAGCTATCAAATTCCAATAGGATTTTTTTTTATTATTTTATTTAACTTTTATTGAAACGAGTGAATTTTTCGTAATCGACATAAATTACTGTAATGATACTTCAACGTTTTGTAAAAAAATATGTCAGAAATGTCGAAAAAATAATGCAAACTTTGATGTCGCATATCTCCATAACTATTGATATTAGGTCATGATAGCTTGAACATTTTCGACTCATAATCAAGGCAGAAATATAGTCCTGCGAGTTTATTAATGTTTTCCAAATAACCCTGTATACTTGGCAGTTGAAGAATCTTGCAAATCTTCCCCTGAGTGCAAATTTTTTAAAAGTTTACCATTCGGGGTATTATTCCTCTCTGAAAATGCTCCCGGACATCCAAAATCTCTGCGGAATTTATATTCGAGTATAAATGTTGCGTTTCGTCCACCATTCACCACAAGCCACAAGCCTTAGTATTAGTAATAGTTATTATTATGATAATCCAAATAAATATATATTTTTTAGTTTAAAAAAGGTTACTTACTAGAAAAACTTATTTTGTGTTCATTTTTTGCACCGTAACTCGTAACAACACACATATTTTTTGCGCACATTCTTTTGAATGCGTTCTAGCTATAGTAATAGCTATTTTTAAGCGGTGTATAATATACCCATGAGGAGAATAATTTTAATTTCAATCTATTTGATGTATAACAATACATTACAAACGTTAATTTAATTCTTACATGTTATACGATAAACAATCATAAGATCAATTGCCAAAATTATAATCGGATAATTCTGAAAACAGCAATCATTGCCATTTCGGTATCTTGACAATTATTGTAAATATAACATTGTAACACCGCAGGGCACGTTGCAAGGCAGGATGCTACAAGATGGACTCCCAGAGTTCTGAGTGAAGATCTTGGGAGAGTAAAATAGGCGTTGGAAGACCTCAAAAGAGATGGACCGACGATAAAGCCGCTGTGGGGAGAAGAAATGGCTACAACCAACAAACAACAAGGGAGGTTGGAAGAGACCTATATCCAGCAGTAGAGAGATGAAGACCGAAGAAGAAAAAGATTGTAACACCATCAATTTCGGCGTTATTAAGTTTGACAGGCTTGGATTTAATGAATGCAACCAATCAGAAAGCTCACAAATGTAAACAAACACAATTTGTGAATAACTTAACATTTGAAGACCCCATGGCAAGAAGTTGTTAACTAACATTCAAGTCATTTTGAGATAATCAGACATTTGCATTTCGCCTTTGAAAAATATGTTTTATTGCTAATTCAAGATTAATTTTTACTGATTTATGTCACTAAAATATAAAAAAAGTATTTACAAAGTAAAAAATACGCATTTATGCACTGAAAATAAAAATATACTAATTTTCCCTAAAAAAACATTTTTTTGCCTCTGGAACTCATTTTTAATAGAGTAACACCTTTTTAAAATTGGTAAAACACGAACATCAAACAACCCTTCAAATGCTATCCATTTTTACCATCCTTCAAAATTACAAAATACCTGGCGTGTTAATTAATAATACAAAACATGGTATGTACCATTTAAAATTATTTTAAAATAATATATAAGTACCTATTATAATAGTCTTCAAATGAAAACAAATATATGACGGTACTGCCAGAGTAAAATTTATGCTAACCATAAATATTCCAATCAAATTAAAAAGCGTGTTAATTTCAGAATGATGGCATGGACGTGTTATTTTTTTGAAGATAACATGTTCTTCCCATTAGTACCTGATTTGATTTTCATGAAAATATGTAGTTAACATGTTCATCTCTATGATTTGAACATGTTCTAATTATTTTTAAGATCTAAACTTATTTCCAATGGAAAGAGCGTACATTATTTAGTTTAGAGGGCTTATTAACTCATTTTTGACAAAAATGTTAGCTAACAACTTTTTGCCTTGGGGTCTTCATTTGTTCACAATTGTTGAGCCGTAGCTCTTCCAACAGGCATAACCATCGGCGGGTTGGTCCTGTATATTGGAATGTGAAAGTGGAATCGATGGCGACGCTGTCTTAGGTAATTATCAGAAACATACAAACGATAAGATCACCTTAACTCATTCATATTCATAGTACGCGTAAAATGTCTATGAAAAATGTCAAGACATATATGAAATATCAATATTTCTATTAGTACAGCCGAAGAATTGGCTTTAATTTAATATTTGCATATTTTGTCTCTTGTGAACCAATGCATTATTGTTTTTGACCATTTCTCTCTTCCCCTGATTGTAGGTCCAGTCCAATTCTATTTAAGTCTTCTGATGGATACTTTAACATTATTCGTTTTTGTTTGTTCTTAGATTATTGAATTCCTTATTCTCTCTGATTGTTTTTTCCCTAAAATACTTCTTTCCATAGCATTTTGGCATGATTCTAGCTTTCTTTCGTGGGCTTTAGTGATCGCCCAGGTTTGACAGCCGTAAGTTAAGACAGGCAGAATGCAGGTATCAAAGAGTTTGTTTTTGACGTCTATGCTCATATCTCTGTTCTTCATGATTTCCTTTAGACTCTAGTATTACTTCCACGCATTTCCTATTCGTCTATCTATTTTCTTTGTAGTTATTTCGTTTGGTGAAAGATCATGAATATGATCGTAATAAATTTACAACTTATTGTCTATCCCACAATTATAGTTGATTCAAAAAATCAATTGTTGTTTTTTTTCAAAATATTTTGAATGAAACCATGACCAAGGCCAATTATTAGAAATACAAATATTGACATATAATACAAATATACAATAATTTAGTTCCACACATAATGTTGTGTGGGCTAATACATGATTTCACTTGGACATGTTGCATTCCATCTAATCATTTAAAAGTTTTTATAATATAATTTTTGCACTTCAGTTTAAACCTCCTTATATTCTTCATGTTTTTAATTTCCTTTGACAGGCTATCGAAGATTTTTATACCTTTATACATCATACAATTTTGTTAGGTGTTTTTCTTTTTCTTTGGTAGTCTTACGTTGTCGCTTCCTCTTGTATTGTAGGAATAAAAATCCTTCATCCTGTCATCAAAGTATTTGTGTACTAATCCATGTTTAATTTTAAATATTTGGACCATCGCATTACATATTATTCTTTGATTTACAGTTTCCTGTCCCAGGGCATTCAACATTTTTGTTATTTTAGTTCTCCTATTACACTTCAGTATTATGCGCATCGCTCTGTTTTGTACTATTTGTAGTTTCTTTAGCACTCCTTCGTTGCTTATAAATAATACACTGGAACAATAATCTATGTGCGGGAGAATCATAGTATTGTATATTAATAAACTTGTATTTACAGTTCTTCCATCTCACCTGATGAATTAATCAAGAAGCACGATCCGTTGCAACATTACAAAAAAGCCGTGTAATTTTATTATGCACCGGCGTGGATGTGAAATTAAATTTAATTACCAATTATCATTAAATTTCAAAAGCCATTTTTTTAATTTTCAATGTCTCCGGAGGATTCCGATGATTAATGAGTTTCTGCATTAAAGTGAGAAATGTTCCGCCTTGCCCCCCGCGGCTCCCGTGATTACGAATTCACTCTTAATTATTCAAATACTAGATAGTAGACAACTCTGCACTAGCGAAGGAAAAAACTACATTTCAAAATGAAGACTACGACACACACACGTTCACCAGTTTGAAGACTACAAAGTGTACACTACATTTGTAGTATAAACTACATGAAGTAAACTAATTGTACAGTTGCCGGCAAACTTCTTGAAATTTTTTGGCGTAGTGGGGGAATGCGCAGAAGACAAAATTTGGGTCTCTTTGGTGGAATGGTACATGCGCAAACTTCCCCCCACTACGCCGTAAAATTTCAAGATGTTTGCCGGCTACTGTAGTACTACTGAAGTGAACTAATTGTAGTATTAATAAAGTGAACTATTGCAGTACTACAAAATTGTAGTAGTAATGAACTGAACTAATTGTAGTACTACAAAATTGTAGTACTAATGAACTGAACTAATTGTAGTACTACAAAATTGTAATGATCTACAAAAAGTTAAGTGCTTCTCTTGAAAAGTGTGCTACTAGAAAATTTTAACAGAAATTTCTTCGTTCAGTCCCAAAATTTTTCAAACCATGGGGCCGGGATTGTTTCAGTTTCCAAAGATTTCTTAAATCCCACAATTTCATACATTTTTCATTCAGTGTCAAAAATTTTTCTATTCCATGAGGGAGTGGGGGGGGTTGTTTCGGTTTCCAGAAATTTCTTCATTTATCTACATCGACTTCCCAAAAATTTCACATGAAAAATGTTCTATTTGAAGTATGTACTTTCAATAACTTTAAGTGTGTGTAGTTTGTAGAGTGCACTACACTTCAAAAGGTATGAAGTGTAACACTTCAATGTAATGTAGTACTACATTGTAGTAGTTTGGACCCATCACTACTACGCACAAGTTAAAAAAACTCAATTAAAAGATTTGAGAAAAATATTCAAATGAGGTACATAAATCCTATTTTCAAAACATCTTTTTGATATTTATTTGACTCCAGCAGAAAGCGATCGGCCGTCGCTTACAGACTAAGAGCCAGCGATCGCCAGACTTACATTATAGTATCAAACCTGAAATATTTATTTTCTGTAGATGTACTATACTAGCAGAGAAGGTAAAGTGGGACCCACCAGGGCCGTTGTACGAGCAAAAGCTCCCCTATCGGCCCTAAACTTTCGCCATCCAGTTTGGCACTGTTTTAATGCTAAAGCAGTTTCTACGCTACGCCGCTGACGACTAACATTTATCTGTTAATTATTAACCTGTGTGATACATGATACATACCAAAACTGTTCAGCATCACTACACATTCAGAGGTGTGAAATGGTTCAACGAATTGCCTGTTGAAATGAGGACTGAGGAAAATTATGAGGCATTTAAAAAAACGTGAAAAAATACCTGTAGAAATAATTAATTTTTTATTGTATTATATATGTACCTATTACTTACTTATTATTATATATATGTACCTATACTCTATTTAAGGAGCGAAACGTCACAAAATTTATAAAATTTATAAATCAAGCACCAAAGTCCCAGCTGAACTCAAGGCCAATAGGGCGAAGGAGCTTAGGAAGGCCGAAACTAAGATGGAGTGACAATGTCCTCGAAGATATCTCTTCCTTAGAGCTTCGAAACTGGAGAGAGATGGCACTAGACCGAGATGAGTGGAGGAAAATTATTGAGGAGGCCAAGAACCACCAAGGGTTATAGTGCCAAGAATGATGATGATGATGATATGTACCTATTACTTACTAATTATAACTAAATTGTTTATACATATAATATAATGATGAATATGTACATTTTATCTTATAATTCTCTGTAAATGTAAAATGTAATGATACTCCTCTCCTACACACGAGTCTATGTCACTCACGTAGAAGAGAAAAACCCATCATAAGTAAACTGGCTCTCTTGTAAAAAAAATGTATTTATAAAAAATAAAATAAATCTCTATGTTTGCTGTATTCACATTTAAGTGATGAAAAGCATTTAAACTAATGGTATTATCTACAGGGTTATTTGGAAAACATTAATAACCTCGCAGGACTATATTCCTCCCTTGATTAAGAATCGAAAATGTTTAAGCTATTGTAACCTAATATCAATAGTTAAGGAGATATGCGACATCAAAGTTTGCATATTTTTTCCAATATTTCTGACTTATTTTTTGTAAAACGTTGGACTATCATTACAGTAACTCATATCGATTACGAAAAATTCATTCGTTTCAATTCACGTTAAACAAAATGATAAAAACCCTGAAAAAATTCCAATTGGAATGTTTTCCAATTGGAATTCGAATGTTTTTATTTTTTTATTTGCCCTGTGTTAAAGGGAATGAATTTTAAATATTCAATATGAGTTACTATGATGATAGTCCAACGTTTTACAAAAAATAATTCAGAAATATTGAAAAAAATATGCAAACTTTGATGTCGCATATCTCCTTAACTGTTGATATTAGGTCATAATAGCTTAAACATTTTCGACTCATAAACAAGACAGGAATATAGTCCTGCGAGGTTATTAATGTTTTACAAATAACCCTTTATATGTACCTATTACTTACTAATTAGAACTAAATTGTCTATAATACATATATAACGATGAATTTTATCCTATAATTCTCTGTAAATGTAAAATGTAATGATACTCCTCTCTTACACACGAGTCTATGTCACTCACGTAGAAGAGAAAAACCCATCATAAGTAACTGGCTCTATCTTGTAAAAAAAATGTATTTATATAAAAAAAATCTCTATGTTTGCTATATTCACATTTAAGTGGTGAAAAGCATTTAAACTAATGGTATTATCTATATAATGTTATGTGTTTTTCATTGTTTGTAAACCATTTAAAAAAATGTAAAAAAAAATCTGTGAAGAAACGAAAGTTTCACTCAAAAAATCCTCTGAATCGCTCTGCAAAAGAAGAATATTGCATGACTTAAGTGGTTTTATTTCGAACCCATCAACCGATCTTTTGCAGCCTGAAGCTCTTGAGAAGCTGTCCCTGCATCCGGGACCCGGTTCCTCTGAAACCCCGGAAGTGACGCGCGCGGTCGCGGACTTATCTGCCTGCGGTCGCGGGGCGCGCTCTCCTCGCGGCCGGAAGTGACGGAGATCCGGAGACGCCGCACTTCCGGAAGTGGCTGCCCTCGCGGATCCGGCACCGGAAAATGGAAGCCGAGCGTTGCGTCGTCCAGATTGAGGCGGCAGTTCAAAAAGCGAAAATGGTAAATGCTTGCGGTCGGCCTCTTCAAATCGTTTGTTATTTTATTAATAACACGGCGACGTCTTGCGATGTAACGTATTATTTTGTTATGTTAACACACCTAAACGTTTGACTGGTAATTTATTAATGTTGTTAGCCCGTAATAATAATCCTTCCGCCTGTCGAATGAGGCTAACAATATATTAGTTTTTTTTTCAATGATGTCATATTTTCGGCTGGTTTTATATTTTTTATAAATCGATTAGTAAGTTTATACTATTAGAGAATAAAAGTCCTCTGTTCCATTTATTCAATTAAAAATCTGTTTTTCTATATATTTAATATTTTTTATCCCCTTTCTTTTAACTCGTAGCGTCTGCTTGTCACTTGTCTGCCGAAAAAACTTTGGATCAATTTTTAACCCTTTTCCCGTGATCCAATCGTGCTGAAACTTTGCAGGCAGACTCGTGGCGACGATAAAAATGGTCTAACAAATTTTCGTTTAGTTTTTTTAAATTATTATAGTATTATTTTGGATTTTTCGAAATTTTATCTGTTTTTATTACTCCCTTTCGTAGCGTAGTATGCATAATTTTCAATGTTCTTCCTGTCTTTATTTAATTTATATACTTACATTATTTTTGTATAATGGTACTTACATCTGTTCATGCGTTATCGTAATTGTCATAATCCCGTGTCTTCAACCGATGGCCCACGAACCGGAAGCTGATAAAATAATTACGTTGGAGTATTTAAACAGCCTGCAATATACGGAAGAAGTATCTGAAAATTACACACTTCACCCAAAAACTATAAAATAATGGTTCAAAAACGATGTTGTATTTTGTGCACACGCTGCCACTCTGACCACTATAGCGGCCACCACCAAAAGGGAGGCGGCCACTACAGCGGCCACCATAGCCGACCACGGGGCCAAGCAGCAAGCAGACACCAATGGCCGCGTATCGATCACAAGCAACTCAGCAATCGGCTTTCACCGATTGATTAACTGCTAGTAAAAATGAATGAACGAAAGAAATAAATTTGTAAATAAGTATTCCTTTACGTGATACAACAAACATTTTTTTACTCCCTTTACATTAACTCGTGGCGTCTGCTTGCTTGCCGTCAACAAAAACTTTGGACCGATTTTTGACCCTTTTCCCGTGATCCAATCGAGCTGAAACTTGGCAAGCAGACTCGTGGCGACGATCAACAAGATCTATCAAATTTTCGTTAAAAAAATTAATAATTATAGTATAATTTCGGATTTTAAGAAATTTTATAGGTTTTTTCAAATTGAAATCATTAGAAAAGTTTGATAACGGCGGTCCGATAACGTCGCGGAATATTTTCTAAATTTGAATTACTCCGTCGGTATGATAGGTACATCACTACGAATTTCGAAAATTTACAAAACAATTGGTTCACAGATGACAGCGAAATTGGGTTTTTTGGGAAAAAATCAAATTATTTATTTCTTTTAGATTTCTACTTAGTTTTGAAGAATTCTACATTACTCAAACCTGATTCTGACTAAATCATTTGACGCTGGAAATTCATAAGGTACGATATTGATGATAATTGAATCTATCAAAATCTTGACATCTCAAAACATCTGACATTTTAGAAATATATTAAATTTCTGTAAGTTTAGTGTTATGTAATAGGTTTTAATTCGTCTTTAATTATTGTTATATTTTACAAAGAAAGGGAGTATAGTAAAATCTTGGTTTTCATGGGTTACTTTTTTTCATATTTATTTAGTTTTTCACTCATTTGTGTATCTGTACCCATGATTATAGGTACATTGCTTTTCAGAATGACCTCACTTCTTTCTTCTTCTGGTGCCGAAGCTAGTTCAGACTTCTATCTAGTTGCGGGACTCCCAGACCGCATCCACCCACCTGCGACTCCGACTTCACAGCCCTGATAAATATATTATCTGTTTGTTTATGTTTATAATGTGTATTTGTTTTTAATTCTACACGTTTCATTTATTTGAGAGAGCATTATCAATCCCTAGATTGATCTCAGAGATTTACAATGCCCTCGTAAGTCGAAGCGCGCCTCAAGTAAATGAAATGAGTAACCAAAAGCAAGTGTTTTATTTCCAAATTATTATTTAGTTTTACTTATTATTTATTTATTAATCAACGCCTTAGTGGGCTTTTGCAGTACAAAAAAGTTACAAGGATTTTTATATACCTAACATAAAACACGTTTTATAGTAAGTATGTAATTAAAAAATAAATAGTTAAAATAAAGCATATTTAAGAGAAATGAAAAATGATTAGTACAAAAGCAAACAGTTATAATTAGAAACCTATAACAAATTAATAATATAGTAAAATAAAGATAATTAAACCAATATACCAGATAAATATAATAATAAAAAACTTTTTTTTTAATATAGAATTAAAACATATTTTAAAAGAAAATTAACAATTATTAGGACACTTTAAATAAACAAATACATTTTCTTGGATAACAAAAAATAAATAAAAATCTAGTCCATTAAACTGTAAATAGTTCTACTGGCATATTCTAAGTCTAAATAATTATTTAATTCGGGTATGCTCCTACAACGAAAAATATCTACGAATTTCGAGTATTTCTTTCCAAGGCGATGCAAGCGTGTTAACGGTGAATTTAATGCATAGTTATTCCTGTGGGTCCCTACAAAGAACACTTCGTGATATCTCGTTTATCTTGGTATATTATACAAAACCATCTGAATCACGATTATTTTATTTATTTATCTTAATTATTTAGTTCCACTACATAAAGTTGTGTGGGCTAATATATGATTACACTTAGACATATTGCATTCCATCTAATCATTTAAAAGTTTTTATAATAAAATTTTTGCACTCCAGTTTAAATCTCCATGTTTTGAATTTCCTTTGGCAGGCAATTTTGTGAGGTGTTTTTCTTTTTCTTTGGTAGTCTTATGTTGTCGCTTCCTCTTGTATTGTAGGAATGAAAATCCTTCAGAATATTTTGAGTTTGTTCAAATCTTTCAGAACAGTGCTGGATTTAAGTCACAGAGACATTATTAATCAATTAATGTATATTATAGATATCTCACAGAGACGAAACTGTATTTAAAAATTGGAAATAATATTTCCTGGCGTATCCTAGTGTAATGCAAGTATTCGGATGAATTTCATTACACAATAAAGTATATTGCTCTCAAAATTCCGTAAAAAATCAATGTAGATTTTCTCATTAGCGACATCTGTGGGGATTTAGGGGAATGAAAATGGCTTTGTACAGGCCGCATGGAAAGGCGCTTACAACTCATATGTGAAAGCTTTCCACGCAATTTGAACATATATACAACTTCCAAAAAATGAATAAGCATGGTATATTCTATCATAGGTGGAAATGGCGAATGTTACAATTGTGTAAAGTGATCACTTAAGCCAACCATAAGAGATAGGTCATAAGTCCTATGTACACCCAAATGACTTCTATACCTACTTTCCCATAATAAATACAGTTTCGTCTCTGTGAGATATCTATAATATACATTAATGAAAATCCTTATTCAGCTCCATCCTGTCATCAAATACTACTAATAATAACGGTACTAATCCATGTTTCATTTTAAATATTTGCACCATTACATTATATATTATTATTATGATTATGAGCTTCTACAAAGTTACCTCAAAAACAATAAATCTAATTAATATGCATATTTTTAAAATACAGAATATTGTCTTCGTGAGTATGTGTGAATTTAAAATGCTGACATTAATGTACTAAAACCTGCAGACGCCAATAAACAATAAACAAATTTGTATTTAATTAGCGTTCAAGCCGTCAATTTTCACAGAGGAACCATCACATGATGTCATCCATCACCAGGCCCAGGCAGATCTGAAGGGTTTTTTATAATTTGATTGATAACACATTATTATTTTGTGTTTTTAATAATTTGATTGATAACACCTTATTATTCAAATAGCAACTAATCGGTGTCAACACACAAGTGAGTAATGTGTCCTTTGCCGAGCTTACATGACTCACGAACCTCTATACATAATAATTCTGAATTACTGAAATCTCAATTGCCGTCATAAAAAGTAACATCTACAATTTACTTATTTTATGCGTGGGTATCGAATTCTTCGTAAAGGTACTGATACACATGCTTTTTTTTTTTTTTTTTTGGGAATCTCAACAGCATACAATTTATTATAATAATACATAACGTATTGGGTAATTCGTAGACCAATTATAGAGATCCACGGCAAGAAATGTTAAGTCAAGCAATAAAGAGAACGTATATTAAATAGAGGGATAGGAGTGGGAGTTAGAGGGGGAAGTGGAGTGAGGTGTATGGGATTGTGGCTGAGTGGAGTGCTTATGTATTCTGTGCGTGACGTTGTACACAGATATGGAGGTATGTGTAAAGAGTGATGAGAGTTTGGCTGTGGTGTGTGTATGATGATGGTCGGTCTCAGTTAATCCGGTGAAGATATAGAAACTAGTAATATAAGCGGTTTAAATACGATTTTTAAGAGCTGAGATGTTGGTATTAAATATATCAATGTCATTGAAGTGGTCATTGTATGCTTTGCATGTTCGCTGGGTGAATGAGTTCTGTGCATAAGAGGTTCTGCTTATGGGTACATGGAAGAGCACGGACTGTCGGGTTCGCCTTGATGGAGCGTGGAGAGAAACCAGCTCCAATTGGCTGGGACAGTCAACATGTCCCTGAAGCAACTTGAAGAGTAGTATTTGATCAGCTCGTGCTCTTCTATGTTCCAGGGTTCTCATGTTATAGAAATCCATTAGCATACTCAAAACTAGCACGCTCTAATAACTATACACACTTGCTCGTTATTAGCACGAATGAGCATGCTCAAAGCTAACAACCAAAGACACGTGCTTATTACTGGCATGCTCTTGTCATAGAATAGAGACGCTCTTGGTCAAAATGGAAACTTTGCAAACTGAAATACGCAATTCGTGTGAACCAATAAATCAAAACAGTTCCCGAGTTTCCATCCGCACATTTTTGATTTCGGTTTTTATAATTTTTATTGTAAGATTTGAATCATTCGTGTCTTTTAATAAAGTTTCGTAAACATTATTTCTTGCTATATTATTCTCATATAGCGGTGACCGAGTATTCCACAGACATTTATGATTCCTATAATAAATCACGAAAAGTACTTAATTTTTTGTCATCTCCCCAATGCGCCATTTATGAGAAGCAAGCCTGTTCACACACGCTCAAAGATACCCCTTCCACCTTATGAGCATGCTCATAAATCAACAGGCGGTTAATTTTTGAGCGTGCTAGTAATGAGCATGCTCATTACTAGCAATGTGCGTACACACATGCTACTAAGTAGCAATATCTCAATAAGCTCAATCCACTAATGAGCATGTGTATCAGAACCTTAAACGTATGATTACTTTTTAGCGTGTTTTCGCCTTGTTTTTATGCAGGAAAAATAATGAATTAATGATATTATATTATGACTATTTTATTTGAGGGATATGATTATACCATAAATTATTTTGTTATTCTTTTTCTACATCCTTGACCTGAATGCAAGCTGAAGAAATTTATAAATAAAGTTGCTTTCGCAATTTATTCGCAAAACATGCTAATCTTGAAATTTGAAAAAAATTGTTTTCGGAATAAGCATATGTAAACAGATGTGCGAGTACCTACTTGTCGGCAGAATCACTATTAATCTCTGAAGTGGTAGAGAATGATATAAAAATTGTAGAAATGGCATAAATAAAAACACTTCTAATTTAATTTAATTTTTTTATTTATTAACATATGAAGGGAACAGAAGAGAAGCGCCACTATCCAATAGACGAAATTAATTTAGATAATCGTTTTTTTAACTGATTTTAAAGCTAGAGTGAAGATTTTAAAATTAATAAAAATGCTTTTAAAACAAATAAACATGATTTCAAAATAAGTTATCAATTGCCACTCTTTGCCAGATAATCATATTCCAACACCTTCTGTGTGTAGTTTCCTGGGATATTCTGCCGTGTATGTCTGACCTCTCTTTCTTTTCTCTATTCCAGAGATAGGTATAGGTCTTTTCATTTAAGAAAGACAATCAAATTAATATGTGTAAGCCGTGCGTAAGACGCATATTGTTTCGTTGTGTTGGTGTTTACGGGTATAATTTTTTTTGGTTAGGTAAAAGTCATGTGCTACTAATATAAAAAACAACCTTGTTATCCTGAGAATAAGGCATATTTTATTAGCAACTAGGAGTTCACATCCATTTCACAATTTCGCATTCAACCCCTGAAATATCAAATATAAGATGACATTAAAATTCGTGTTTAATCTGATAAAAACGGTCGAAAAGTGCGTGTTATCACACATTTGACTTTGCGTGACATGCAAAGTTTGGCGTGTTAATTCGCTTATGGAATTTAAAAGGTTAAATCCTACATGACTGTCGAAATATTTGTGTTGATATTGATGTTCATGTTGCTAATAACTATATATATAAGGGCGTGCACTAAGAACTTGTATCATGACGTTTACGTAAGCATGTATTTTGACAAAAAAATCGAAATAAAAGACTACGAATTTCGTAAAAGTCTTATCACAATTATTATTATAATATTCAGATTTTAATATTCTATAGTATTTTGTCGTATAAATGTTGTTGAAATAAAATAAAATACTGCATGTAATCGAGGAAACAAACAGCACTCTCGACTTTTTTTTAAATAGAGATGCGAACACGGAATACGTGTCACATTAACATTCTTATTATTTTCAAAGTAAGCTAAATGCTTGTGCTATGAAAAGTGAGATTCAAACCCGCGACCTTTGGATCACGAGGCGAGAGTCCTAACCACAAGAGCAACAAGCTACTCTTATATACATTATATAGTAAATTGGAATTTGCTGGAAGGGTCTAGAACAAACTACTAGATTCGAGAAACGTCTGGAAACCCGAAAAATGATGTAAGTGCGAAAATGTACATATATTGAGACGAACACTTTGTTGCGACGTTAGAGCAATAGGGAAATACCATCGACAATAGTACCTAATGTACAATAGTGAACAAGTGCCAATCTCTGAAAAGACGTGAAGTTTTCTACAAATGAGTGCATTGGGTGAACTAAAAATAGTGCTCCAATTAATTTCGGTTTCAGTTACCATAGTTCATTATTTAAAAAAATATTAAATTTAAAGTTTTTAATTTGTGGCAGTATTTTATTTCGGTGTTATTTCCAAAATTATGTTCATTCTTCAGTGTATTATCTGCACGCTCCTACATAATATATGTAGGTATGCACATTAAGTGAACAAAGAATTTTTAAAAATTCTTAACATAACTCGGACCTTCCCCGAGTTCTTGTTTTTTGATCGACTCGACGAGTATTAAACCAACTTGTAAAGGAGTTTTTTTTTTAAATAATACTTTGTAAAGGAGTCGTAGAATTTTTAAAAAGATAAAAAGCAACTGTAGCGTGTCTCACCGTTCTCTTTCATTCACTGGATACCTCACCGGTATTCCAGGGGAGGCGCACCTCCTCCGAGGGTGGCCGGCAGGACCTCACGTTATTGTAAAAGTTCAGGAACTTATTTAATAACCTAAGGGTGTTATTCTTCAATATCCTAAGAAATACATTCTGTAGATAAGATAAGATTATTTCACTTCTTCAATAAGAGTAATGTAACTTTGTGGTAATATTAATTATATTAATAAAAGAAAACACTTTGTATAAAACCACTACTACTGGATATTTACGAAATATTTTATTAAAATCATTTTGATATATTTCGATGAGACTTTTGGAAATTTTGATAATGGAATTAAGAACCAAATAAGATGTTGAAATAACTATAACTATTCTGAATTTCCTAATCATTTTTTGGAAACAAATTATTATTGTTTTACGCGTCGTGACTGCGAGAGGCAAATGAAAACACTGGAATTTAACTAGCGATTTATTAATTAATTATTAAAAGCACAACGTCACTGTACACGAATTAAACTTAAAGCTATTCTTTAAATCACACTATTTCGTATTGTATCACTCGTATATTAACACTTTGTTATCGCTGGGTAACACTCTATTTATCACTTGTAGAACATTAAATTCTCGCATTTATCGCATTTATTCATTGCGCCACTTAACTAAGTACTCGCCCGATAATTTCACTCGATATCTGTCGCTTACCAATTCATGACTGGGCACCCCTGGCCGTCGTCCGCGATTCACTTCGCACTGAACGCTCTGTCAAAACAAAACTCCGCGCCGCGCCGCAGCGCAGTGCCGGCATTTATACCCAAACGCTGGTAAAGGAGGTTTCGAGAAGATTCTTTTCCTTTCTAGTGTTTGGAAGGTTCCCGTTGCCTCTAGGCTATTGTATACGTTTTCCGAAGGTTGTAGATAATTGTGGACTGCGGCAGTGTTGTGACATATTACAGGGGATTCGGACAGTGCGCTACTCTTTCTGCTTGCCATTCTGTAACAATATTAATTTCAAGAATGTCAGAACTAGGTATTGAAAAAAAAATGTAAGCTTTGATGTCGTTTATCTCCGCAACTGTCGACATTTCGCCCAAAGTGTAGAGAATATCTTCTATTCAAAATTTAATGAAGACGACTCCCAGGAAGTTTGTGCTACTAGCTACTAGACACCCTGTATATTTTTTATTCAGTCATTTAATTACCGCTTGAACTGATTGTATAATCTAAAAGTAATTTGTCTAATCCTGTCTACGTAATAATAATAACACGCCCATTGGTATTAAACACGACAGTATTTATTGTCATAGAACACTATTAAACACGACGCATTTATTCATGGCACAATTTTAAAAACACCCACAAAAGTTGAACACCCCTGCGGGCTACCATTACACAATACATACGCGCCTCCTTGGGCATGACTCACTCTCAGGAATTTCACTGGTTTTTTCCCACCTTTTGTCCAAACCCTGCGCGGCTACCCTTACCTGCAAAAACACCCCCTGGCCACCCTTAAATGTTTTTTCGGTGCGTTACAACATTGGGTTATTATTAACTTGAATTTGTGTTTTGTAATGTGAACTCTGTTATAAATAGAATATCGACCACACGAGCTTATGTCCTGTGTGAACTTTCGGTAGATTTCGACAGAAACACAACATATTTTTACTTCCTTTATATTAACTCGTCAAAAAAAACTTTGGATCGATTTTTGACCCTTTTCCCGTGATTCAATCGAGCTGAAACTTGGCAAGTAGACTCGTGGCGACGATCAAGAAGATCTATCAAATTTTCGTTAAAAAAAATTAATAATTATAGTATAATTTCGGATTTTTAGAAATTTTGTTGGTTTTTTCAAATTTTGATCATTAGAAAACTTTGATTAGCAACGGCGGCCCAATAACGTCACGGAATATATTCTAAATTTGCATTACTCCGTCGGTATACATAATAGGTACTTCACTACGAATGTCGAAAATCTAAATTGACTGACAAATATTTTTAGAATTTAATCTTCACAGCATGAAGTGTCCTATCAAAGCTCAAAACATCTGACATTGTAGAAATATAATATATTACTGTAAGTTTAGTATTATGTTATATATTAGGTCCTTACATATGAAATTGGCGTTTAGTATGGGAGGAACATAAAGCCGATTTTTTTTTATTATAATATATTTATTTAATCAAAGTATGTACCATTGCTATCTATGCACTTTTGCCATCTCATAGGTAGTTCATCGATCCCTTTACTAAAAAAACCATTCGGACGGGAATCAATAAAATCTTTGAAGGCGGTTTGGACTGCCCCATCGGAGTTGAATTTTTTCCTTTGCAAGAAGTTATCCAAATTTCGAAAAAAATGGTAATCTGTTGGGGCAAGGTCCGGAGAGTACGGTGGATGTCTTAGACATTCCAATTGAAGCTCCTCTAATTTGGTAGCCGTCTGTTGTGCAGTGTGTGGTCTAGCGTTATCATGAAGCAGCAGTGACCTAGAGCGATTAACCAGCCTCGGTTGTTTAGCAGCTAGCTTTTCCATCATGGTTTGCAGTTGCTGACAATAGACATCTGCCGTAATCGTCTGGCCAGATTTAAGAAAGCTGTAGTGAACGACACCAGCACTAGTCCACCAAACGCTCACAAGTAACTTTTTTGGAGTCAATTTTCGCTTGGGGCATGGTTTGGCTGGTTCGGCAGGGTTCAGCCATTGCGATGAGCGCTTCCGATTATCGTACAGGATCCACTTTTCATCACAGGTAATGATTCGATTTAAAATCCCTTCATTATTGTGCCGGTTGAGTAATGCAACGCAGCAGTCAACGCGCGTTTGTTGATTTGCTTCACTCAATTCGTGAGGTACCCACCTTTCAAGCTTTTTCACCTTACCAATTTGCTTCAAGTGGATTAAAACAGTTTTATCACTAACACCGCAGCCTGCAGCTAACTCGGATGTGGTTTGCGATGGATCCGCTTCCACAATAGCCTTCAATTCTTCATTATCAACTTTGGTCTCCGGCCGTCCACGGGGCTTGTTCTGCAGGTCGAAATTTCCAGAACGAAAACGTTGGAACCAAAAACGCACTGTGTTTTCTTTGCGGCACCGTCGCCATACACATCATTAATCCTTCGAGCCGTTTCTGCAGCACTGGTGCCACGGTGGAACTCGTACTCGTAAATAACGCGATATTTCAAGTTTTTCATTTTGTAAACTGAGTGACGCAAAGAAAAAAACAATTGAGGAAAAAAACAAATGAATTATAATTTTCAAAACACAAATACATGAGTAAATAGCTGTTTAAATTTGGATTTGGAATTCCTAACCAAAGAGAAGATATTTGAGATCAAATTTGCCAGTACGGCAAAACGTCAATTTCATATGTAAGGACCTAATATAAAGAGTATAATAAAAACTTGGTTTTTATGGGTTATTTTTTAATCATATTGACTGCAGACATAGATTTCCATCGAATAAATCCGCAGCAATCGTCAAAATTTAGATAGACTTGACTACCCTCACTTACCATTTCGGTAAGGGCAGGCAGTGAAAACTCCACACTCATCTTTCCTGGAACACCACTTTAGCGTAGTCCTAAAATTAAAATCAAAAACTCTCCGATTGATCACATTACTGAGAAGATTAGACAGTTTCGTTGATTTTTTCCAAGTGTGCAATATTAACATGGAAATGTCATTAAAAACATGTTTAACATCTGTTTTGTCTTTAATACTTAAATTCCAATTTGATTCATTAAAAATATAAATATTTTCTTAAGTAGATACCTACCTATTTCCATTTTTAATTCCTACGCTAGAATTCATATATGTACATAGACGTTTGCAGTTATCATGCAATTATTTATAATTTTAAGAAACTAACAATCTTTATACATGTCACTTTGATTTAAATTACCGTCGACTAATTTCAATAACAGATCGACAAATACTGTGGTACCAAAACCAGTCGACATTGAATTAGTATAGTAGTTTTTTTTAAATTAATATCATTTTTACTCCCTAATCTATGAAATGTCACATCAATTTCGTCATAATGTGTAATTTGGTATGTTTTAATAGAAATATTTAAATGCATTAAAATCTCAAATTGTTCGTAATCATAAATGGTTAACGTGATGAAATTGGTTTTCGAAGTTTCACGTATTGGAAATGTTCTGCATTTGTATCCCTATGGTAACCAAATATTTTTCTGTATATTTCGATTGATTTATCTAATGTGTTTTCATTAAAAAATAATATTCAATCATAGTTTTTCAAAACTTTTATATACCACATTGTGTAGATCTCCTCATTACGGATGGTTTAGTATGCTGTATACTGTCTACATATATGACTATTCCAGAGTTTATTTAATTTATAAGATGTGTATGTACAAAGAAGATATCAATCAGTTGCTTATTCACATCAAACATCTAAACAAAATTATTCTTGTATTTGGCCTATTTGCACTGCTGGC